>CM056173.1:16207703-16407181 GCA_029691765.1 Entomobrya proxima
AAATGTAAGAGTGGAGAAGAGGAAGAATATTCATTGTTGCTATTCACTCTTGTCGGTAATTCCACCTCACGGTTTGTGGAGAAGTTATATAAGGAAGCCGGAGGCATGGGCTCGGATCTCTTGTTAGTTTAGACTCTGAGCAGTTCAGATGTCTTAGGTATTTCAGTATTAGTTTGGTATTCATTTGGGCATGGTCTTGTTCAGACATCCCAGTCGCTAGTGAAAGTCGTATTAATGATCTTGTTCAGATCTTGTAGATAAAGTCGCAATAACATTATTTCTTGTCGTAATATTTCCTTTAATTAAATATTTGTCGTTGTCGAATTGATCACTAAAGTAGTTGGTTTTAGTGGAAGAGGTCGAATAGTCGATTTGAAGTTAAATAAATGTCAAAATACAGCAGTTAAACTTGTCGTCATCATCCTTTTATTTATCTGAGGCTAATCCCCAGACGTCATATTCATCGGAGTCTACCACCCGCATCTTCCATTAAATCCACACTACAATCATAAAATGAAGAAGCGTGGCAGTATTATAGGACAGCATAGTATATTTTTACTACAGCTTGAGTCTTTGTCACCAACTTTCGCCAGAGAGAGAGCCATTTTGCGGTTTTTGGAATGTCATAGCATTTTGCCAGAGTAGAAAAACGGTAGTCAGTCGCGCATCAAAGCAAGTTAATTTTAATAATTACTATACAGCCGTGTCGTCGTCTTTGCGTTCTAGTCAGGTTTGCTACACATATGGCATGTGTTGTAGTGGTGGCAGAAGAAGGATGATGACGTTAGGAATCGAGAGAAACTCTGTTTCTTCATCTTGATTGTGATGACGATGACGACAACGACGGAGATGTTAAAAGCTACTACGTTTTTAAAAAGAAGTAGGCAACTTAGTGGCACATATTACTAGTTTGTTTGTTTACCTATTAGTTGAGGCGAAAATTTGGCTACCACGACGAGCAAAACAGGTAAAGTTTTTTACGCAGCATGCAAAAATAGTAAAGATGAACTAAACACTAAATATAGAAGATGAATGCGTTCCTTTCTAGCTGTCTGCTAATATGATCAGTGACGCTGTACAAAACTAGACAAAATTCGCCAAGCAAAAAAAAAAGATTTCAAAGGTTTGCCATTGTGTTTGTTCGTTCTCTGTGTAAACACCGACACACTACCAGCGCTTTCAAATACAATCAAGAAAAGCAAGGGCAAATTTCATTGCACCAGTTTGACAATAAACCTTGTTGTCTATTCATTTACACAGTGAAAAAAATCTTCCCTCTCTAGTTCCTCGTTGACCTTCTACGATTTTCTGCCGTTGATTTCATCATCCATTAGTATTAACACACTTTCTCTCTAGGGCTTCGCGTCTTTGACACAACAATTCCCAGAATTCTCATTAGCATTACTACTTTATAGTATATAGTAGCTTTGATGAATCTTTGGAAGATCACAAGATGCGAGCATTATATAGTCATTCCATTTTGATAACTAAAGTCTATTATATTTTTTCTCTCTTCACTAAAACAAGTCATTACGTAAAATGAATGCACACTTGTATTAACGTGTATAGACGTTCTATTAACTTTTTTTACAGTTTCAACTTTGATTCCTTCTTGACTAGTAAGGAAATTGGACGTTGCCTAAAGCAAATAGACATGCATGTTGTTGTTTTTGTGCTGCTGTGCTGTATAGCAACTTATTTTCTCTTTTGGTACAAAATTCTTATGACAGCTTTGTGTCAATATGGCTATACTTTTGAGCACCTACTTAACCGTTACAAAACTAAATCATCTTTTCTCTCTCTCTTCCACTCTTCCCTTCGTCAAAGCCTTGCAATGATCCTGTTTGTTTAAACTTTCACTAACCAAAATGAATTCGGCTCAAGTCAAAGGGAAAGTGGAACACAGGGAGAGGAATATGGGCAAGCAAATGCTGATTTTGAGACTGTTGTCGTTGTTACTATATATGCGCGCTTTTCATGCATAATATTAATTTATTTAGTCATTAAGTAATGCCTTTTCATCTCTTCCTCTTTCTCTCTCAATCTATCTGTCTCTTTCTACTTTGACTTTAATGTTGACAACTTTGCGCATCGTTGTGATCATCTAGCAGTTCTGCTGCTGCCTATTTCCTTATTTCCAGAGTTTCAAACGACTAGTTTGTCTGATTCATAAAACAGCCCAGTAAATACTACTACTTTGTAGAATACTAGACTATCATGTGAAATCAGGATGATGATGATCCACTCCACTCCTCTGCAACAAAAGGCCACTTTTTACACACATCAAAGAGTGGTGTGCTTTCCCTCAAGTCCTTTTTCCCTCTAACAAGATGGAAAGGCCCATAGCATATCATCAGCATAGTGTAATTTGATGTGTGTGTGAGTGTGTATATTTGTTAAGGATTTTGTTTGGATGGGGAGAGAGGACAGGACATGGACAAACATAGACACACACACAAACAGAGAGATAGAACGCATATTTTAAGGTGTGAGAAAATGACTACCGAGGTTTGAAGGCGAAAGTAAAAAGGATGCTTTAGTAATTATCAAGTGTGATGGAATGAGTGTTGATAATGATGACTAGGTTTGATGATAACGAAATTCATCTTGACTTCACACAGCTTCACTCAGCCTCCTCCTGTTTTTCCCTTCACGCTTTATGCAAATAACGGGCACTTTGTTCTAATGCAATAATGTGCCAGCATAAAAACATTCCCTTTGACATTTCTCTGAAAGAGGGAGAGAGAGAAATAGAGAATGAAGTAATAAGTGAACAAGGCTTGTTCTTTGTCTACCTACGCACACAGTGCACACACACAGGTCGTAGTAGTAACAGCAGAGATGTTGTGTGAAAGATTTGTAAACACGTGAAAGTGAAAACAGAGTAAATAATATGTGATTTGGGTAAAAACTAAAGTCATTGACTGGCGTGTGTAACGCTGTTCTTTAGAAGTGCCAAGAGCGAGCATCAGAGCAATATTTTTGATAAAAGAAATAAATGAGAAATAAGCTGAATTAGGAAGTTAGGTAAAAGTAAATAAGTAATGTTATGCGTTATTTGATGGAATAATTCCAAGTAGGTCGTAGGTATCTATTTGTCGGTTGTAGCCTACAACTTGTAGGGCTCTATGAAGATAAGGGTCCCTTACCTTTTTTCTCAAACTTTAGTTTAGAATTCTGAGTTGGATTTTGCAGATTTTCATGTGGATTTCAAATTTCCTTGGGAATATGCCAGCGAAACGAGCAATTTAGGTTATTTTTAGGTTAGGTTAAGTTAATGAAGAATTGAATTTTCAACTCAATTTTCAACTCAAACTGCAACTGCAAGCTTTCAAAAAATCTGACAGAATGCAAAGGGGACCCTTTGGTTTTGTGAAGCTCTAAACTCGATGCTAATCCTATTTGTCAATGTTGGTGATGATGAACTCAAAGATTGCAGGAATAATTAAGCAAAAAATATTTTTCCTAGCGAAATAGCGAATGGATAGTGCTCCAGCGTGTATTTGTTTTTGAGTTATGCTCCAGGATAATTACGTTCCGGTGTAAATTTACATATTACATAGTGTATTGCTTCGGGTGGTAAATGAGCACGAGTGGCTGATGATGCGCACGTAATAGTCACATGGGTAGCTAGAAGGCCAGGAGTTTGATGCTAATATAATCAAACAGTGTGAGTGGTGTGGAGAATGGCACAAATAATTTTAATTTTGTTGAGCTCCTTATTTGGCTAACGAAAGGGCAAATGTCGGCTTTTACACCCGTGTACACCCGCTGACATTTGATGTTAGATAAAGTTGACACAAAAAAACAAGTTGCAATTTGGTATGCACATGATTAGCCATTTTGTTTTTACTCAAAGTTGTGATTTGCAAAGCAATTAATTAAAAAGCATATTTTGTTGTATGATTACTTGTCGGTGGAATGATGGCACTCGGAAATACTCAGAATGAACTAATGTCGATATTTGCATGTAGAACAACAAGAAAATTGCAAATTAAACCAAGAAGAATGTCTAGTGCCAACCCACACACGCAATCTTATTTGCACATAATCATCATACAGAGTAGAGATGCTTCAAAGTAGAAAGTTTTTTGCGACGTAGCCTGTAGCACTGTTAATTTTATTGTGTAACGTTTTAAAAATAAAGACACTGTGTTGAGTTAGTGGTAATGGGGAAAATTCAGAAAGAAAGAGGAATTATTATGTTGCGTTGCTCGAACAAGACAAACTTTCTCTTAAAATAATTTTCAACTTGAATCCTTGAAGCTTTCTCACTTTATCCTACACGATGGAATTTTCCACGGAGAAAGCTCACGGAAGAAAGTTGAGTTTTTTTGCGTCTTGCTTCAAATTCAACTTCAATCTTGGGTTATTTGGGTTTGTTACACAAACGGAAATTAACAGATAATTGGAAGTAAAAAAGGAGAGTCAATGGCGTACGTATTTTGGAAAACTTTTTGTTTTGTTTTGTAATATTTCTCCAGACGATCTGGTGTAACTTTATTCATTCTTTTGCTTTTCAACTTGTTTGTCAACTTTTTTTTTCCAGGAAAGCAATCACCATTTCCATCAAGGCTTATTGTATTCCTTAGAAAAAATAGAACTTTTTTCTGATTTCTGGTGACAAACTGCGCACTTTTCACCTAAACAGAGCGTATAACAAAGTCTCTTTGAGAATATAATTGTCTACTTAATAATAATTGAAAGCATTTTAACAAGATTTTCCTCCATTTCAGTGCGTATTTGAAAACGCTCAAAATGTCAGAACTACCGTTTGGTCTTGTGCTTTTCGACAAAAAGCCTGGGTAATTATTGCCATATAAAAGAAAAACCGTATCAAAGTTGACAAACAAAACTAAAAAAACTTTTTGTCCTTTTGTAAATTTCTAAGCAAAAGTTATTAATTGACTATTCGTTTCAAAGCAAAACACTCCTTTCAATGCTTATTGCTTTTGTACATAAAAAAAGGATAACAAAAAAGGTTGAAAATAAAAATGCTTTTGTATTGTCAATAGCATGAATAATGTCGCAACTGAAGTATATTCTGAAAACAAAAAATTAATAACAAAAGTTTCTCTTCAGATCTCAGAGAAAACTAAGAACGCAAAGTGCAAATAAAGCAAGTGGCCAAAACCCTTTCATAAAATATATCTTACACAACAACGCATTATTCGTTAGAGTGGTACTCACAATCTGAAATCTGATTACGTCTATAAACACTGTCGGTTGCGCAATATAGGAAACTATACGCTTTCATAGTTATGGCTGCTATCACCATTGTCATCAGAATTATCATCATGTGGATTCTTTTTCTAAAAGAGCCTTTCTCTACTTTCTTAAAAACCTTACACATATTTAAATGCGGTTGTCAAAGTAGTTTTATATATATCAATACCAAAATAGCCACTCTTCAGAAAATATATAAGCCATAATACTCTTTCACTTTCCTAGACAGTATGAAACAGATTTCCAAGTACAAAACATTAAACAGTTCTACTTGAACCTAGACAGAAAGGGCTACCTTTTCATCTTCTCTTTGCTCTCTCTTTTCCATCCTATTATACTAGTATATTTATAGTATCGTGCGAAACGAGCATCTTGAGAGTAATTAATCTTAATCCCCTTTTGCCTCTGCCTTTTCTTCCAGGAAGCAAAAGAGGAGGACAGCATTTTGGCGTGTACCCTTTTGCTCTCCTCCATTTAGCAAAAACTCCAAAAACCTACTGCAACAAAAACGATCCTCCCATTTTCTCTGTATATAATTTAAAATATGAGTGTCATTCTTCCTCTTTCCGCGTATGAGTAGGGTGTATATTTTTGCAACGCAGATTTGTTTCTCTCTTGTGAAATATTAGTGTCTTGTTGGGTGTAGGGCGGAAGGGGTGCACCCCAGCAGTTTGGAACTTGGAGCAAAAAGAAAGGTTGAGGGTTAAGTGAAAAGGGAAAAAATTAAAGTCGCAATAGTGAATACCTTCATTACTTTCAAAGATGTTCTGCTTTCAAAGCCCAAATTCCAATCTTTACATTTTTTCCCTGCTTTCACTCTTGTAATCATGACACAGATCTGGATTGACGGTAAAAAATATATTCTCTATTTTGGTTTCTCGGATTTTTCATTAAGTTCAGACGTAAGAGGATTTAAGAAGCTCCTTTATCAAGTGCTCATGTTATAGCCCAATTTAGATTACATTGTACATAATAAGAAGAATCCGAATGATAAGTGAATTACGCATGGGCAATGTTAATGCGCATTAATTATAGCCGTTGTATCTGTTTCAACTTGAAGAAGCTCTCTTTTGCTTCTTTCTACTTTTACCTATTATAAGCTCAAGTTTTATTGAAGTCCCTGTAATATATTTTGAGCTTAAAGCGTTGAGTGTCCTCTTCTGGTTTCTGGAGTTGTTCTTGGTAACTCACAAGAGCCTGTGCTTGTTGAATTAAATTGTCCACAAGATAATTATATTTGTAAAGAGCACTCTAATAAATAATTATGATCCCATTCATTATCTGTTTTGCAGCTCATTACCCCCTTTTTAATGAAAGTGCTTTGTTTTTCTTTTGCTTAAGTGCCTTGTTATAATTATCGCTTATTATATGCCAACTTTAGAATATTAATTTGGAAATTTTAATGACTGTGCTGATGTGATTTCATAACTATTTTACAGTGCAAAGTATGAAACGTGAACACAAGGCTGCCCGAACCCTGGGAATTATTATGGGAGTTTTTATCTTATGCTGGCTTCCATTTTTCACCTGGTACTTGGTTACTTCCCTTTGTGGTCATCAAGATTGTCCCACGCCGGACTGGGTGGTAAGTCAAGTTTATCAATTTCTGCAATAGTTCATTTAAAATGATTTACAGTCACACGACGATTTCATAGCTTTAAATAGACTTGAACTTAAAAGAGAAAGAAACAGAAACCTGCACATTTTCCAAATACACAAGTTTCTTTAGCTTTCTTAAAAAGATTTACTTTTACTGCGTCTCTGACGAAGATTTACATACGCAAACATCCCAAAATAATAAATGTTTTCGCCCACCTCCTCCCTCGCTTTTCATAGCGAGCCTCGTCACCGCAGGCAAAAACAAACACAAACAGCGGAATCCCCAGTACCTAATCCATCTCTTTCTCAAAGCACCACCGCAGCCCCTACGTATTCAAAAAGGAAACAAGATGCTATATCTACGCTGCTATTCCAAAAATTACAAAAAGTCCATTGAAAAAATGAAAGCCGGTACTAACCGGCTAAGAATCCTATACATTGTGGCATATATCTAAACTCCTACTATCCTTTTCCATTCTGTTTTCTCTTCTTTACATTTTTCTACTTGAATGGAGACTCAACTTTTGGGTCGCAAAAGATTTGAATAGAATGCCCCTGATTTTTTCTGCAAGTTAAAGAAAATAGAAACTCTTAAAGTAATAAAGTACGCACAGCGAAGAAAATAATTTCAGTTATTGAGATGGGCCGAGATGTTTAAATAAATGCGAGATTTAAGTTGAAATTAGAACTAACTTATTGATGTTTTTTATGTCACAAGTTGTTTCTCTATCAGTATATGTTTATCCCAATAAAGAATTTGGTTATCTCATCGATACTGTATTTTTATGCCACTGTGTTTACGGACAAGTTCATGAAACAAGATTATGATGAATTGGTTTTTTATCGGGAGTTTGCGTAATATCTCCTATTGCATTAGGACGTCAATTTCAACTAGTAACTTAAGGTAAAATTATCAACGGAATTGGGGCTGCGCTAGCTGCTTTTATACTCTTCATGAAGCAACTTGGCAATTTTTCAAGATATATGTTAGGCACTCCATTGTATAGAACAATTATGCATTGTTTGTTCTTTCTTAGTACAAAACAAATTGTCTTAGTAAAGTACCTATTTAAATTGGATGGGTTGGTGAGCGTCATTTTTATAACTTATATGGATTAATGTTTGTTAGGATTGGGTAAGCGTTAATGAAGTGTGAACAGGTTAGCGTCTGCGAGTTATGTGCGCAATAACACGAAAGGTGCTTAGTGCTTACCCCGGCTCTCAAACAAGCTGTAGGTTTACATATGAGTCCTACAGTAGGACTCCTACTACCGCCTTTCAAAAAACCTGCTTAAATAGAATAGTTTTTGTTTTATACTATCTCTTTTGATATCTCTAAATACAAAATACTGAGCTGGAATGGGAGTAGAATTTTATAACAGAAAGTGGTTTTCTAGATCCAGTTAAAGGAAATTTTAAGAATGGGTTGTTACCGGTGTTCCAATTTCATCTAGTAACTGAAGTTAAAATTATTAACAGAATAAATGCCTTTTTGGGGCTGCGCTAACTGCTTTTATACCATTTTGATGGCACCTTGGCAATTTTCCAATAAATATAATATTGAATACTACATTGTATTAAACAATTATGCATTGTTTGTTCTTCACATTTTTTAGTTAACTACCTATTCAAATGCGCATGGTTGGCGAGAGTCAATGTCAAAATTAGTTAATTTCAGGAAAAAGGCCTCAGGACGGGACAAGGACATTTGGATAAAATCATATACGCTATTCGTAAATAAAAACCCTTGAAAAAAAGTTGTGTATAGCTTGTTAGTTTTTCCTAAGCCAGGGAAAGGACCAGAAAAACTTACAAAAACGTCCGCTAATAGCGCAAGGTTGTATAGTGGTACTACCACAGTCGTGTACCGTGTAGGAATGCAAAAAGAAATATATGTAATGATGAAGTTGTTTTGTGAGCAAAATAGAGAGAAAACAGTAGTTACCACGCTTCTTTTTAGTGGTAAATTTTTTTCCATGGACGACGGATTAGCTTTTTAAAAGAAAGTCACTAACATGAAACAAGTTTCCTCCATCTTCATTTTATTCATCTCTTTCTTAACTCGCAAAAATATTTCGCATAAACAAACATGTATTCAAGTATTCACCTAAAGAATCCCACTGTTTACACGGATACCGCGCGTTGCTTCAGCTGAACAAAATGCAAAGGAAATGTGAAGAAAAAATAACTTTATCTTTTCTTCCCTACTTTCTCTCTTATTTATTTACTAGTATGCGCACACTTAAAAGGCGTATAATAATCCTCCACGTATAAAAATGTATTCAGCATTGCAAAAAAGAATGTCCCAATGCTTGGGATGATACACCGAGATTATAAAAGAGAAAAAGTTTGGAATTTGTATCTGATTCTTTTTTAAGAAAGTAAATCGCTTGCTCTGACATCCCATCTGCTGCTTTTTATCCTATCAGTTTTTTTCATGATGATGATGATGCAAAACGAAACTTTTTCCCTAGCTTTTCCTTTTGCAACAAAATTGCCGCACAGACAAACAACAAAGTTGGTTATATCTCTCGTCTGAGGTGATTTTTCTTGGGGAAAAAGTACTTCCAGATTAAATGTTACCCGAAATGGGAGTGGTTTGAGTGGTAGAGGGAATATAAATGTAGAGACAAGTCTAATAATTATTTTCTAAATCCACTAAATTCAACCAAGATTTATATTCATTTCTTTCTTTTTCTATTTCCTTCAGGTTGTCTTGGTCTTTTGGATTGGCTACTTTAACTCCTCCTTGAACCCCATAATTTACGCGTACTTCAATCGAGATTTCCGCGAGGCATTCAAGGCCGTCTTGAACAAGGTGTTTTGCTACCAGTGCAAGCAACTGAACGCCACTGTGGAGAACGGGAATTCACTTCCGCCGCCTGGAGTGATACATTCCAATAATCAATCTCCACCTGCACCTGTACCCAGTAACAACGCCGCCGCGGCTAATGCCAATACCAATATTGCCAATGCCAACAACACCAACACCACCATCAACACCATTACCGTCATCAATGCTAATTGTAATTCTATTACAACTACTACGCAACAGCACCAGCCAATATCCACCACCATCACAATTACAACGCAACAAGCAACTCCCTTAACGCAAACCCCACAAGTACAACATCATCAACTCCCCGAACCGGATCAACTCAGTCTTCAACTCAGTAATCACTTGGATGAGCCGTATGATGAGCCGTCTGACGATGATGGAAGTGAACCAGCCTCACGATCACCATCACCTTCATTATCGTCTTCAAGCTCGCCAGCGGAGCCAATGGAGGAGCAAAGGGCCCTGACGACACAGCAGCAGGAAACCATTATTACCGCCACCACTAAAGTGGATATGGTGTAAAAAAGATATCAACAACACATTTCTCATCAAAATAAATTATTTCCAGGGAAAGCCAGGAAAAAATTCTAAGAATTTACCAACTAGTTATGAAGTTATGTTTATTACCCATATACAAAGTAAAACAAAATTTTGTAAGTTGCCAAACTAGATAAATGAAATGGGTATTCCACGAATCCACAATTCCATGATATTGTACTATAGCTATGCTCTCACGCACATGTCTATTGATATATGGGGGTAAGTTAAGAATTTCATTTAAAGCTTTTACTATTCGGAAAATGATCAGAAAATTTAGCAGTTTTCAATTGGCAATTTGGCATGCGTTTTTAAACAGCAGAACGAAATGAACCTGTTGTTTGATTATTTTTTTAGTTACAAAATATATGCATACTCAATGAGTATTACTCATTCCCATAGACTAGATCGCAATATCAAAAGAAAGTTTCTTACGACATCTGACATCTGCGTAGGAAATCAAATGGGAAAAGTATTTCCTTAACTTTATATGAAGCTCATGTACATGATAAGTACCAGACGTTATAATTTGCAACATGATGAAAAAACGAAAATAGGGGGAATGTAAATACAACGTAAAAGGATTCCGTCTTGTTTTAAAATCACCTTTTTACATAACCATGGGTGAAATCTTCCATTCAAGAAGAACTTTTTCAGCATTGTAATTTTCGCACAAAAGGAAGTACACACAACAAATTTATATTGCTGAGAATGCACACACACAAACACACACGCATAAATCAGGCGACACAATCATAATCAAAAAGCTCCAAAAGGAAAAATTCCCCAAATAACTATAGTTATTCTTTTTGTCTAATGAAATACTTGGAGCTCAGTCAGTTTCTAAGTATACACGGTGGGTTTTGTACATATTACATGCATCTACTTGTAAGGTTGGGGATGGAGAGAACACTAAAAATTAGAAAGGTTGCTACATTATTATTCAAAAATACTCGAACTGTATCACGAGGAAGCGTGATAATTATAAGTTAAACTAAATATAGTAATTGTAAGTCCATAGATATCTATAATAATAATCATAATCTCTCTTTTCTTCTTAAGGCCAAATTTAGTTGCAGCTTGTAGCCTGGTCATTGATGATGGAAAATGGAAACACGAGATTATTTAATTGTGTTTATTAAATCTAGCCAAAAAAAGATGAGAATGTTGGGTTTCAATTAGAGTTGCTTTTAAAATAGTACGGTGTACAGTATATCATAAAATGGTGCATGCTTCCTGCATTCAAACCTACTTTCTTCTTTCCCTTCGTTCTCAAGGTTAAAAACGTAAACTGTGGCCAATTAGTATTCTGATAAACCTGTGTGTATAGTAATAATATATAATAGCGACTATTTTAGGAAATCGTTTTTAACCTTAAGTATTAAAATAATAGATAAAGCAGTGTGGTATATAGGTATAGGAATATTATGATATTATAGCACCTACATTCCAACCCTTTTTATTCCTGTACGGCAAAACGTGATTACCTGGAGTAGACCATTGTCTGCAATCTGCATCGATATTATTATTGAGTCATGTACAAAATGCATTTTTATTTGCATTCACCCATCTCAAGTCAGATTTCATTTTTAGAGTTTTATTCATTCCATAAACCAAAGCACAATTTTATTGCTGTGAACTAGAAAGCAAAATATTAATATATACAAATGTATGTGAATGTCCGCATATTTAATAATTTTACCCCTACACTACAACACAATTTTATTTTGTTTACCGCTCTCTGTGCGCGCGTTTGTAGGTAAAATTATACAAAGCCTGAGAGAAACGGGGAACTGCTTTCGAAAATATTTAAGCTATTCCCTTCAAAATGACCTCTTTCCACTTTCGAAGTGAGTAGCTTATCAAACTCAACAATGTTGCCATGAGCTTTTTTTCAATAACTGATTGACGGTTTGTAAATCCGTACTAAAAATTATTATGGTAATGTTTAAAAAACGCAAAAAGAACAAAAAAAAAAGTTGTAAGTTTATCGTTTAGAAATGAACAAAAACGCGTTGTCTACCTACTTTCCATGTACCACATTCTACTCGCCCTAAATGTCTGTCTTTATAGGATTGTTAAGTGTAGTAATTATCATAAGAACAAATTGGTAAGTAGAAAACATTATGATAAACTTATTGTTAGTGGTGCACACACACTTTTTGAAGAAAAAAATAAACACATAATCAATGCCGCCGTCACAAAATCATTCCAGGAAAATGAACTTGATACTTGAGATAAAACGGTAAAATTTTCGTCACTAACTGTAATTGCATAAATATTTAACTATTAACTACCATGTAATCTAAAGTACTTTTTGGTGCAATTTGTTTGCACAGTTTTAAGAAAAGTTCTAAAAACCGATAAAAATGGAATGATGAAAATGTTTGCAAAAATCGGAATATATAGAAATATTGTAAGCAAAAAATTATGGAAGGGACACTTTTCTACTTTGGAAATTAGGAGGCAGGCACAGGCAACAACTTGGTAATTTTGTAAGAATGGTGAATGGTACTCAAGAAACGTAATTTGTTTTCTCAAGCTTTTTTTTTCTAAAAACCCAATTAAAAAACGAAGAACTGATAAAACGAAACGGGCAAACATATATAGTAAGCAAGTTTTAGGTTAAGATTATAATTAGCATACATGAAAAATTGCAAAATTGATGTGCTAAGCATAATATTAAGATTACTAATTTTAAGATGTGTCAACAGAGAGAGACAGTACACATATTTGTGTGCACACCACATGATATACCTGTTTTAGATGGACTTAACTTTTTAAAAAACTCTTCAAAACGCGACAGATTGTAAAAAGGATGATGATGTAATTTTTGGAAAGCGAAATTTTACAACAAAGGTATTTTCTTGCTGGTGCATGCATAAATTATATAATAAACTTGTATTCGGAGTATAAGTGGTAGCTAGCTCTGTGTGTTTAATGGACTAAATCATAAAACAGTGTATTTGCTAAGCTATTTAAATTGTAAACTGGGTATTATTAAAATTGTGAACCGCAAAAGGTGAAAGTGTATGAAAGTAATAAATTTAGTAGAGCAGAATTTTTAGCATTTACCACTTGTAAATGGTGTGGATGATATGATTTGAACAAAGCAGAGAGAAAATCAGAGTGATGATTATGCAAAAAGATGCTAATGCTACATGCGCTAACAATGCTAAATTATAAAGCGCCATACCTACCTGGAATATATTATCTAATGGAAATATAGGTAGATTGAAAAGCAAATAGACAATCATGGAAAGATTTTTAAGAAACGAAACCTTTACAAGCGACAATTAAAATGCTATATTGAATTTAAAAAACTCTGTAGAACACAGACTCTATGTATAAGTAGGTATAATAAAAAAAACTGTAAAATTGTGTAGACTTTTAAAACGAGAAATACTATTAGAAAAGGAAAAACAATCAGAAAAAATCATTTTTTAAAAACAAAAATTATAATTTTTATTCGCATATTATCCGGCATTTACATAACTGATCAGAACAGAAATTGAGAAAGTAGAAGAACGAAGAAGATGGGTAGTTTGTAGATGTTTATAATTTTTGGGAAACTAGAGGAGAAACTTTAGGGTGTAATGTAACCTGTGTGTGTAATTTTAATGATAAGCAGAAAAGTATACGTGTATTAAGAATATATTATTACGTGATTATTACAGTTTGAATCATTGTTACTACATTACTATGATTAATTCTTAATGAAAATGGTACTATTAGCCAGTATACGTGTTTATAAAAGTATTATGTGCTCTCTCTCTCTGTGTTTCCATAAGATTCTAAGTGGGTACATGTGTCACTTGTCAAGAAAAATGATTGATAACTTGTGTGCTATATCTCTCTTTGGCTCTATTTGTGTTTCTATCAATGAGATAAAATTATTGTTAAACTCTATTTAAGATGTATTTAATATTTTCCATGTCCAAATTGTAACCGGAAAAACTTAGATTGGATTAATTGGGCTTTGAGTTCCAAGTGAAAGGAAAAGAATGATTGCCAGTATCTAAATCAGAGGTGTGTTGGGTTTCATTGTGAAGAAAGTTGCAAAAGCGATTGTTTAACGAGTGAAAGTCAGGATTTATTACTTGCGTATGATTTTTTTTGTAGTAGCGAGTAGAGTTCTAAAAATGTGTACTACTTATTGCCAATTCATCAAGGATTGTTCTAGTCAAAGTATACTATTGACTTATTAAATTGTACTTGTTGTTATGTATCTTTTATGTCAGTGTATACACAGTTATAATTACTCTTAGAAATTATATATCGTCTATGTATAAATATATATGTGTGTGTATTAACTATATTACTTGTATAAATTCATGTCATGTAAAAGTGTAGAACATTAAATGGGTAGAAGATAGAAGAACAACTAGAAGTAGATTTGAATGTTGAGGTCAATTTTTAAGAACAAATTTTTGTGTTTCAGTTTTTTAACTTAATCCAAACACTTTACTTGTTTTTGCTCTGTATATCTACTAGAAATGAAGTTTTTGTTTCTTTTTTGGATGGATACGCACTTGTTTTCATGTATTGTGTAGACATTTACTGATTGATAGACTAGCGTTGGACAATAACCAAGCCAGCTTGTTGAATTTTTCCTTTAAATAAGTTTATTTTAAGTGAGTTCATTAACAAAGTGCTACACATATATGGAAAAATCCTGCAACAGCATCAGCATCAGCATCAAATTCAAGGCGATTTTTCTTCTCTCGTATTTCCTGTCGTACAAAATTGTATTTCTAATTGTGCTGTTATATTTATCCCTATCTGATTCCATTATTTTTAAAAAGGTGATTTAATATCTCTGCTTTTTGTACAAATATTATCGTGGTTGTAACTGATTATTGAACTTGTAAGAATAAAGTGTTATATATGTGGACTTTCTTTTGACGTGTAGTTGTACAATCTTTACGTATTATTGCATCTTATGGGGCTATCTGCGACATGCACTCATACTTTCAGTGAACATGACAAATTAGGGATGGATGTTTGATGTGTCATAAGTTATGATATGAAGACTTCATTTCACTCTCATACTGTTCGAGCAATTTCACTTTTCACACATTTCTGATTTCTGCAATCACTTAAAATCACGAATACTATTTGTACTATTCATTGCCGGAAGAAGCTAACCTTAAGTATCAAATCAGGCGATAAAGGATGCAATCGTTTAATATATATTTCAAAATGGTAGCATTTTCATAAATTGTGAAAAACTAATTTAGTTGATGATGCATCTCGATAAAAAATGAGTGACCAGCTGAAAGAAGGGAACTATTACTGGATGCTATACTGAATTTTCAAACCA
This sequence comes from Entomobrya proxima, assembly GCA_029691765.1. Taxonomy (NCBI): domain Eukaryota; kingdom Metazoa; phylum Arthropoda; class Collembola; order Entomobryomorpha; family Entomobryidae; genus Entomobrya; species Entomobrya proxima. The sequence continues at coordinate 16,223,228 of CM056173.1, forward strand.
TTCCAAGAGATTTATAAAAGTATGTGCTTCATGTGTTAATCAATTTTATGGATCCACTTCTTCTGTGACTTGCCAAAAATTACAATACATGAAAAAAATAGTTGTTTTGGTAAAAACTATGAATTGTTACTATGTTAGAAACTACACTTTATTCTCCGTTAAAGCTTTATTTCTTTTCAATGAAATAAATTAAACAAATTAAACAAATTAAACTTTTTCGAACATTAACAAGAGATTGGATTCAGTAATATTGTAACGAGGTTGTATCATGCCAATCGCTTAAAATCATGGCGGCCGCCTTCTCAGCAATCCCATAAACGGCTGCATGAGTATTGGCATTGGTCACAACGGGCATTATAGATGCGTCTACAACTCTGAGTCCACTAATGCCAATTACCCTATCATCCCACATAAACAAATGTATAAGATGAAATCCCGGAATTTTTGTTAACTAAACAAAAAATGGTAAATTTTGTACCTTAGCTTTGTGTCCACTACAGCTTCTGGATCTGATTGACCCCGTCCCATTCTACATGATCCTCCAGCATGACATCCAGTTCCTGATAAATAACGAATGTAGCATCTCCAAAAATCATCAGTGCCAAATGGAAATCTTCTGCACATTGGAATATCAACTGGAGGAAATCGAGCTCCTAGTCTACGGTAGATTGGCGTCTGCTCGAAAATTCGGACAAGTTCCTTGACACCTGTAACAATTTAATTATAACATGAGAAACATTATATGTCAAGGATGATTATGGATGGTGATTATGAGATCATTTACATTTCATACTTACCTTCCAACATTTTTTCCAGGTCCGTAGTATCGGTTAAATAGCCTGGATCGATTAGAGGCGTTCCATTGGGATCCAAAGGATTTAGTCGAATACTTCCGCGACTTTTTGGCCTCGAAAAGATCAGCACCGGACTCAATGGAGCCTCCCAAGAAGCAATAGTAGCGTTAATCTGGGTAGTGTTCATAAGCCCGGATTCATAAAACGCCGAAACACTTGACATCAAAATCAAGTGCAAATCTGGCCAATCCTTTTCTCCGGCCAAAGCTGCTCCTGAAGACACAGCAAATCCTTGTGCAATTCCTCCCTGGGTACTGGAGTAAGGGCCATCTCCGAATTTATTGAAATATTCCCAGGTTACTGGGTTCAAGTCCCTGTCTTCATCCATTATCAACCTTCTGTCGTTAATCACAGCATGCAGTGGAATTTGTACGTGATCATGAAAATTTTGTCCTACTGGAAGTTGCTGAACAATAGGAATTCTGGCTGCTTGCAGTACATCCCTAGGACCAATTCCCGAGCGCATCAGCAGCAACGCACTGCCATACGCGCCTGAACTTACGATTATCTCTTTGTTTGCGTATAGCGAATTGCCCACAACTCCTGATAATTCAAAAGCTGTTGAGTTGAATCGGACGCCAACAGCACGTTTACCTCTAAATATCTGAAAAAAAAAACAATTTCTTTTATGAGTCCATTAAACTAAAATAAGTACCGTAGAGCTTCTAAATTTCTAACTTACAATCTGTGTAACGTTGGTATTTAATATAATGCGCAGGTTTGTCAAATAGGGTAACACGGGTTGAATGTATCCTACGAAGGCACTGTTTCGGCGGCCAAAACGTTTCGCAAATTCCACCGGGGCAAAGCTTACACGTTGGGGTCCATTTGAGTCTGCTATTGGGTAACCCAAAGCCCTTCCAGCTGCTAGCCAGTATTCCAAACCCGGGGCGTATCTGGGACGACTAACCGTAATCGGGCCGCCAGATCCGTGCTGGTCTAAAAAGTAGAGTACAAAAATGAATGAATAAAATGAAACATTTTGGTTATATTTCTCTTCGGAGGCGGACACAACGAGAACCTTGTCTTTATCTTACCTGAAGGAAAGTCACCGGTATAGTTCTCCACCTTTTTGAAATACTGTAACATTGAGGCGTAGTTCCAGCTACTATCCTGAGTCATATTACCCCAGTTATCATAATCCCTTGGATGACCTCGATTAAACCACATATGGTTAAGGTTGCTCGTGCCTAAAATTTAATATAAAAAAATGAGTACTAAATACTAGAGAACCGATAAGAATCTAAGAAAAAGATGGGGTGGAACTTTAGATTGCACTTACCAGAAAGCATACGCCCACCAATAACTGTTATCACCTTCAAAATGAAAATTAAAAGTTAGTTCACTTTCTACTAGAATAAATAATGTATTAAAAAGTCAAAAATGAGGTCTGAATGTTTGACTTACCCCATTATTCTTTAAACCAGCATTCCGTTGGACTACAGTAGGATACCGAAAAGTAACATCCGAATCCACTACAAACCTTGGTACGAACGCTGGCACATCCATTCCTTCCTTGGGAAAACTTCCAGATTCTAGAACAAGGACCTTATGCTTTCCGGATTCGGCAAGTCTACGGGCAACGGCCAGTCCGGCAGTTCCACCTCCACAAATGATAAAGTCGTAGTTTTCCATGGATGTTGCCAGAGAAATTAGGTGTCCCAGAAAAATCACCAAAGTTAAATGTGTAAAGAACTCCATGATCCTCAAGTGCGGAAAAACTTTCGATTCTCGCCAAAAATCGTAAATTTTTCCCGTTGTTAAGACGAACACCTGAATCGGGCTAAGGTGCTACGAAGACTGAACACTAAACAAGATTTCTATGGAGTTTTCGTTGCTTTTATAAAGCAACTGAAATCTTTTAGTTTGAAGAAAGGTGAATGGGTACACAGAAAGATAATAGTTGCTTAATTAATTCCACAAGACATGTTGCATTTCTTACCCTCGTGATTAACAAGTATTAAATTATTTAATGATGCATTGTATTCCGTGTTAATCATGAATTTTATCGTTTTTTGGGTTATTTGTAGCTTACAATAGCCGAAGGGTCATCAGATCCAATTTAACCAATACGGTGTATCACCGTCATAGGAGATAACTGATATGCTAGTGGGCGTTTCATTAGCTGTTTGACGTATTATTGAAATGTGATAAAGAAGCGAATAGTTCCAGGTCAGTGGTCTTGGGTCTTGGATTCCTAGTTCACTAGAAACACACGTGCCAAAATACCTTGATTTGTGGGTTTGACTAAATCACGGTAGTTTTGGTAGGCCAACAAGCAGTAATGACGTCTTTACTACGTACTTTGTGAACCTAACGAACCTACACTGGAACCTACAATTTTTAGGCTAAAAATTCAAGTGCAGTATTATAGATAGGTGGATAAGGTAGATATTCTTTAGGGTGCTGTGACTCCTATACTGATTCTTTAATGAATGAATATTTAGATTTTCAAACAAAAATTAACCCTTGGATTAAGACTTGTGATAAAATGCTTTGAACCCAACGACCCTATAAAAACGGAAAATCCTTTTAGATAAAATCATAACACAATGCATTATGCTTGTTAAATCAGTTCAGTTTGCAGCATTTTATCGTATCTCGGTGTCCACAACGGCCGTTTAGTCGTCTCTTCTTCCCATTTTTTTCTTATTCATGAAGCATATCAACCACCTTGCATTTCATTTGCAAAATAAAGAACTTCCAATAGGAGTCCGAACCCAGTGGAAAATTTTGACAGGCAGGTGTGGATGAAGGAAACGGGTTCCTAGACTTTTGTACGCTTGGATGTGTTCGTTGATTCAAAGTATTTTATTAATTCTAATTAGTAATTAAAGAACAAAAATTTCTGTAAGCTGTGCAAACATTTAAAATAGGTATGCATAAAGGAGGATATTCACGTCTTATAAGTCACGTTGGCTCAAGCCCCTCAGCTATAAGGCATATTTATAAAACTCTTGACAAGCTTATTAAAAGTGTTGCTGGGTACAAGCTCCTTAATCGTTTTCGTTCTATTTCCTATTCCTATTTCCACTCGCTGATGATTAACCCTATACACACTTTAATAACATAATCATAAAAATACCCTAACCTACTCGCTTCGTTTGTATATACTCGAAAGAAAATTGACATGAAAACTCAACTTAAAACCACAAACTATAGTCTGATACCCAGTTTGGGACTCCATGAGGAAAAAGCATTCACATACCATTTTAATGAGACCTAAACTTGATGCTTACCATTAAATGAGCTTGCAACTTTGTTACAACAGGAAGCTCCTTTATAACTTCTATCATTGCTGCCTGTAAATGCCTGCTGCCTGTATCCTTCGGACCTATTCCTGAACGTTGGAGTAGCAAGGTAGAATTGTAGGTGCCTGCAGACACGATGATTTCCTTTTTGGCTAAAATTACCAATTCGAGTGGTGGCTTAGTTGATTCTGTATGAATTTAAACGGTAACTGCTCGACTGCCAGAAAAAACTGGAAGTTCTGTGCAAAGTTGCTAAGCCATTATTCATTTAGGTATTATGTTCATTACAGTTTCTGTAGCATTTGGGTACGTCACACGCGAAAAGTCTCATCCTAAATGAAGCACATAATTTGACCTCCTCAACCTTCGTCCAGGCAACCGAGGGGTCGAATTTTTGTTTGCTGCAGTGTCACTGGGCGATGGTTTGTACCACCCACTCGAGATACCAAAGATTATTCTGCTACCACTACTGCTACTTCTTAGACTACCGCTAGTACTTCTACAAAATAATCTACGAAAATAGACGCAAAGTTGAATTTGACAATTTTGTAAATAAATTAACAATATTTCTATACCTATGTAAAAGTATCAAGCTTTTTCTATGCAGTACATCCGTCAAATCAAACAATGAAATGGTTCGTAATCATTTCCACAATTTTCCAAGGCAATTTTTATTCTCAATCTTTCACATTTCTCACCAGCTCTATAATCTCATCATCGTTGATTAGGTACAACGTACAACCACATTCAGATCATATAAAATATAAAGCATACTACATAAAAGTTAAATCATGAAGTTTTAGCGGAATGAATAGAGAACTAAAATATCATTTTTATTGAAAGTTGAAAGTATCAGTAAATGCAATCAAGTTTGTGTATGTTCATGTCGTTTCCAGTTATCCATCGTCCAATGTTAACAATGTACTTAGATGTTAGATTCCAGAAAGGCTTTGCAGGACCTGAGACACTGGTTATAACAGTCATAAAATCCTTGGTCATCATCGTCCTGCAACCAAATATCAAAATCAATTAGATATTTAAGCTTTTTTCCATTTTAATAATCATGCAGCTCATTATAACTCACATAGTACGGATCCCTGATGATAAGAATGTTTTCCGGATCATAACTCCCCAAAAGTTCAATGTTCGACTTGGAGTCCTTTGGAGCCATCGACTTTAACGATCTAATGTTCTCGTTGTCCATTCCAAAGATGTAGTCATAGTGCTTGAAATCCTTGGATTGCACCTAATAATCAAATTCAAAATACATCAAATTTTAATGATTTGCAAAAGTAAAATCTTTCACTTTTCACATCTTTATCTGTCTTTACCTGTCTCACGGCATGAGAAAAGGTGATACCATTCTCACGTAGCACTTTCAGGGCCCTCCGGTCCGGTTGATTACCCACATGCCAGGATCCAATGGCAGCCGAGTCAATTTCCCACTCTGCCTCGACACCCTTCTCCTTTACCAAATGCTCAAACACGGCATGTGCCATGGGCGACCGACAAATATTACCCAGACAAATAAACAGCACGCTTTTAACCATTCTGACGAAGCAACTGATTTAATCAATAATTCCTTTATTTCCGTTTTTGGCACTTGACAAAATCTCTACAGAAAAACAAATGTCACGCAATACAATGACGAATGACGATTTCTTGCTTCTATTATTGCCTAACATTTGACGACATGTGATCATCTTCTGGCTTTGAGAACTATGAGGATACGGACAATGGACTATGGACATGTACGCAATACACACGACGTGAGCATCTGCAGCCAGTATGCTAGGCCGCATTACACTTTTCACACGGAACAACCGCGGCGGTATCTTGTCTTCATGTGTTTTTATGGGAGAACATGGATTTAATAGCTTCTAAAAATGTCCATAATTAAACGCGTTGTTTGTGGCATTTCCGGTGGGGTGGACAGCGCAGTGGCAGCCTCGTTATTAAAACAGAGGGGATTTGAGGTGATTGGGGCTTTTATGAAAAACTGGGACGATCAGGATGAAGGTGGCACTTGTCAAATCACTCAAGAAAATGATTACCAAGACGCCAAATCTGTTTGTGACATTCTTCGAATTCCCTTTGTGGAAGTGAGCTTTGTGAAGGAGTACTGGAATGAGGTGTTTAGCCGTCTATTAGAGGACTACGAGAAGGGATTCACCCCCAATCCGGATGTGCTTTGTAACAAGTTTATCAAGTTTGGCAGTTTTTATGAGTACGCAAGAAGGAATTTGGGGGCAGATGCAATTGCCACTGGACATTATGCACAAAGTTCATTTGGGTCATATTTAGAGAAATTTGGTACAGCTAGAATGGCCCATTTGCAACGAGCTGTGGACCCCAGAAAGGATCAGACCCTGTTTCTAAGTGAGATTGGACAGGAAGCTCTGCAAAGAACAATGTTTCCTTTGGGCCCTTTGTGTAAATACAGGGTACGTCAACTAGCCAGTGAAATGGGTATGGATAAAGTGTCCAGGAAACCGGACAGTGTTGGCATTTGCTTTATTGGGGACCGGAGATTTTCAGACTTTATCTCAAAATACCTGGATGATAGACCGGGAGAGTTTATTGACGTGGATAGTGGTAAAGTGATTGGAAAGCATAATGGCGTTCATCAGTTTACTCTTGGACAACGGTGTCGACTTGGAGGACAGGCTCAAGCTTATTATGTTGTTCGGAGGGATCCGAAAACTCAAGTGATTCTCGCTGGTCTTGGAAGGGATCATCCTGCATTGTACAGTAGAAATATTCTAGTCTCCACACCACACTGGATATCATATCGACCAGAGCTTGATAAGCCGTTTAGTTGCATGTTCAAGTTTCAGCACACTGAATGGACAGTGCCTTGTTTAATTTATAATAATAGTAAAGACAGTTGTATCGTTTCATTAGCTTTTCCTACTCGTGCCATTACTCCAGGTCAACAGGCTGTATTTTACAAAGGGGACTTGTGCCTTGGAAGTGCCAAAATTTTAGACGCAGATTCACTAGTCAATGATACTATTATTCCATGGAAATATGAAAATGTCAAAGTTTATATGAAATAAAGACTGTTAATCAAAATTCCATTTCTATAATGATCGTGTTATTTTTATTCATTTATTCTAAACTTTACAGAATATTTCTAACCTTATAGATTTCATTCACTTTTAAAATTCATCATAAAAACGGTGTATGATGATATAGGCATTTCTCTAAGTGATAATAAATCATTGCGCAACGACGAACGATCAAGTTTAACATTATTAAATTATTATTTTTTATCAACGATATTACATATTTATCTACAAACTATGTATATATTTAAGGTTTCCTGCATTTCAACATGAATTAAGATTTCTAGTGAAGAATACACATTCTTCGAGATAGAATAGCGATTAGCGAGTGGATTATAGCCACTATATTTTGTTGGTAGAAGTAATGACGATCAAATACGTTGTACAACAATCCGAATTACAAAAACAAAAGTGATTGATGACTTAAAAGTATTATTGCGATACGAAATACAGAAAATAGCTCACAGCAGTAGTAGTAATGCACAAAGGTTAACTGATTGTACGAAAGTATGAATTAAGAACTAATTAGTAAAGCAATTAGGCAATCATTCGTACTTCACTCTTTTACAATTGATACATTCAAAACATTTTTACAGGTTACAAGAAGCCCAAGAGTAGAAACACTTATTAGCTAGTTTTATTACAAAAATTCACAGAAGAGAACCCTTTAAAATAACATAATAATTAAAACTAACTTGAAGCCCAATCTCATAAACTGATATATTCTTTTTATGCAACTTTTCTAGATACATTTCTTATCCATATCATCATGAAGCCTGTATGTACAAATTCTTAATGCCAGCAAACCCAACTTATTATTTCTACAGTTATATCTTGCTTAATTCATTTCTGTACACCTCAATCACTTTCCTAGCGCTTTCTCAAACACAAGCCATCCTGCGACCTGCAAAATAGATATACTTTCGAAATCCCTGCAGACACACGTGTCGCTCATGAATCTATATTTACTATCAATTCTCTTATTAAAGATCTTTAAACTACAAGCTTGTTCATCTTCTTAATATCACCACCAGAGCTAACAAAACTATATGCTAATCATAAAGCAGGCGTAGTTGCAATGTACATTTGTTTTATACAGCGAAAGCTAAAGAAGTGTAGTAAAACGTGCCTTTTTCCTTCCCATTCAAACCAAATTGACTTGAAATTTTAGCTATTGAAATGCTCCTTTCATACTGCACAACTTTTTGACGTTATTCATGGCAAAGGGCAACCACGAAAATTTGTACGTACTGACCATCATCTGAGATTTAAAAGACGACTGGAAGGCTGATTAGAGTGAGACCATATTTATCATCTTTCTTGATAAACCAAGCTTGTACAAAGGGAGCATTTCATATAGCCAATTTTTACCACTGTGTACTTTTTTGTCATAATTCACGAGACCCTTCAGTAATTTCATCTATACGTCTTCATCAGCTATGATACATTTTATCATTGTAATCTCAAAGTGATGGATTTAAATGAAAACTCAAACCACAATAATAACAATCAGGTTGAAAAACTCAATATTTTTGGATGAAAAGATCAGACACACTTTATAGTAGATCAAATAATTTTCTCGACAGTATCTTGTAAGTATTTTTAGTAACACAGCCATCAGGAAGCTACATCAATAGTAATGCTACTTCTCCACACGTACTCCTTCATGTGTTATGAAAAATTAAAAACTCTGTAAATTGTAACTCTACTGGTTTGAAGAGATAAGATGAACAAGATCACAAGTACACCATGACATGTCATCATGATGATTACTAATCGTTCTGACTAAATTCATTATTTCTCCGCCTAATTATATAGTTGCAGGTGATGAGATGACAATGCCTATTGATTGTATTTTCTTTATGGAACTCATGTCACAATTTCTATTATTAATAAGGTAGATAAGTATTACAATAATAATATAAAGATCAACATTATTTGGCAAAGTTTTGTTGAAACCGTTACTTAACATTAATAATATACGGTATTAACGACTTTAACACACCAACAATAAAAATGAGAGCTACTACAACATCAACAGTAGTATGACATTTTGTTGATTTTTAATACTAGATCAATTAGACCTTTCTTTAGTACGAATAGTAAATTCATTTGTTTTTCTTCCTCATCAGTTCATTAGGCGTTTGAGATTTATTTCAGTAGTGGTATTTAGACAAATGTACTTGAATGAAGGTGTGCTGTTTAAAAGGCGACTCTACATACTTTTCGCAGTATGTATGTTTGATATAGCTCTAAGTTTACACATGGATAATTCATTAGGAAAAACAATGCCGCTGCAGTAAAATTGCTTAATAGTATATTCATTTCTATACTAGATTTGATCAAGAAACTAACTAATGACAAACAAATAAGAGTTTTGTAGACTAGTCCCTTGGACATGTGAAAAATATGAAAAATATAAAAGCTGGTGGTAAAAGTGTGACATTGACATTATTGGCCAACAAATAATTTATTGAAAAATGAAAAGTTGTTAGTTGAGCATGGGTCTAATATATTATTAGAATGACTGAAGCTGGAGTTAAAATGATAAAAAGCCTATCCCAATGGTCTGTCTTTAAAGCTTGTTCAATTTGTTCTTGAGCAACTGAAAAATCTTTTAATTAGGTAAACTTGGAAAATGTTGCCAAGACAACACATGATACCACCAGCATTTATTACCACCCTAATTCATCGTGCAGTTGGATTTCATATTCCATATTCCTTTCACATGTCCTCGACGCGACCAGCCCTAAAACTACATAAAGACATAATTAATTAATATATAATATAATATTTATTTTATATTTTGAATAAAATTTTGTAGCCCCGTGTCAGATTTTATAACTAAATACTATAGTTCCATATCACGTGCTTCATCTTCACTAAAGTCCGACATGGAGCTCTCGGAATCGGATGAGAGATTATTGTTATTGGCGGAGGACGACTGGTTCAGCTTCTCTGACGTCTCTTTTTCTTGTTCCCGAAGCGCATCTTCCGTTGCGTACTTGCGAACGTACTCTGAAAAAGAGAGCATAAATAAATATATAAAAAATTAAGCGTTACCACAGAAAGGAGTGTACTTGTTGAACTCCTGCCAACGCTCTGGCATAAATACTTGATAAGTTTACACAGGAAAAAAGTTTCATAATTCAGTTTTGCTTATTTTTAAAAATATAGAACTTTTCGTATACCTGTGACTTTCTTCTTGTATTCCTCAGGTTTATGAAGGTACATGGCCGCTGCGTCGCCATTAAGAGGATCAATGGGATTCGGATAGGTCAGCAGTTGTGGCAAGAATGACTCAAAAATGTTTGACAAATCTACGGCAAATAAAAAAAAGATGTACATTCAACGTTATTAAATTTTCAAGTATACGTCAAACGTTCAAGTATGATTCTAAATTATAAGTGCTATTATGCATAATGTATGGAGGAAATGTGAAAAACTTGCTACAGTAGTAGGAGTTTACACTTAACATTCTATAAGCGATATATTTCTCATAGAATTCCTAAAAAATCGAACAAAGTGAAAGTTTCACGGAAACTTTTTTTCGTGGATGCTGCTACTATGATATGAACCTAGCCAAAAACAGGAAGAAGATCAATAGTTCTACTTCCATCCTACTTTTTTTATTTTCCTGAGAGGTTCTCAGTGAGAGCCCGAATTTTCCTATGGGACGTTTCTGAACAAACATGCTGATCACTTGTAAAAATTGCTAATATGCCCAAAATTGATTTTAAAGTGAAAAGTTTGAAATATTCCCTTTTCCATATTTATCGTCTTACCATACAAAGCGGTCCACGCTTGGTTTATTACGTCAAGACACACAGTGCCTGAGACCTCATCAATGTTTGGATGATAAACTTTGTTCATGAATCCAATTGACGGAGATTTGAACGGATAGTGCTCTGGAAGGTGAACGCGGACTTTCCATATCCCTCCTTCGTATGGAGCTACAAATAAACAAGGTTCATCCATTAAAAAGTTTCTTGCTTCAGAGATTTGACAAGGAAGTTGTAAATACCAAGGCAAACGGCACTACAAAGATGTAGGCCAACCGATTGCTAATTAATTCAAGAAGCATGCAGCTATTTTTCTCAAACCTCAGAACACTGTTTTTATTGTGAGAGAAGTGTAAATACAATTAAACTACAGAATCTGCAAAATAATTTATTTGCACATTAAATTATGTACGTGACATTAAGTATCATGTGAACTTGAAAGTCTTGAGGAATGATAAAGCTCAATAAATTCTAGTTACTTTAATCTCAATAAAAATTCCCTTTGTAAATTAAGATTGACCACTACATACATTCGCTACTGGATTCATTGTCTTAATTGTGTTTAATTTTACTTACTTCCACGGGGTCCATAAAATTTAACACAGAATTCATTGAGCCCACCAAGGATAGTGACCTCGTGCTTTGACTCGATCCTGAAAAATTGCAACGAAAAAACATTTTTAGTCATATCATCTAAAACAAGGTGTTTATTGCTCCACTATATTATGCACCTTTGTTTCAGTTCCCATCGCATGACCAATTGACCAGCATGAAAATTGCCAAAATGTTAAGTTCCGCTAGTTTCTCTAACCATCATGTAACCAGTTACTTTTCTAATGCTCCCAGATAAACCGTTTCATTGAATACATCTTGTTGTAGAAACAATGCACCATATAATCCCACATTTGAAAGTAAGTCAGTGCACACCCAATACTACCTTGCGCATTGTTTTGCCATTACGAGAAGGATCATCGTTATTATTATTGGAGGCAATAAAATTAGCATTAATAAATACTACCTTCGCAGTCTAAAGAATAATTTTCATCATGACCAGTCCTAACCACTGCTAAAGTAAGCAAGTGTTATACACATTATGCCTCGTACATCGTATGCATGCATGATATAATTAGCTTTCCTTCGATGAACACACTTGACTACGTCATAATTATCACATAGGTAGATACTGGTAACTATAATTTCCCCAGTGAATGCATCATCATCATGCTACTTGCTCACCAGACTGAAAGGCATCAAAAACGTAATTATATCAGAAATGAAAAAACGCACACGTCAATAGTGGCCTTTTGCTTTCCTTTGTTAGCGAGGGTGCTAATAAAGAAAATAAATTACACTTACACTACCAAGGAAATACGATAAAAGAAAGAGGAGGGGGAAGAATTGAAATTGAGCACAAAAACTGAAACGCAAATCATCACCTTAATCATAATGATGATGAAGATGAGAGTTCTATACTCATTGACAATCGAAACAAACATGGGCAAAAGGTGATATCGAGGGATCTTTTACGGAAAAAGATAAGTGACACTCAGTTCAAAATACGGAAAAATATAAGTGCAACTCAAACTGAAAAACGGAAAAAGATATGTGCTCGCCAGAATGCTCCGCGGAAAGATATATGTGCATGGTTGGGGCAAATTGAGACGACTACGCAATAAGAACCGCCATTAAATTCTCTACATTTCCATACCCATATCATATGGTTTTCATTGATAATCTGCATTGCAAAATGCAGTTGAATATTGAGCATACAAGCTTGGTTCTCTGCAAGTCAATTTTATTTCCTCATCTCAACTCCAATCGGTAACTAATCGCCAAACTAAAATACAGGGAATTGAAAAGCATGCTTTTCTATCAATTTACTCATTGTCACGAATTCATAATCATTTCCGGACGATTAGAATTTTAACTGTTAGTGACTTGAGCATTAACTGCATAAACATGCGTACAAAAGTTTTTCTCGTTTTGCTCCAATATTATTGACTTGCACTTATCTCTTTCTGTCGTGAAGCCTGGCGAGCACATATCTTTTTCCGTTTTTAAATTTGATCTGCACTTATCTTTTTCCGTATTTTGAACTGAGTGTCACTTATCTTTTTCCGTAAAAGATCCCTCGATATGGCAAGCCATGGCCGTCTATTCCCTGATGGCGATCAAATCCACTAATATAAATATGTATGTGTACGCATTGTGGGATATAGTGAAATTGTACCCCTCCCTATATATTATATATTGACGTGTTTACACTATTTTACAAAACTGTACAAATAATGAGAGAAATGTGTTGAGAACTGCGCAGAGAAGCTTGTTTGGTAAGTTCCATTTGCGAGAGAAAAGGCAAAACAATTTTCAGTACAACAATAAAAAACAATCAAATCAAGTTTTACTTTAGTCAAGTTACTCTATTCACACAGCCACAACAACAATCAACCAGCATGCATTTTTCAGATAATGGTACATTTGCCATTTTCAGACCGACTCTTATAGGTACATACAGACTAGACGTAATATAATATGCATATTTTTCTACTAGATTTGCCAACGGGAACTATGTAATCACGCATCCATTCTTCTTTTATCCTCCTCATAATAAAAACCGTTGATGAGGATAATAACGTCAGTTTTTACTCTTGACAATTTTACGTGCACACACGGCACAGTTGTCTTCTTAGAAACGAGAAACAACAACAGGGGAACGCGGAGGAGGCGTCAGGTCGGCAATGAGCAACGGATTTCCAGAGAAAGGCAACATTGTAGTAGTACAGTCTGTACAGTAATGTTTAAAAAATATATAGTGCAATAAAATGCAAACGCAAGCAGTACCACCAGCAGTAGAGCAGACCACGACCACAGGCCACTGATCTCTAACAGTATCAGTATCATCCTTGTGCTATTGCATGATAAAGTTGTAATCATGATGATGAGGATCATCCCACATAATCTTTATCAGAGAAATTTTAGCTGCAAACGTACAGAAGAGATAATAATGCAAAAATAATGAAAAACATTGAATGTCAGAACCAAAACAAGTAAGCAAACACTCATGTTGCGACTCTGATGAACTTTAACCTAGAGTTGAATAATATTTGAAAACAAGCATGGGAGACTAACCATGGAAGAATTGTGGGCGGAAAAGACGATGCGTAATTACAGCCAATTAAGTATTTGTCGGTTTTACTGATTTGCCGCAAAACTTGTAATTATCTGTTTCCATAAGTGTTTCAATGTAGAATTTTAAAACTATCAGAAAAGTGTGCGTGGACAAGGTTTTTTTCTACGCTATTTAATTATTTATCTACAAATACATTACAACTGCTACTGTATACTACTGCTATGCTGCTTCTTGTCTATCATCAATCGATCACTGAACTCTACTTTTTCATAGACAACTTGAAAGGATTTTTACTTGACTAGTAAGATTATTTCGCAACAACTCAAATCCCAATCACTAACAACCAGCACGACAAAAGGTAACAGTGAATGAATCCCTAAAAAAAGCTGCGGCGATTGTGTTGTTGGAGCAATGACTTTTCTGGAACTATCATTGGATAATCTTTCATGATTACAGATTTCAACCCTCATGTACTTCGCATATCGACATTGTTGTACGAAACAATTAGCAATATTTGTCAAAAACACACAAACTGATTAAAGTTGAATTTATCTAATTAGTCCACGATTAGTTTTTACAATGATGTATGCAAAGAAAATGAGATCATCATTCATAAATTATTGAGTAGCAAGTTTATCACGTGCTTCTTTTCAATTTTTTTGTGGAGAATTGAATGTTGAGTGTGACTCCATTTAATGTGCAATGATGAAATCCATTTACGTTTATTTCTCCAATGGCAAAACCACCATGACATTTTTAATGCGATCATATACTCTTTTCGATTATAACTTCATTTTACGATGATGATGATGATGACGCTGCCACCACCATAGTGTTTTTCCATACGAAAAGACAATGGGATTATTGTGCAACGGGCATGGCTCTCTCCCTGCTGACGGCATTTCAATTCAGTTCACTTGCAGTCACCCATCCAATTCAACATCCGTTGTTTATAAAAAGCAACATTTACAACATCATCATCAACTGCAGTAGCATCATGAAGCAACTGAACCAGAAATAAAATTTGCCAAAAATTAATAATATACTATTTTTATATTGACATTAAATTCAGTACATAATGTTGATGGGGGAGGAGAATGGGGAATTATTAGCAATTTTAACATCAATCCGCATTTGATTTGTCACAAATTCCAGTCATAAATGCTTCACATATCGTTCCGCTAATAAATGATGTTTTGACTATATGACTTACTCGTGCCCTTGTCAACATGTTGTATAAGAAGATCACGTTTATTGCCATAATCCGTATTTCATGTAAACACTTATTTTTTTAAAGACTTTCTTACGTCATTACCCTTTAAACAGTTGGTGGTTGATGTTATTTATTGACACTTTCATTGAGAGATAAATTCCAAATGGCTTTGTGTGCGTGGGTGATCAAATACAGGTAATATTTTAACATAAACGTCATCACGTTGGACATTTAGGAGAGCTAAATTTCATTGTGCATTTGGTTTATTATTCGTAAAAATAGGTAATAACTCTTAACTCATTTTAAAATGTGTAAATATCATTAAGTATGCATTCTACCTGTGTCACCTTCGATGAGTTACGACTGCCTTTGTTTGCATTCAGCATTATACAGTAACTGTCACCCAATCTTTGAGTTTTTGTAAAATCTTCAAAATATACCTGTTGTGTGATGCATAATGCATTTACCTTCCTTAGCCACAATTACATTGAAATGCAACATTTTTATAATGCAACAGTGTCGAAGATGGCGAGGATAATGACAATGCTTAATTTTCATTTTTACTGATTTTACATGTTTTTGTCAAAAACGAAAGCACAAAAAATGGTTTTTGCAATATGTAATCATTTTAACGTATAAAGGAAGGAGATTACTCAGATTACTACTAAGAGGATAGGCTGTGTACTTTGCTACGTACAAACTTGATTTGAACTGAACTGATTATATGCTTTTTTGCACGCTGAAGTTTGCAGTTTTGTGGTTGGTGCATTGTTACGACATTGATGTCTTAAATAGCACCACGGTACATGTTACCAAATAGCTTCACTATTATCATATTTATTTTTAAAATCTCTTGTGTACCTCAAACAAACTTGGCAATATAACTCCATTTTGTGTAGTGCATTATAATTCAAAAATGGAATAAGCGGCAATAATGACAATGACACGATGCAACTACAAATATAACAAGGCTACTTGTCAGTGATCATTATTGCAATATTTTTACTCTTTGAAATTCGAAGGAACTTTAAAAAAGTGTTCCCAAATTTGATACTATCATTCTCACATTTCCATGCATTTATTCTTTGTGCTTTTTACAGGCAGCACCCACCTAACCTTCTGTCGCTTTGGTATACAAAAGGCCTTTAGCCTTGTTATTTTATCACGTGCCAGCCACATATAAACGGAAACTTGAAGGCATCACAGCATAACCGTGCTTTATCAAAAATGTAATTGTTTCGCAATTACAAAGTTTCATTGGTAAGAAAAAATCTATTTTTATTGGTACAATTTATTCTCCAACATCACCACCACCCTCTGTACTCCTAGAGTCACGTTTTTCAACCCACTCGCAGTTCAATATTTATTTATTAGATACTCATTGAATCAAGATAAACAGCATTATAATCTAAAGCCAGAGTCGTGTCTCTGAGGAAAGCAATAATAGTGCGCATTTTAGTACTCAAGCCAATTGTTATGAAACCAAACTACCTATAATAGGTAATATGCATTTAATGTTGGCATGGTCTTGTTAATATTTTTGGTGGTTTTATGCACCTTATTAGCTTACACAATAAAAATCTTGCTTATATGCACCTTCATGCTTTCCTTCTCATTATAAAATAGGCACATATAAAATTGATAAATAAATGGTAATGCTTAAATTAATTCATTGCATTCTCCTTCAATCTGAGGAAAAGCTGAGGCTTCATCTCAAACGTGAAGTAAACATGATTCTGCAAACTAAGCGTGCGTTTATGATTTTAAAAATGATATATAGGCGCAGGCAGATAAAAATGATGAACAAAAAAACACAATGTGACTGGCGCTACAAAATGTTATTAAACGTTGAATTCCTTTTAACATCTCATTCTCATCACATCATCATATGCGCATAAATGCATTAGAAATGAAGGCGCAAGGAGCTTAAAATAAAAGATTCGCTTAAGTATACTATAAAGCAGTATGCAGTACTGCTCATATTCATGCAGGATAATATTGTATTATGCGACGATTATTCCAAAACATCCTATTTATTATAATGATTACAAACAATCTTTTGCCAGCAGCATCACTTTAGTACTCACACTTTTAGCTTTTTCTGAGGGACAAATGCTGCCACGTGCGTTTCTCTTTGTCATTTTGTCCATCAGCGTGGCATACAAGAAATAAAAGCTAGAATCACAGCAGCAGCTGCTGTATTTACAAACAACGCGAAGCTATTAACAATGAAGTTTAATGGTAATGGCCAGTGTTTTAAGCACCTTCCTTATTGGTATTTTGTCTATGCACACATGTGCAAATGTGCCAGTGGGGTGCCTAACAACAATAGGAATTGTAAAAAGAAGATTTTCGGGCCGCTTTTTTTGTCAACCGATAATAGTAATGTAATTCTAGCATGAAGCAAAAGTGGTTTGCATGGCAACTTCGCATTTGGAATTTACACATACATGAGACTCATGTCATGAGTTAATATTATTGTGAGTGTAGACTATGCGCTAAATAATTGATTGATATTAGTTTGGCAATTCCAGGGGAATTTTTTGTTATCATTGAAAGAATATCCATGCATAAAACCCTTTTTCTTCTCACATGGCAACAGAGACAACAAGGAGCCCAAAGTGTATGAAAAAAAACTGGTACGAATTTTGTTGTTGCAATGAAACAAACTACACAACAAACAAAAGCACGCACCTATGACCTACTTTTTCAAAATGCGTTAGTACCACGGCAGCTGAAAAAAGTGAACAGCTGAGAAACGCTTGGTCGCTGCTGTTACTAATGACAATGGTAACTGCTCTGCTAAGTTAAGTGCTATATTTTGAGCAATGCAGTAACATCGTAGGTATCCGTACAAAAGTTAGTTTGTTAATAGTAAATGCGGCCTCATCATCAGCACCTCAATAATGTATAAGCCATCCATCACTCTTCATGGTGTATGCTATGCTACATTAATGATACATTATGTCAGCGTAGCAAAGTGGATAGCATCTATCTGTATAGTTACTATCGTTGACCATCAATACGCAACTCTATGAACATGATCTGTAATTGCGTTTACCATTTTTTGGCGACTAATGATGACCATATATTCCTAAAAGTATAGTGTCCATTCTACATTTTAATTTCAACTTCAATTGTACTGTTTACTTACACGTTAATTTGAAATGAAATTGAAAATCACACCGTGTAAGAAAACCACAGTATAATGTCATATTATAGACTATAGTGATAATGTTACTTAGGTACAATCAACACAAGGTTAAATTAGAAAGGAAGAAAAAAACTTGTTTTTTTGCATGCCCTTTGAAACTAACATGAACAGAGTAAAAACCTTGTGTAAAATGCTTATATTTTCTCACAGTTTCTTTATGCAAATTCAAAAAAGATAAAAATTTAGGTAAACATGAAATATAACACACCATGCCAAATTTGTCATTGAAATTGATCTACGACATTCCCTGAGAGATCAACTTATTTCAAGTGGAACTTCCTTTTACTAACGATTGTATCCGTTTGAAAGACATATGCATTGCATTGGCTTCCGGCAGCATGTCAAAAAAAACTTTTCTAAAGAATAGGATGAACCCTGATCAAGTGTAACTTGAATCGGATCACATACATATTATAGCATCTACTCGGACGGGTAGGGTGAGTAGGGTACATACTTTATACATTCACTTCCGTTGTCATGTAATTTCAGAGAATGTATTTGCCACAGGCAGACTTGCTATATTTAACCTTTCACATTTTGGTACGCGTGTCAACATGGAAATCTGAGCATGATTGGATACACGATGTCCGCACATTTCAATTTTTTTGGGAAAGAAAATCCCCTTTACTCTATCCCTATCCACCCTCTGATGATTAGACACTAGACAATAACGTCTTTAGTTTCATATCAGTTTTCCACAACCATAACACTATCTGACAATTTCACGAATAACGAAGAGGGACAGAGAACTTTGTCATTTCTTAATCTAATGTATAAAAACAAAGAGGCATTCACAATTTCAACTGATTATGGGTTTGACATGTTGAAATTGAGACTCCTGACAAACCTGATATCTTATCTTCATTAAAATATAAGCACACAGGTTTCGATTCAATAGTTCCAACGCCCCCGTTTAGTAAGACTATGCCTGATCTCAAGGAAGAAGGTTCAGAATTTCCTTCGTTTTCCTCAGAGATATACTGTCAATATATACTTTCCAAAATACTTCCAAATGTCGCATTTGGAGAAACACTGTTTTGAGCCTTGAGCCTTGGGTCGTTCGTCGTTCATGGAGGTACAAATATCGATTTGCTTTCCCGTTACAATTCCTTTTACATGAGAATGACATGTTTATCATGACAAATGTGTCTATAAGGTACGTTTTCCTAATATGCATGAAAGCACAAGCCATAGCAGAAACAATGAAGGAACAAACTTTCATCCGATTATTTTGATTCGCGTAAAATCCCTCTATCCATCATGCATGCAACAATAAAGTTCCACCGTTTTCTATGGAAGTAAATCAAGCATTAATATATTCTTCCATGCATAACATCATTAAGACTCTTTGCATTTAAGCTTGTACATTTAATTTTTATAGCATTACTACTTTACGGGTACCATGAGAAAACTCTTTTGTTACAAACGAGAATCCAGTTGTTCTTCAGGTTTTTAAAAACAAATAGCAGAAACTTGTACTACATTGCTGTTTGCTCGCAGTAGCAGGAATGGTACATTGATCCTGAGCTCCGACCACCGAATTTATAATGCATCATGCTTTTATTACGTCAGTAGCAGAAAGCAGTGGAGCCAGCCCCGAATCCAGCCAGATTAATGCCGTCTTTGTCCAAAGTTTTGCTTGCAGAAAATGTCTTTATACGATATACTTGTGGTTTATTGAGGCAATACATCTTCCTACATTTAAATAATGATGCGATAATAAATGATGATATGCCACTACAACTGTTGTTTTTTCCAAGTATAAATCGTATTTCTCAGCAAAGCAGAACATTGTACCCCGCATATGTTCACAAGGAATTATTATTCCACTTTTTTTCGAAATTCTTGGGCCGTCATGTACCCATGCCTACATTCTGAAACGAGGCAAGAGTAACATCAGCAAAACAAGGACCAAGGTCAATGGAGAGCAAAGAAAAACTGCAAAAAATATATATGTTATTATTACATTATGACACGACTGTGAAGGAAGAAGAAGAATCATGTGCGAATCTCTCCCTCTCAGTATGAATATACACATACTTGACTTAAATGAAGCAGCAGCAAGCGTCTTTGTCTGTGCTGCCAGTGCTGCGTCGTTAGTCGACATTTTTGCTGGATTTGTACAGTACATGACAACAAGCCACGCAACATAAAAAGTAGAACCAGCCCATAACTCCAAGCCCAGCACACATTTTTACATCATCAACAGAAAAAAACATACCTAAAAAAATAATACAAAACCATTAGCCGTAGCATAATATAACGTGTTGTGTGCTCATGAAAAGGAAATTGCCCAGCTCTCGCTGTTTTATTCCATGTTCCATCTGCAGCATTCTTTTTGTTTCATTTCTAAATCCAGCATTATTCCTGTTTCTCATAAACAATCCCTTTCCACCTCACTTCGCACCGGTCACTTTCAAAACAGATTCCAGAGTACGATATGATCAGCAACATCATCATCCGTGGCAACAAAAGGTTTGACCTTCAGTGTGCATTTACGACACACATTTTATCATTATCGTTTCAATATCCCTTTCCTCTTGTTTGCTTGTACTTGAGACTTTACCTTCAAGATCAGCAGTTGCCAACATTTAGTACTTCCTGCAGCTGACTGTGTAGGAAGGGATTAACTACAGATGAAGCTTTGTCATTTTTACGTAGCATTTCTCTAATTGATTATACCCTAGAAACTAGAATGGCTTTTGTAGAAATCCTAGTAGACCGTCTGTCACCATTAGCTCATATTTGATGCTTGAAGCAAGAATGACTTAAAAGTTTGATGCAATGTTATAACGTGTGTGTGCAATCGAGGGTAAAAATAGCCTTGATCTTCTACAGAAAGATCTGCCCCATCGCAACTCTGCAACATTGCTAGTTGTAACAGTGTTGTGAGTTGTGATGACGAAGATACCGTGACAGTATTAACTTTTGAGTCAGCAAATATTAAAGGTACAAGTACTAGTATGTACATGTATTAGAAACTTCCATTAATGCTTTACAGCTTTATGCACTTCAAGTGTAACCAATTCAGTGCGATGATCAATAAGAAGAGGACATTCCTGTCAGTTACCTTCTAGGTTGATGGCAAAAAGTCTATCACAGCAAGCGACAAGCGATTATAAGATTTTCAGTCCTTGCTGCATTTTTTGTTCTCCACGTGAAGAAGAGTGGAAGACACGTTCATTTAAATGATAATAAACAGTCTTTGTCTGAATGGCAAGATTAGCATCACGAGAATCTTGAAAATGCAGCATACCAAAAAGTGCATCGCTTAAGGTAGTTAAGGCTAAGCCTAACAAATATGTCATTCATTTATGCTGACAATAACCATAAAATTTTTAGTGGATTCTTTTTAAACATTGTTTCTGCAACGATATCTCTTATCAAAAACTGAAGAGTGCAAAAGTCAGCGCTTATGAAACAAGAAGTCTTTGTCAAGAAACGTGTAACTCGATTGTAAATGATGAGGATCAAGATATTTCCAAGCGCGTAATGGGCTTTACAAAGGAACAGTTAGTGTGTTGTGTGTTGCAGGTACATTTTATCATTGACATTACTATGGGCTACGCTCTAAAAACTGCGTATACATACAAGTATTCAATACTACATATTTTATTTTGCATGCTACATGTAGGAAAATATTATGAACATTATGAAAATGTTTACAGAAACGTCGGTTCAGTAGACACTACATATTGTGTAAGAAACTTTAAACAAACTTGCTCGATTCTAAACAAACAAGTCTTTGTTTGTAAAAAAAAGTTCCTCATCGTTATTATGCACCAGCAACATCTTCACTGTTTGAAAATACTCCAATTGCAAACAACCCAAAAGCTAATCAAGTTAAGCACCAAGAAGGAACGAGAATCATGTTCAGGCTAATGAAAAGTGAAATGCATGAGTAGAGCAAGGTACCAGAGATTTGATGAGATGGAATCAGCGAGCAAGTCAGGCTTCGCTTCTGCTTTTAGCCTAATAACATATTTTTACAAAAGCATATGCATTTTTTTCTTCCAGGTCCAACGTACCGTATCATTCTTACTAAATTAGATATAAAGTTGAAAACTGGATTGTTCAACACAATGACGCAAATGAAACGATTTTATTGGATTAAGGTTTCGTAGAAAAATGCATGAAGGTTTAGTTAACCACATGATTTGTAATTATTTTGACGTATTCTTGACATTGAAGGACCAGAAACCAAGTACGAAAAATTATGTCAAAGCCATTAAAAGCTTTCTCGCCACAAGTTTTTGATGAAAATGCAGTTTCTTTACAAACGAATTTCCTCGTTAGTGTGGCAAACTGGGCTGAGTAGTATCTATATTTTTGTAGGCAATAATGGGATTGATAGTTTACGATGATTACCATTTTGCCTGTTACCATATTATGCATACGAAATGTCAACTTTTTATTACTAGCAGAGAGGGCTTACACTGAAAAGCTTTTCATGAAATTGTAAGTGCTGATGACGGCGCGGCGTGATGGTAGCAGCATAACCATGAATTTATTATTATTGCACAACATTTATTGAAAAGTCATATAATAGGCAAGTTGACTATTACACAGGATTATATGGGACTACTATTACTAGGACGATTTCTTCGCTGTTTTAGAACAGCAGTGTGAAGAAGTGAACGCATTCTTATCATCATCGTTGACGACGGGAGAGTAAGTAGGACACAAGCTGGCTAAAATATCTGTGCACGTTGCGTTTCCTTTGCCTGTCTGCAGCAAGAATACTATTTCATAGCAACAAAGTATTCTATAAGCCTATACAAAATGCATAATATCCTCTCCCTTTCTCTCTTGAGAACCAAACCAGCCAAGACTACACACAAAAGTTGAAGAGTGGACCCAACTGAAAATTTCCTTCCTTTCTATACATTCACTAACTTGCTGACTAGTGACAACATACTGGACTATTACTTGTACTGCTAACTGCTCCACTGACTACAACAAAATAAAAAAGTAATCAACTATTCACTAGCAACAACATGGTCATATACTCTACTTTATATATATATAATCTTAATGATAATCAGCATCAAACAACTAGTATCGCCAACAAAATAACTTGCAACACGCTTCGAATCGAATTTCAAGCAAAGGAAAGCTCTAGTCAGCAAAATCTTTTTCTGTGCTCCTTGTGCTCCTCCAATAATATATCGTGTGAGTACTAGTAGTGGAGCTATTAACAACACAGCAAATTACTGTACACATATATAATACCACAACAAAACAACAACAGACCATTATATGATCTCCGATGACTACTGCTAAACTTTTGTTCAGCAACGCATGCCACGTTGTTATAATATTAATTTTCTTAGCATTATGAGAGTATGATAGGATTGATGGAATTATGGTCTATAGCTATAAAAAATCTCTCAAGTTAGTCAAGTCAGTGTCGGGAGGACAATATCACGTCGCGACGCACTTGAAGTTCTTGCATATCAACAGAAACAGAACGCACATTTTACGCGTGCATACCAACTTGTCTTTTTTCTTGTCACAATGCTAGTACCACTATCAGTTAAAGGGTAATAAGCGTACTCACTATATTCGCAAGAAAATGCAAATAAGGGAAAATAAGATGTTTGACTTGTGTAACAACATAATGTAAGCCTGATATAAACTTATTGTCAAGGTAAATAAGTCAGGTTACAATGACAACAATGATGCATGCATGGATAAGGGTGACTGGTGACATTACAGAATGTAAACCAAGAAGATCAAGAATAAAGAATCCACCGAAAGCAAAACCACTACTTATGTTTTATAGCCAAGTAGCACACAATCCTGAAAATCTTGTCATTGCCAGATTTGAAAAGGTGCTGCTACTGCTGTAAGCTGAGACGTTAACTATATTCATTGTTATTGCTATCGTGCATGTTCAAAAAATGTCGGTCAAACATGTGCTTGTCCACCGGAGGTGGTCAACGACAAGACGTGACAAAAAATCCATTTTGGTAGTATCGTCATTTGCCAGACGCACCCATTTCTATTTTCTATCCGAGAGTGATACTTCTTAAAATATATTTTTTGTGATTTTTGCGGAAGACGTATTCAGTCTTGATTTTATTACTTGTCATAAAAATTGCTGGTGAAAAATATCTTTTCAGAAGAAGATGCTATTATACAGAGAGGATAAATGACGAGGAAAACGGAAAATGAGTTTGTACAGGATTGACACGGTGTGGTTCGTTTGTAAACAAGTATTTAGAAATTTGCAAGGACAGATCAATATTATGCGGATTTATAGGATGATAATAAAACGCTTTGCCAGCTGCCAATAAGAGATACCAGTAGTAATAAATCATGCTCACACTTTCAGGATCCTTACGTTAATGTTACTTCTTTAATCTTGGGTTTTGGTTTGGTCTTAAAGCTTGAAATATCTGAAAATCAATGTCTGTAGACTTCTTTCTCGTATTTTCGATGGAATGAAACAACGGGAAACCCCAAGAGTATGCTTTTTTTGTATTTCGACTAACTAGAAAACGCAAAAAAATGGATGGACCAACATCGAACAGCAGCAAAGGCAGTGTGTGTAGGAAAAACGAAGAAAATCCAACGTTCCTATATGACTAAGGCACTTTACCTACGAAAAGGTGTGATGTATGGCTTGCCTTGGTGGAAGGATAGGATGAATCATGGTTTCGCCAAGTTTTTGAACCTTTCTTCCAGGCAGAATAAAAGCATATCATGCTGATGTGTTAAACGTTGTGAAAACACGTAAGGTACTTTATATGTCTACTTCATACCTACCATACCTGCATGTCGTCATCATTGTCGCTGCTTTAACACATATTATGCGCACATGTGGCCTTTTTCAAAATCAAGCCTACTTCTTTACCTGCAGAAAAAGAAAAGTGAGTTTGCTTTATCGGTGCAGAAAATAAGCGGAAAGGGAAAGGCAAAGTTAGCCAAGTGGATTTGTTCGTTTTAGTTGTTACGTTCCATAATTCAATATTTCAGCTTCGGCTCCACGAGTTTCTTTTGAGTATCGTGCTGGTATAGTCGGATAATGGAAGAGGACAAAAACGGTTTCATTTTCTATTCTAGCAACACACACAAAACCATTATTCCATTATAGGAAATAACTACATATAACCTAGACATGGCATGATGACTGACTGCGACCAATAAAACCTACTAAACTTGACCATACTCACGTATAAAAGCAACAATACCAGAGCAAAAAGGAAGACGTTGAAAAGGAAGAGCAATGCCAAAAATGCCATTTATATTTGTTTTTGCAAGTTTATGGACTATATATGCGATAAATGCGATTATTGTGTACATTCCTTCCACCAGCACATCGGTTTCTTGATACTACCAAGTTTATGTTTTGAAGTTTGTATCCTCGCTGGAATAAAAAGCTGACAACATGACAACATATTATTATGAAGTTACACATTCGGTCATTCAGCTCAGCTACCAGAAATTGTCTTTAAATAGACTTGGAAAAATGCGAGCAAAACACTACGTTCAAACCAACATGGGAATAGAATAATTCGCAAATATCATTGACCTTTTGCGTTGGCTGAATTGAGCCAGGCTTAGATCAATGTTCGCAAAATCCAAAGAGGTAATCAAATGGCTGCATGATAGCAAACCCTCTTTTTTATTTAACACGCAATAATAATGCCCATGATACTCGAGGCAACTGTTCCAGCACCAAAATAGTACATCATAATATATGACATAATTTTATAGCCTACTATAGACTTTTTGGTAAAATGCCTTTTTAAAGTCAAACATAATAAAGTCCAAAAATAGGAATTTTGATGAGTTTTTGGAAGACGTGTTTCATGATACCCATATTAGTGCGCAGATTTGGTTCAACAAGTCAAAAATGCTTGGTACATTGCACCGTGTTTGCCATGGCAAATATTGACACTGGCTGATACGTATCCACTAGGTCGTCGATGTCGATAGCGAAAATTGTGTCGTAGCGTGTGTATTGATTGCCTGTACTCATTACTTGATATAGTTCATGCCAGCAATAAAAGCTCAAGTTTGATGTCCAGCGTATCACATCTTTCATTGGCACACATAAAGTCATGAATTTTTTACAATTATTATCTTTATCCATTGAGTATGCGCTATCAAACCAAAAAACCTACAGCCATTTCATGAACGCGCATTTCAATTCCGACTTTTGCTTCAGACTTTTACCAAGATCATCATTAAAATTTTGTTTGATGCCAAAAGGGCACTTTCTGTGCTGCTGAGCCCACTTACTTCCAATTTCTTTTTGTTCTCTCTATATGCTCCAAGTTATCCCACTCATGAATCATTTATTGCTCAATGAAAAATGCAATGGAAAACATGCCAATGCCAAAGCCTGAGCATTTTCAGAGTATTCCTATTACCTACATTTTTTTCGCTTTTCATTCCACCGTGTGTGGAATCCACAGAAGTGCTGTTTTATTTTTAAAAGCTCCGCTACATCCCATAAACTCTACAAACGAAACAAGAGCTCTTAACATACGTGGAAAATCAATGTCCCGTTTCCCTCTTACTTCTTCACTCACCGGAAAATAATAATATTCCAAACAAGTAATTTCATGGTAGCCAAAGTACAACTCCCTTCTTCATCATCAACACCACCGTCGTCATTACGTATTCCACGAGCGTATTCCATTTTGCTTTCCTAGTCGTCGTCGACCTCCAAGAGTTCGTTGTTGCTACTTTTGCTAGTACAAGAAGCTTAAGAACTTTTTTACAGCAACAACGCGTCATGAACCATGTGCTATATTGTGATGTAACTTTAACGTACATGACTTGAACCCTTATTATAACTATTTTCTTATGCCACCAGTCGAAACACCTTACTTGATTTCATTTCCTTCCCATTTTCACCCTATAACGCAGAGATAAGTAAGTATAGGATTTGTTGCATTACTCGACAACTCATTAAATTCCATGGTTTATCTACGTCTCACTCTTCCAGTTGCCTTGTGGTATGGGAATTATGGGATGCGCACATAATTTGCATTCATCATTTCATGAAGCACCTAGTTGTGGTTAAAGCTGCAACATGACATACATTTCTCCAAGTTTTTCATCTAATTTGCATTTGAATATGTTTGAATTCCAAGAAGTGTCTATAGATATTTGCAAACTTGGTATCGTTGTAAGGAAGAATGACCATATTGATATTATTATGATAATACGCATTAGCATTACTTGTACCGCTGTTACTGTTGTACTGACTTAATAGTAGCGCTCGCCCCGATAAACTTACTAGTTCAATCATAAAATACACATAGAAAGAAATAGAAAAATAGACAAGAAAAGCCTAAAAAAAGTACACACAGATATTATAGCACAACTGCATTTTTATGTGCTCTGGCTCTTCTTGGTTCATCTAGAGTATATGCATTTCATGGGACCAAAACCAGACCAACAGCAGCAGCAAGAACAGGGCATTGGCCCTGATGAGAGGAGGATAATATGATGGCGTGTTGTTCATGTGTTTGTTATGTTCTTCGTTCTTTTGGTTGCCGTTTTCCCCTATATAGATTACGGCTGCGACAACGACAACCACCAAGACCATATGACTGCCTGCCAGCCAGCAGGCAGGCAGGCAAGTGAACAAAATCCAATTGAACAGGCAAGAAAAACGACTTTTTATTTTTCGTATACATTGCTATATGTAAAAACACGTTTCTTTTCCTCTCTCGCCTTCTTTTTACACTTTTAAATGCATGGACTCAAAGCTCGATTCACTGAACTCACTCCAAAACTCCAAAAGTATAAAACATACAAACTGATATGCAGATATACAGTTAGAAAAACGAAATGATCACTGTAGCTCTACGGCTGTAATTGCTATATACGTGTTCGCCAACGTGAAACTATGTTGCTGTTCCTGTTCTCTCTGAAAAAGCCGAACTTTGCTACTTGACGAGATTTCTTTTTTTGCTCATTGTTCATCCGAAAATCTCCACGAGGAAAACAACAACGCGATGCAATGATGCAAGCCAACTTTTTTACCCGTAGTGGTAACTGACAAGTTTCTTCAAGATATTTTTAAAATCGGTAAGTTTACTCTCATGCATATGTTAATCAACTGCTGAAAGATTTCCGATAGGTGATAGGCATAATTGATGCAGCTAAATTTGTGTTTCTATTTGAATGCAGGCATATTCTAGAAATAAATGTATTTAACGCAAATGCGTTATTTTATGCTTTGTAAATATGCTTTGCATTCTTATTTGTGCTTCTTTCTTGGTCGTCATATCAGGAAGATCATCAAGTTGTGCAATGCAAGCAAATGCAACAACTCAATGGTAAACCTCGCTCGATTCTCTTGACTATGTTGCGTTGATAAGAATGTAGTATGTAGTTGTCGTGTGGTGCAGTGCATCGCAACCAAAGCAAAGAAATAAATATTAGTATATGACGTACACAATGTTACTTTTATTTGCTATGCCTCAACAACAACTGCACATGCAATGCAATAGAGAGAGAGTATTCGCTGTAATTCTGTAGTGGCTCCTGAAAAGTGCACTGCTGGTAATGATATCATTGATAATGAAGGCTATACAGTGGCGACTAGTGACTACTGTGCACTTTAATAAGGACTAAAGGTTTACTGATAGTCACTCATTATAAACATCGTAGCATGCTTCTTGTAATTTCAACACATCTCTACATACAAAGTTGTTTTACCTTTGATATTATACTCAAGTTCGCTTTTGCGTGTAATAATGATGATAATAATAGGTAATCTTGTGGGCACGTTCTTTTTCAATCGCAAAGTTAGTTCTACAGAAAGATTTTGCAATAATAATGCAGCAAAGGGAACAGTAAATGACGCGATATTTTTACTTGAAAGGGCTAAAATTGTTTTATGTGAGAAAAACAAGATGAAAAACCGTTTTGTGCATTTTCTCCTCCGCCGCCGCCAGCATTACCACCACCGCCAGTAGTACAATCTTAAAAAAGTTTACATAGTACATAGCCTACTTGGTGGTTCTTGCACGACATAGTGCTCTAGAACACGTACCTAAGAAACTTTATACATTTTATACAAGTATATGTAAATAAACGTCTTGTCTATTATTGTGTGAAAGCATTCTTTTTTCGTAGGGACAAAAAAACGAGATCGATATTAATGGCTGGTAATGCAAGGTAACAAGAGGCACAAAAAGTAGGAGCCCTCATGAAAAAGAAAAGTAGGTAATTGCCTAAAAAATTGTCATGTCTATGAACAAGGAGGGATCGAGTAGCTCCAGGTAAAGGATTTTTCTGAAAAGCTAACGTGACAATTTTCAGCAAAAATTGTACATTATCTTCCGGAAATTGAAATTTAATTGACGACTTTTTCGATGCACTGGTTCAGGAACATTAACTTGCGGAATGACGTAAGTGGTACTAGTCGTTCGGAAGTATTATGATGATTCCCATTTCCAACTTGTACGGAATTTCGAAACAAATTTTGGTCTGTTTTTAAAGGCAAATAGCGTGCTTTTTGCTTGCGCATAAAATGTACACAATGAAATATGCATATGTACTACATCCAAAAAACTGATAGCAGTTTGTGGTTCAAAGAGTACGGCATTTGAATTGCTGCAACCTACCCACTTTGTAGGGAAAACTGCAGCAACTCAAGCAGGCAGTAAACGTAGTTTATGGCTGTGACTGTACTGTACGCATTGTTGCTATATCTGCTAGCTTTTTAACACGTGAACATTGACCTAAATCAGTACTTCCGTCATAAATCAAAAAGCGTCAAGTTTTTCCTCTCTGTTCAATTTCGTTGCCCGCTGCATTGCTGCTGATGTCCTTCCCCTCCATTTTATGAACGTAGAACATCTTTGGTGTATGAAAAGAAAATTATAATAATCATAATACATTTTGACTTGCGAAAGAAAATACGAAATACTTGGTTTGTAAAAATTGTGTGGGTTGAGATATCAGATTTTCCCGGATCACAAATTTTCATCCGTAAAATGTAAAAGATATGGTTATAATAACCGCGTCACATGATTTCAGATTGAGGTGGTCGTGATAAAAAGTTTAAACGAGTAACGACAACTTATAAAGCCGCAACATCCACATCATGATAAAAATCGTTTTAGCGCAAACGTCATCATAACCCGGAATATAAAGTACACTCGTAAATTACATGGAAATGTATTATTTATACATTCGGACTCCTAGAAGGAAAGAAAGTATATGCCAACAATTTGTATGATATTTGTATTCTTTTGTGTACTCCCGTAAGTAGAATTTTACCATTAAAGAGGCAATCTTAAGAAAAACTCTTGAGGAAGCTTTGACATAAAAAAGACTGGATTGGAAGAAAGGAGGTTGCAATTAAGCCAAATGCTCAACCAGCTACCAACCTCAAAACATTGATATCCAGCAGACAATGGTAAATTTGATTATCGATAATAAGGTCATTGTACATAGGTACAACTTATGTAAATACTTGAGACTATCGTGCTTAAATTGCTAACAACACGTCATCATTTGAAACGTTTTTATAAGCCGTGAATAATAAGCACTTTTCCAAACGTTTCTCTGCTTTTGGATGACACAGAAACACATTCAAGTTGATCTCCATGGCTAATGTGCGAAGACACGGGAAATAATAAAATGTTTCTGCCTTCTCGGTGGTGAACTAATTCTGCTATCCGAGAAGCCTTCATTGCACGTGCATGGTTTCTTATTTACTTTCATTCATGGTCTTTTTCTTCCATTCAGCTTTCATCACATTCACTTGAAACCTGACAAAAGAAACGACTGGAGAAAACAAGATAAAAAAATGTACGTTTGCAAGCGTGAATTCAATATAATATCCGTCGTATTCAATAGTGGTATTTTTTCTCACTTTCCATTTCTACCTACTTTCTTCCTCGCAGTGACAATGCCAAATGCTCCCAATTCGCAACCACAGGGCTCTTTCAACTATCCATCTATTCACACAACAACGCGGTGCCACTTGTGTACTTTCTCTGCAAACCAAGTTTTTTGTATTTCCAATCCAATTTCAGGACCAGCAGCAAAATATATAACATATATAACTAATGCAGGAAACTGTTTTGCTAGCTCTAAGAATGATGATGCTGTGGTGTTCTTTTCTCTGACTCTATTCGTCAAGTGCACTCCAATGATTTTCTTCTACTACTTCACATTTCTCAAAAAATCTAGCTTTTCTCCTATTTTGTGAGAATATGGGTGACAGAGCATGATGACAAATATAATGGAAAAACGCTGCTGGATAAATATAATGATAATTACATGAAGGGAAAAGAAGATGTGTGTGTGTGTTTGTACGTACATGCATAATAATACCACAAGCTATTTCTCATTCTCATCAAGTGAAAGAAAGTTTTGATCAAAGAGATTCCACTTTCTCCTTTTCTGCACTTGTTTTCTGTCATCGTATATTGTAAGTACAGTAGTAGGAAAGTTTGGCGCAAAAAGCTAGAAGATTGAACAAGTTATAGATAATAATATTTTGACAAGTTTAACTGTTCACCTTGCCAAAGTTTTTAGGAAAAAAAAAACTTTTCATGCCATCAGCACCACTTTTCTATTACCAAAGACCTCGGTGATGTCTGGGTTAAAACATCTTTTTATCAAAGTATAACTCGATTCACATTTCATTAGTTTTTATGAATATAAAATGTTTATACACATTTTTGCATCCAATTGAATTATCTTGGGTATATGTAGTTGTCTGGTTGTCTCTATAAATAGCACACATATAGACCAAAACAAGCATATACTTTTGTCAAATATTGTCTATGACGATGGATGCGTTATTGTTAGGCTAAATTTGCTCAATTTGTTTAGTAGGCCAAATTCATTGTAAAAAACAGTCAACTTAACTTGAAACTTTGGGAAAAGCTTTGTTGTGACCTTAATAAAACAATGGTGAGCTATAAACGTGTAAGTGAGTAAAAATTGTATTTTACAATGCAGCAGCAATTGTGTGCATATTTAATATTTTAGTATCTTTTTAGAAATGCAGTTTAGCTTAGTAGTTTATCGTTTTCAAGACGTTTTAAAAGAAACAAAGAAGTGAAACAAGATTACTGCGACGATGAAATGAAAAGGGGAATTAGGGGAGGAATGGTTTTAACATTCATGGAAGCTCATGCTACCTAGCAAATGGAACAATGATTCCATATTTTTCCTTTTCACATCCATCCCTACCTAATCCTAGTCACGGTACACCAGATTGAAGCAGCATGGTCCACAAACAAGCATGACGGTGGGTCGATAACGACCATTACATACTTCGGTCCGTGGTTATGCATGTACCAAAACCAGGCCTGACCAGCCAGAAAAGAAGAGCCCACTTTTCTTGACTTCTAAAGAATGAAAAGTACAAGTGTGTGCAGCACAGGGTTACCAAGTTATACCAAAATGCGTTCTCGATTTTTCTCCCCTTCCTGATAATCCTGACTTACATCATTCTATACCATAATCATATCACTACACCAACAAGATCGTCATTATGATCTAATGACTGTAAACCGAGGAATGAAACCTGTTCTTGAACCTTAGAAGCGAAACTTGACTGCTTATGCCCTTCTGGTGTTTTATTTCTATTTTGTCCACATCTCCAAATCACTCGCTAATAATATGAAAATAGAGTTTGACAACAAAGTCCTAATTGCAACGTCTCCTATCAACAGTCAAACTTTAAGCGTACGCATCTCTTCCCTTTCTTTTTTTCCTTTCAGTTTTGGCGCATCTTGCTAACTGAATTGACCTCCATTTTCATCCATTATCATGATTGTAAAAATCAACTTGCTTTTCAACAACCGCATATGCAAATATCTGTGCATCAAGCGAGAAAAAAGCAACACTACAAGCAACAATTTTTTGACAATGGCTATAAAATGTGAAAGCTTGTGTACATGGCACAGAAAATTGAATTACGTCTTGCACCTGCGTTCAGCACAAAAAAGTAACAGTGCTCATCCTGACTTTGTTGTTAAGTGTGTATCATCTGCTTTCAAGGTTGTAAGGGTCCACTAACAAAAAAAACCTGCTGCCTTTATCCCCTCACAAAATCACAGTCTGATCCCTCTTCTCTTGCTACGTTCCCTTTCATGTGGACATTCATCTATGCAAACATTTTCCCTTGGCAACAGACTTGATGTATCATGATAGTGTACAATTTTAACCTGGGTCAACATAATATTGTATTATAGCTTACAAGAGGAGATATCTAGTTAAAAACGTTTGCACACAAAAATCCTACCCATGATGACAAAAACTCCGTTTTCTTGCTTAAAAACAATTTGTGTAGATTTCAAGGGAAAGGAAAATCCTATTACTGGCTCAGTGCATAATGTTTGTCGTTTTGTGAGATACAACTCTGTTCTTGATGCTAGTCTCCGTAGACAAGCATGACATTACAACACATGCACACATGTAAGTCCATGTGATGTAGTTTCTCGGAGCATTACAGTACCTACAACTTTTGAACATTTTAGAAAATATGTCATTTCCAAAGAACATGGTCCTTGTTTTGTTACAAAAGGGCAAAAGAGGTTCACGATTCTCCAAGTTTTTTACACGTATATTTCATCATATAATTTCCTGTGATAAAGATTATTGCTAATTGCTGCAGACTCCATAGTCAATACAACATGTTTTAACGAAGCTCTTAAAGTCTTTATCTCACGTCAGCTAACCCATTATTTTTCTTTGTTCTTTTGTTTCGCTTTTTCAGAGAAATGAGAATGGTTCAATGGTTCATGATAAATATGAATTCATTTACACCATCATTGGGAAAGGGAAAGCTCCACAAAACAACTAGTTAGCTTCTATTGCCATTAATACAAACCACATAAAAATCTATCTCTGGGACAATAAAAAAAGACTTTGTATGTCTATGACTAGCATAATATATTGGTGTATAATATCACTGAGCAAAATGGCCAAGTTTGATGATCGTATCATCATCATGATAGATAAAAGTATGAAACAAAGGTAAATAAAAAAGGCAGGGGAAGAAGGTTCACACAACAGACGGGAGGCAAGCACAGGAGAGAGACGAGTTAGTTAGCAGTTATCAAATCGTCCTCACATATGCTTCATGCGCTACACACCGTCAACAATTATTGTGCGTTGCGTTGTTGTTCTCTGCGTACCTATACATTAGTACAATTTTATTATGCACAAAACAAACTGTAATGGGTAACACCATAAGATAATATCCTATCAACATCATCACCATCATCAAACCTACAAAAACATAAAGGCAAACAAAAAAGCACATTATTATTCTTTCCTCCAAACAAACTAAAAGCTCAATAGGGGAGTTTTCGTTTCACCATATCTACATAATAGACATGATGAGAGCCTATGCAGACTGTAGAGAAGCGTATATGTAGACGTTGTTGTATGTGGTGCTGTACAAAACATTCCTTTCACCAAAAAAAACTTTTGAGAAGATTCTGTTCTTGACTGACTAAACTAATACTGTACTCTTGTACAATTTACTTTTGACCAACTCGCGTTATGCCCACAAAAACAATCCCAAAGTTGTGCTTTTGGAGATAACGATTCATCTTTATAGCTTTTAAATAGATTGTTGCGGATACTAATATTGGCAATATTGGCGTTTATGCATTAACTTGTCATCAATTATGCTAATACATGTAATAATATCCCTGTTGTCCCTCCATGTATACAAAATCTCATTCATTTGCAACATTATTCATAATCATCAACAGATGACCAATCGTACAAATCTAAAAAGCATCAAAAAATACCCCCACCAACTTCTTGTATTCAACTTGAACTTCTCATAAACTTGAAGACATTCCTGCTCCGTACGTTTTTAACAACATTAAGAGATTACCTCACTAACCTCGCCACTCGACTCAACACCACCACCACCACAACAACGTCAAGTATTCATAGTATTCATAGTCAAGTTAGGCATTACAAACTTTTAACACTCTTGAGCAAAGCATGCTTGTTTATCAAACAAAAAACGAACAAAGACTTTAGTTTTCTGTTTTAACTTTCCTGAGATATTGTTGGGAGAGATGCGAGAGCGCATATAAGTGCTATATTTTGAGAAACTGATATAAAAGTATACGTTTCATATTCATATACTCGTTCCCAGATATGCAAGGCAACAAACTAGCCAATTGAAGATATATGTGAGAGCCCAACACATTTTTCTCCTACTTTTTGGTTACACTTCTCCTAATAGTTTACTCAATGCTCATCCTTAGATAGAGAGACGCATATTATAACCGTCTCTTTGTTCGTTTTGTGGGCCTAGTAACAGTAACTGCTATACAGATTCCTGTAGCTCTCAGCCGTAGCAGCAGCATAGCACTTTTGGCTTGAGCTCTACACGCAATAAACGAACCCGTCTTTGTTCAGGACGCTTGAACGTTGCCGAGATATGTTCCGTTCCCCTCTGCCAATGCAATGCTTTCCTCTCTGGCTACCGTGCTGCTATGCAATACAAGACATTTTAACAAACTTTGTTGCCAAGTTATCCCCCACATATTGTTGGCCTGTTCAAAGGGTTAACATGCATAATACAAAGGCAACACTCAGACGTTTGACGTAACAAGGTCGATCAGCTGTTTGAGGCTGATTGTAGGCATGAAAATGTTTTAAAAAACAAGTTAGCAACGTGTGATGATGAACAGAGAATGGACGAGATCTCGGGAAATAAATAAGCACTGACGAAAGCACATGCATTGTTATGTACCTACACATATGTAATGTGCACTGCAGCTGTTATGAATGCACGAACTGCCTAACCAATACAGCCATTTAGTTCTATGTGTAGTCATATAACATTGTATTGCCATCGCCCATCCATACTTCTGCTTTTCGAGCAGTTAATTCTTGAAAAAAGCCTGTCTGTAGGGAATAAAAATGTGTGTATGTATGTGAGGCAATATAATAAAATATATGGCCATAACTAAATAGATATAGTTTTATGATGATGGCTGTGTATAGAGTAATGTAACTTTCATGGGGGTAGACAGAAAGTAAGTTTTCCACAACGCAATAGCAATAAATGAACCTAGGCTTGCTGCGTAATAAAGCTTATACCTCAACACGAGACCAACAAGCAAAAAGAACGAAATTGTACATAAAATTTATTTTTAAAATCTAACAAAATTCCATGGTTTTATTTCATTGCGCTGTTCATATTGCTGTGATAAAAAATATAGTACAATAAATGCAAAATAACAACAGCATCCCATTGTATTTTGTATATATGCATATAAAAATCCTTATTGTTTGCTCTGTTGCTCAAAAAACCATTAAAAAACTCTCCTGTTCAGTGTTGCTTTTGGATGATGATAAACCTGCTCCTACGTACTAGTACTGCTGCTGCACAGGTACATATTTTATACCTGGTCAAAAAAGCAGACAAATGTGTAGTCTAATACCACACATGGTTGGCTGTTATACTATTTTGACGATGATGACTAACTGCGATATGAGCAGAGAAGGACGACAATGATATGAAAAGAATCAAAAAAGAAACAATAGCATGTTGGTCTCATTCTCCTTTTAGATTATGATGTTATATGGACATGTTCTGATGAAATATATATGTATATAAATTGACGATAAAAGTAATATAACGGTAGCAGCAAACAGTAGAAGAAGTTGTCTCTAAATCACGAACTTATAATTTGCAGAAACAAGGGGGAGCTATAATATGAGGGATGTGGATAACTGTTTTGAAGGAGTACACTAGCTTGCAAAAAAGGAATATGCAGTGAATAGGAAATTTCTTTAAAAGTAGCTAATCTGATTTGCTTGACTTCTCAAGAAATGTGCGAAACTGCAAACACAAGTTACACAAGTGACTGTGCAATAGTGCAACAGATTTCGATTAAGATGATAAAGGATGGTAGATGAGGTGAGATGAGATAATGAGGATAATGATTTGACGTTTACTATTTTTAAAGGGACAAAACTTTGAGACTTTGAGATGTTATTGGGTTCAAGTAGACTAGTTGCTAAAATAAAGTACATTTTGATGCAAAAAAATCAGGAGTGTACCATATACCTATGTTATTTGTGTAACTACGCAATAAGTTTTTGTCTTTCATCTTGCATCTTTAACCACAAAATGAAAAAGTATTTTCAGTTTTGACAGTCGTAATTACTACGTGGCAATTACTAGAAACGATACTGAGCTGACATACACACCTGGGCAATTTCAAAGTGTATGTCAAATACCTACATACACTTGTTAGCTAAAGCAGAGGCTTATCATCATCATAAAAAAATCAGGTCACTAATCTAATCACCGCGACGACTAAAACCAAACTTATTCCATTCTGTACTAAACCAAAATAGTACGTTTTTATAGTTTCAAAAACTGAAATGGTATATAGTATTATGATTTTTTCATGGGAAACTATATGATTACTTTTTGATGGTGTAACTTGAGGCATGTATTGCAATAGTTTGCTAATTGCTTATATGAGGTGCAAAACCGAGTGGAGCAACTTTCAAAATGCATTTTTAAAAAAACTGATTGAAACTTACAATTTGATCACATCAGTGTCCATACGCCGCTTTCCTGCGCTTGGTGACGACATCTTGGCTTCTCTCCAATCAAGAATGTGATTGCTGGAAAATTAGGAACCTTTCCTTAAGGTCACGGACACCAGCAGTTTATTCAAGTTTGCTGGTTGCTAATCACAGCATAAACCTCCAGTGGAAGGCAGATTACAAGCAGTGAGGTAGACCACGGGTGTCTGGAATAAAGAAGACTTTTATGAATTTTGTGATCATCATGCTTACTAATTTTCTATTAACTTAAATTGACTTTGACAACTCAAACATTTTGTAGGAACTGACTAATTTCCCCTAAAAACTAACTTGTCCAACTTACCCCGTTCATTTAATTACGCCTTAATGTAATTTAACATTTACTCATATACATCCATTCAACCCAAATACTAAATACATCAAGTTCCAAAGGTTTTCCACATGCTACCTTCAATTTTCAATGCTTCGTTTCAGTCACCCCAACAATTATCAATTTATACCCTCAACTACTTTTGACCAGTGAACACGCATAAAGCAATTTTGTAATTCCAGTCTTTCATTACACACTACTTTTAATCACACATCTCATCTCATCCTATGACGCATACATTCATTATTTGACAAAGCCATATCCCAAGAAAATTTCCACCAGGGAACAACATGCAGTCATGCCATGCAAAAATGTGGCCACTCCAAAACTCGGAACATTGAAAATACAAGAGAAAAAGCTGTTTTCTCTTTGTTCAGCTCACCTTCTCTCACAGGAGCAGCATCAGACAGAACACCACTTCCATGAAAATCCCTTTTTTCCTGCTTGTTTCGCTTCACGTTCTCTCTCTATTCACTCCACCCTTTTCTAGCTGCTCCGATCATCCGACTTTTTGCTCTGGTGCTTTTGCTCCTCTGTCCAATGAACATATAATATAGCGACATACACACAGACGAACAGATACAAAACACCAAAAATGTATTACACACTTCCCATCTCCCCTCTTTTCTAACAATTCAATAGTTTTTTTTGTCTCTATATAATTTTTAGAACAAAATGGGACGTCTGTGCAGGTGCACAGGAATTTATTGCACTTTTTTTTAGCTTAGAAACCCAAATTTTTGCACGAAAACAGTATCCAGTTCTTTGCTCAGACACACATACCAACGTCATACAAGAAGATAAATGTTTTTTTCGTAAGAAAAACGAAAAATTATTCACTGATCAGATTATTTTTGCACACAACGGATCATTAGATGCTGATTTGGATATCTCAACAAGATGAAAAAACTTTTATGCAAAAAATGTTTCTTAGTTTTTGATAGCTTTCATGTGCTTAAATAATGGAAAGCACATTACACACATGAGATTTTGGTTAGATGGATGAGGCTACGGACTCTGGCTTCAGTTTGGTTGTTGCCAAGTGGACTGCTGCGATGCGACTGCTGGTTTGGGTGAACAAGGCATGTGAACAGAGTGAGCCTCTGAGTGTGTGAGGTGGCTCTTTCCTATTGCTTTCGTTAACTTCATAAGAAAGAACTATGTAGCTTTTTAGTAAATTTCGTGTATATTGGAATTATGGTGGTTTGGTTGGTGGACGCAGGCAATGTGCTGAGTGTGGAGATTCAGAAAGGAGAACAGAAACTCTGACGACGATAGAAGTCTACAGAGATGTGGATAGAGAGAATGATAAGGAAACTAAAAGGCAGAAAGGAAAAAGTCTATATAGTAGCGCAAAAAAGGGTTTTGGGACGGGAAAATGAAAAGGGGAATGGAATGGAGGAGTCCAAGTTGGAGAAATATAGAAGAATTTTTTTGGTAAATGTTGAAGAAAAAGATATGAAAAGCGATAATGATGTAAATTTTAGTTTTTCAAAGAGAAAAATCAGCGTAAAACATGGAAATAATTATGCTTTTAGGTATTGTGAAATGAACTAAATGAGAACTGGTGACAGTTGGACTTAGAAAATTGACACAAAAAGATAAATTCATGTAAATCATGGATGACAGTTGCAAACCATAAAAACAGAAGAAATTCAGGTTTTGATCAAATTAATAGCGTCTTTTTGTGCTAAAATTAGTGAGAAAATGCTTCTATGAGCTTAATTGGCACGAGGGAATATGAGATGAGGTTCTATTCTGGGCATTACTTTATTATGTAAATGTTTGAAAGTAAAATGCCTTAGATAATTATGTACGCTTTTGTTTACTCAAAAGATGAAAAGAAGAGCTTTGTCAATCTCAATT
The DNA here is from genome assembly GCA_029691765.1 of Entomobrya proxima. Taxonomy (NCBI): domain Eukaryota; kingdom Metazoa; phylum Arthropoda; class Collembola; order Entomobryomorpha; family Entomobryidae; genus Entomobrya; species Entomobrya proxima. The sequence goes on from CM056173.1 coordinate 16,263,512, forward strand.
AATTTGAGGATAGCGGAATGAGTTGTTGAGTACTGTGTGGGCTTGTATTATGAAACATGTTACATTCATCCAAAAAGGATGACAAAGAATAACAACAGATTTTCCTTCGTCCAGAGAGTTGAAGCATTATGGTTTCAGTTGAAGGGGATGACAGTGGTGTGTGGAAGAAGGGAATCGGATTCAGGGAGATAGGTGTGCGTAGGAAGACAAAGGAAAGAAAGGTGGACTTTTGATGTGGTATTATGATATAAATATGATCCATAAAGTGTGGTTCCTCTTGGCTGCTGACAGCTAGCACTTTTGGTAACAAGTTTGTTTCCGTGAAGGATGGCAAAGAGATTAGAGCAGAGTATATGTTACCTGTTTTTCTAATTTGGTGCTATTATTAGAATCATTTGGATTAAAATAACATGAGTAGGTAAGCTTTCATGGAATTAATCAGGTGGATTTGATGAGGCGGTTGAAAAACAGTAGCCAAAAATAGGGTACTCATGCTGGAGATTTGAGGTATTTTTGGACAATATTTTTAAAGCCATTTACTATAAAGGCTTCATGTGCTTCATGCAAGATTTTGCTTACTTTCCACCGTTCCTGACATGGCTTCTTGTTCCATATCTATTTCAGCAGACATCTTGTATTACCAATTTGCAATTCCATGAACCAATTTACGTACATTCATATTGATAGATCAAAGTATCTCTATTTTTAGTACATGTAACTTTAATTACAGAACCAGAATTAAGTTTGATCTTATAGTTGAGATATACCGCTGACTACTTTGCAGATATGTTCAGAGCCATACTGTTCAGAGAAATGAAGTAGCCTTAGGGGCCTTAATTTTGAATGAAAAATAAATATTTTGGCATTTCCAGAAGCAAGCTTAGCTAGAGATTTTGTTGGACCAGTCAAATAAAAAACGCATAGATTGTTATTCCGGATAATTTGCCATCACGAGGTCTAGTACCAATTGATATGCCATTTTGTATAAAAGATCTAGTACTTCAACCTATTAGGTGTCATGTATAAGTTTCGAAATCATCATAAAAAGAAAACTATTTCAGAGACTTTACACGAAATAGAGTACCTTCTGACAGGTTAGAAAACTGAGGTCATGTTAGTACAAATACATATATAATTCTAAGGTAAGTGACCAGTATGTACATGAATGCAGTGTACAAACGTAAACTTAATGTGTTGTTAATCACAACTAAAACTTGATGCTAAATGTAGTTGTTAAATGCTCTACAATTTGTATGACTGGCAAGAACTTGTGAGGGAGGTTTTGAATTCCTTCTATAGATGCATACTACTCCTTTATAAACTGCACTGTCTAAAATATAAGTAAATATGTAGTTGCAAAATGAATTTTTTACCTTGACTCCAGCAATTCAGCACGTACAACCTACGTTAAAATAGATGTAAAAGTAAGTCTATTTTTTTCTGAATCTGCGTCGTCCGTCCGTATTGATTAATGATGATTGGAAGAACGCATCAGAATATCCTTAAAGTACTTTCTATATAATATTTATAGCAACTACAGCGCAGTAAGACAAACATTTATAGAAATGGTTCTGTTTTAATCACTTTTCGGGTTTAGATTAAGTAAAATACAATGAATAATTTTACAACTATCTTTTGTTCGCCATCACAATGCCATTGACATAAGTAGGTATATCTAAAAAACATATTATTTATTTGCGAGTCTATATTCCTTGTTACAATGACTTTAGATACATGATATCTTAACTGCACTACTGCTTCAAGTTCAAGTTCTTTGTCAACCCAAAAACATTTAGGTTGATACGTAAATCTTCCATGACTCTAACCAACGTTTTTAACATGACTGAAACATTACGCATTGTTCTAAAAGCTATAGAAATTGCTAGAAAAGAATGCTTTCGTCAATGCAGCGTTGTGGCGAACTAACAACATGTTTGTCATATAAATATATTATAAACATTAAATACTACAGTTTTATCTCAACCCACTCCTTTGTCCGCTGTTTTCCAAATAATCTTTTGCCTCATTAATTTTTGCAGCCAGAAATGGAGATCCACCTCTATCCGGATGATTGATGGTAATCAGCCTTTTATGGGCCTCCTAAAAGACACGGGTAACCCAGTAATAAATGATGTTCTTCACTAAATGCTTTCACTCTTCAATTATTACACTGAGTAACTTTTACTCACCTTAACTCTGGCCTTATTTGCATTTGGAGAAACTCCCAAGATTAGTGATGCCTCCCTTTTGTTCATTTTCGGGTCAAAACCCCCCTTGTAGTATTTCGATGAACTTAAAGCCTCGTCAATGTTCGGCAAAGTTTTCACAGCTTCACTCATTTTTTGGGCAACGTTGGGCGCTCTCCGAAGCACATAACGACCAGCAAAGCCAACCACCGCCAATCCAAGTCCTGCTGCAATCATCGAACTTGCCTGTAAATTAAAATAGCAAAAACAAGTTGTTAGCAACTAAACTTACAGTTCCAAACTGCTGCAAACCCATAATATGCAATTTATCTTACCATGTTGCTGCTGTCCCTGTCCCTAAGAGGTAAACGGGTTGTCCTTATAACCTTTTGAACGGAAATCGGTCACTCGAGCTACAAAGAGAAACAATTTCACAAACCTAAAACCCCACTTTCGAAACAATATAAATAACGTCTCATTAACAAATTCAATTACCTTAACAAAGTTCCGTAGAAGTTGACAGACTACCCAATCGTCTTGTCGTGCTTTCTTCAAACACAAAATACAAATGATTTAGAAAAACACTGAACACTTGCTAGGGTAGTGTTGACATTCAGTGCAATTCTAGCAGTTAAAGTTCGGTCGGACCGTGCATTTTAAAGCGTTCGAAAATTCTTCAATCTTCTCGCAAAACCATGAACAAGTGTATGGCACATGCCAGCAGAATCAGCACGAGCAGTTTCCTGTAGAACATCAGCTGCTTTTTTACTTGCCGCGCGCTATCAGCACAGCAGCAGCAGCAAAACAACGTCGAATGTGTGAAGCTCAAAAAACATGTTTTGAAGAACTCATAACTTGAATGTTTTGAGTACTTTTACTAAATGTCAATTCTGAACAAATGCACTGCCCCAATTAAAATTAATCCTATTTACAATTGTACATGCGCAATTTTACATTTTATAACTAACAAACGCATTAAATTTCTGTGCACCATTAAAAACCAAGACCCATTTTGTTCTGAAAATTATTAGAGACAAGAAAATTGCTGAATTTTTAACTGTTAGTTTGTAAGAAGAGATTGGAGATTAGCAGCGTGACACACAATCATAATTCCTACATCGAAAATCAGCGAAAAGTAATTGTAATCAAGTAATCAATGAAGAGTGACTAGATCGAAACTTTGAATGAAAGCATTCTGAAAAACGGGACTTTCACGGAAATGGTGTGCTGTCTCGGATTTTGATGCTGGTCAAGTGAAAGAAGAAGGTAAGGTGAACAAAGAGAAAGCAGCTTTGCTGTTGCAATTTTCGGGTTTTTGGAGTGGTCTTACTTTTGCATGGCATGGACTGCATGATGGGGATAATTTTGTTGGGATTGTCTGTATCATTTCAACACGCAACAAATAGATGACATTGTCAATAATTTACTTAAATTTATATAACAGTAATACCGGCATCATTTATAGCTTGCACTTGTATTGTCTGTCTAAGTACGTGCCACAAAATAAATGGGAAATGAGCACTATTAAGGATAAAGTTCCTGTATTCTTGAATTGACTGCTGTGTTTGAAGTATGTTCGTGGACATGTACTTGTTGCTTTAATCAACTTGGTTATAATGCCATTAAACTGCTGTTGTTAGCATAAAAAATTAATATATAAATTTCATTTTGAAATATTTACGAACCTAAGTTATCGTTTCGTAAAGGATTAGAATGGCATAGTACAGGAAACATAATTTTATAGCTCTAGACTAATAGACATGCATACAATGAAACAATTATACGTATTTAATACGGTATTTAGATAATAAGTTTCAAGTCGAAAATTTAAAAGTGGTTCATAGTTCATTCTGCTTAAACCTTGGTTAACCGATCTGGATGATAATTCATCTGGTTTTCCTTTTACCCATTTTAACAAGATTTTAACAATCCTGGTTACATCTAGCCCCATCTAATAAGAGTATATTAGTAGTACATTACTATATTTTCTGAATAAATACAAATTACATAATTACACTTTACAATAAGTCATTGTTTTGGATGGTTGGTTTGTTGCAAAACACAATGCTTGTTTGGCTTATTACCTGGAATCACTTGACAATTTTTGGAAAGTTGCCAAATCAATTAAAATAAAGTAGGAACTCATCGCGGAGAAACTAAATGCGACAATTACACTTCTGCCTCAACATATTATTGTTAGTTTATTGAATTTCCTACAAATACCGGCCTGTTTTGACAATGAGTAGATGATATACTTTCAGTGGAGAGTGAAACTGTCTAAATGCTTAAAAGAAAACCAGACGTTCGGTTTACCAGAATAATTAACATGTCAACTCTAAGTAGCTTTCATATTTCATGTGTAACAAAATAAACAAAATGTGATCGCGTTGAGATCATATACTTTGACAAATATTGAATGCGTCAGAGGATGAGAGGAGATGCATGTTTAAAATTAAAATTGTAATTAGATTCTGGTAACAAAATTGGTCTGGTCAAACGTGGTTGAGCGTAGAAATTGGTAATAGCTGGAGTGACTGAAATAAAACCTGGAAAGTATAATGTGAGGAATAACATTTTTGTGTTTAATCGATTGAAAATGTTAAATGAATCAAATGTGTAATTACACCTGGGTCTGTTTCACCGAAATTTTTCATTGCTTCATTATCATTATCGCATTATATTTAGTATTTACGATGCATGCTAATATCATGATAATGATGCAATGAGCCGTGCTGGTGAACCAGACCCCAGAGTGCAACCAAAAAAGTACGAGGAAAATATGTGTTGGCCTCTCTCATTTCTTCATTGGCTCGGCTGGTTTGTTACCTTGTTGCCTTATCTAGGAAATAGTGGATGGTACTAAATGCTATAGTTTAAAAGTCGCTATATATCACTTTCTGAAAATTATGCTCATAGTATGCGCTCTCGCATCTCCGAACTCCGAACAATATATCGAGAAAATATGACCAAAGTCTTTGTTCGCTTTTTGTTTGATAAGTAAACTTGCTTTGCTTTGCTTGAGGCTATGTGTTAAAAGTTAAAACTTTGTACATAATGACTAACTTGTCTCTACGAATGCTTCACGTTGTTCTGGTGGTACAGTTGATTGCCGAGGTTGTTCTATGTACAAGCTTACCATAAACTTTTCTGTCAGGACAGGACAGGACACTATCTTGTGCTAATATAAATTGACTATTATAGGTAGCGCGAAGCGATACCTTATGAAAAGAGTTTTCCGTACGTACGTACGTCCGTCCGCACGATTTCTGGAGAACCGTCAGGAGTTTTGAAAAACGGTTTTCACCAATCGATTCCTCATGTCAATAGCTCGCCGGAGTTCTTTGATGGGGTCAGTTGGTTAACGGGAACCGTTAGAAACCGTTAATCGAAATACTACCATTTAGGTAACATGCAGAACTACTTACGAATCCGCACTACCAAATTATACTTCTTTTACAAAGGTTTATTTTACGTTGGCCCATTAAACAAATGAAGCAAGTCATAGCTCTACTCATCCATCAATATTTGGCAAAACATTACAAAGTGATGTTACATCGCGTGTAGAAGTATTGCATACCTGTTTGCTAGTGCAAAGCCACCTCCGGGACCTCCGTTACACGTCAAGTAGCTGTATGGTTTAGGGATTTTATCCCTAAGCATTAATGTTTACCAGATATACAATACAGCCTTGTCCGATGATCCTCAGGTTCCATTTCATTGACAAAAAAGCATTATTTTTCAAAGGTAAGTAGGAAGTAAGAGACATTTTCTGGCCTACATTGAAAGCTGCTCGGTTTTTTACGAAGATGTTTATGGATATAGAATTATTGCAGTTTTGCCTTATTAGATGAAGGTAAAATGTTGTGGAATTGGTGTGCGGTCAGTAACACCACTACTCAAAAAATAGTTTATGTAAATCGATAGATTTTTATGGTATGCATTCAAAAACTACCTTATAGCCAATGCTGCTGGAAAAGTCAGTCAGTAATACTGACTCAGTATTCAGTAAGTTTGTTAGTTACCGTGCTCACATTTTAGTTCAGTGCACTCACACAAAATTCTTGTTTTCCTGTAAAGCTTTGCGTGTGCCGTGTGCTTTGCTTTTTAGCTAGGCCGTCCCATTAGCCTTCGTGAAGCCAATCCTGCTCAAGTGTGAACCGTTGAGTATTTCTGGTGAATACAATGTCGGTTGGTTGCGGGAAAAGCTAGGCAGCACAACGACATTCTTCGCTTTAGTCTCTGTCTGTCTCCCTCTCACAGAGCTCTGTTTCAGACAGAGAAAACGGCTCTCTTTATTCTCAGTCTGTCACTTATTCTAGCAGCAGCAGAAGCAACACAGTAATAATTTGCCTACTGTAAATACCAATCTGTTTTTTATTTGATTTTTTTAATAGGCCGTTTGTGTCATAATTTAAACCTGTGAAAGGAAGAAGTTAGCTGAGTTAGTTTGCAAATAAAATGCTTCGTCAACCGGATCCCTGCAAGCAGCAGCAGATGCTGTATAGCGTGGATCCAAATAAGGTTAACGCTAATAAAATGGTTAGCCGAACACCGCCTAAGATAACGCCTGGGAATCCTAAAGTTGCGCCAAATGATAAGGACGTTCCGGAAATTATCTACGATGGAAATCGCAAAATTAGCTATCAACGTGGAAAGTTTTTGGGGAAGGTAAGACAAATTTGGGTTTATTATAATGGGTGTATATTATTGTGTATCGTCAGTATATGGCCATTGTGTGACAATAATAATCAGTGTTGTTGTTATAGTTTCCAAAGTTTTGTCGGTTACTTTTAGGCAGTTGACCGATTTTTTGTATTGAAAAGTGAATTGAATGACCAGGGGTCTGTTTCACCGAAATTTTTCATTGCTTCATTATCATTATCGCAATAAACTTGTTATTTACGATCCATGCTAGAGATATTGATAATGAGCAATGAGCCGCGCTGGTGAACCAGACCCCAGTACAGTACAGTACAGTGTTGTGTGCTTACACGGGTATTTTCTCTTTGTTCCACAGGGTGGCTTTGCTAGGTGTTACGAAGTGTTGGAACCCATCTCCAAACAGACGCTAGCGTGCAAAATTGTGAACAAAGGACTGCTTACGAAACCACATCAACGAGAGAAAATGGCTCAGGTAAAAAACAAAGTCTATTTTCTTATCAAGATTTCCATAGCGTAACAGAAACACGGTGACTGAATTATTCCACGGAGGTATTATCATTTTTTTATGTTGCAATGTTTTTCCTTGTTCTCTCTATAGGAAATCACTATTCACCGGGACTTGAAGCACGAATACATTGTGGATTTTTACTCGTATTTTGAGGATGATAACAACGTATACATTGTCTTGGAGCTGTGTGCCAAAAAGGTATGACGAAAACTACCGAAATGAAATGACTTTCTGGCATGCTTAAAGCCATTGAAGGCCATTGATTTTAAAGCATCAAAATTTTATGCAATTTCAGAGTTTGATGGAGCTTCAAAAACGGCGAAGAGTAATTACAGAGCCTGAGGCACGCTACTTTTTGCGCCAACTTGTGTTGGCCGTGCTTTACCTGCACGAAGACAGGAGTATAATTCACCGTGACCTTAAGCTTGGCAACATTTTTATAAATGACAATATGGAACTTAAAATCGGAGATTTTGGTTTGGCCACCAGTATTCAATTTGAGGGGGAGCGCAAAAAGTAGGAAGATTATTATGACATGCTACTTGTTATTCATGTTGTTTTGATGAGGTATAATAGTTAACCCATTTGCTTACTTTAGAACGCTGTGTGGAACTCCAAACTACATTGCCCCTGAAGTTCTTGCGAAGCGAGGTCACAGCTACGAAGTTGATATATGGTCGATCGGCTGCATCTTGTAAGAAAACAAATATGCTTGTTATTACAACTTTTAGTTTGATGACAATGTTAATTGACATTCCTTATAATCCCTGGGTTCTTGTTACTACAGGTACACTTTGCTTGTGGGCAAGCCACCATTCGAAACAAACTCGTTGCGTGACACGTACGCTAAAATTCGACGTGGAGATTATTACTTGCCGGCCAGTAAAGTAAGCACTGCAGCCAGAAGCCTGATCACAAAAATGCTTCAAGTGGAACCCAGTATCCGTCCTACCGCAAAGCAGATCCTTCAGCACGAATTCCTTACACAAAGTAGGTTATTGGTATAAGTTGACAAATGTATGCAAAATGAAATTACTAATGTATGGTTTCATGCAGGTTTCATTCCAAACACCCTGCCGGTATCTTGTCTAACGACTGCTCCTCGCTTTGAGCGGCCTTCATCGCAGCGTCAAGCTCTGCCAAGCAACTCAGCTTCCACAAAGCGTCCTTTGGTTGAACACAATCCGAGAGGTTCTCCCGTTCGTCCTAAGACTTCCTCGAAAGCGCCCGGTCTAAACAATTCAATGGAACATGGCTATGAGATGACAAATCAGGACATTATGGAACTGATTCAGGCTATGCGCAATCAGCTTACTGAGACTCTCCAAGCCAAAGGCGTTGTAGCCAAGGCTGCTAACATTGATGGTAATATATTACTACTCTGATCTTATGCAATTGCAAGATAACCTTACATTCAGTACTTACTCTTGATTTTTCTTGTAACTTGTAGACGAAAGTGAAGATCCATCACTCTGTCCAATGTTGTGGATTTCAAAATGGGTGGACTATTCTGACAAGTACGGTTTTGGATACCAATTGTCGGATGACTCCATTGGTGTAAGTTTCAACGATCAGACGAAGCTGATCCTTCTGCCCGATCTACATAATATGCACTACATTGAGCGAACTGGAAAGGAGAATTACTACACGGTTCAAAGTTTTCCACCAGATCTTCAGAAGAAGGTGAAGTTGCTCAACTACTTCCAACAGTACATGAAGGAGAATCTATTAAAGGTATGTCAGTGGAACCCAATGTACTATAACTTTGTTTATTAACATAACTCTTAACATGAATCTTAATTTGTTAACTTTGCAGTCAACTGGAGGGAAGAATACTCCAAATACCAACTGCATTCCCCGGCTGCCTAATATGTGGACTTGGTTCAGAACCTCAAGAGCAGTAGTAATGATTCTTAGCAATGGCACTATGCAAATCAACAACTTCCGCGATCACACAAAAATGATCCTGTGCCCCCTTCTTGGAGCTGTATCTACAATTGGAGGACCAAATCGCATCATGCGCACTTTTAAGCTGACTTCATTAAGGGACAATGGTTATTCGGAGGATTTAGGTGCAAGACTGAAATACGCCTTGGAGAAAGTATGTTCTTTTTTATCATCTAACTAATTTAGAAATATTCCGCTCTAGTTGAACATGGAAGTGATGCAGCTGTGTTTTGTTGCTTAATGAACGTCTTATATATGAATCTATGAATTGTTTGTATAGCTGCATATGCTTCAAGTAAAAACTTACCCGCGTTGAAGAAGTCAAGTTCCTGCGTTCGCGAAAGCATAATTATCCGTGGTGGTTTATATTCAATTTGACGTTTGAAGATTTAGAATCACTCCGAAGCAAATTAAATGACGACGAAGATATGAACCTGTCGAAGATAGGTACCGGAAGATATTAATCTAAAGAAGCAACATTTAAAATTGATAAAATCAAATAAAAAATCATAGGCTAGCAACTCATGTATACAGTTCACAAATCATGACATGACAGATGTAACATGAAGTGATATCACAAAATATTAACACAATTTTCCTACAGCCTTTAAAACTGCATAGCAGTGTTTAAAGTAAGACTGTAATGAACCAATTTGCTGTGATAATTAATGTGCTATCGAAGCTATTTTTTCAGTAATTTTTAAATGACGAAAAAATATACTATTTCCAATATTGTATCATTTTACGTATAAAATGTATGTAAAATTCATATTAATATTAGGTACTACGTATTATAAACCATTTCCTATCTACTCATGTACAAAGAAACACATAAACTTGACTCTTCATTTGTTAACGACCAAGAAAAGATTCCTGATGTCGTATTCTTTCAAATAATAAACTTTCTTGTGCTATGTTTCAGTGCGAAATTGTATTGGGAAGTCCACAGACCATCGTCACTAAGCAGAACAATTCACCGAAGCCTGCCCATTAACGAAGTTTTTGCATCGTTTCATTTTAAGTTAGGGTTTATTATAAGTTTATCTTCTCGCATGAACGTGTCAAATGGATAATTCTAAAAATTAGTAAAATTTTCTTACAGTGGAAAAGTTTCTACAAAAAAAGTATTATTGTTCCAAGTGGTAGTATTTCACTTTAAAGCTTAATGTTTATATCAGTAACATCATTTCTAACATTTGGTATGCCTGATGATAGTTTTGAAGCTAACGTTGCCTGACGTTTCTAATTTTTCCTATTATTTTTATAAACTAGCCGTTGCAAACAATGTGTTCGTCAAAGCTGCGTGTAAGATGCCTTCTTATCATCAAGCGAGCCAGTTTTTTTGTAAAATAGGTTTTGTACATGTAACAATATGGAATATGTAGTGCAAACAGGGTGTGTTGTTACACCACTCTGTATTGTGTGCCGTACTATTGATAATGTTCTCATTATAGAACTGTTTTTAATTAATTTGAATATGGAGTGATGTAGCGTGGATTAATTATTTATAAAACAAGAATGAAACTGAAGAAGATTGAAGAAAACATTTCGTTATAACTGCTCTATTATGCTATTTATCACCAACGACAAAACAAGGGAAGGCATTTCCGCTATTTTTCTCACGTTAAAATATTATTATAATATATAAGGAAACTATGTACTGATTTTAATACATTTCTACAATTTCACACTTCTCCAACTTTCGGAGATAAATTTTCTTAGTTTGTAAGCACAGACAAAAAAAAGTGAATTCTTTTCGTTATTTTTTTTCATCTCATATAATATTGAGTCGTTTTTACTTACGAGAAAACGATAGCAGACGTTATTAACATATATCAAATGACTGAATTTTTAAACATTGAAATAACAAAACGATAAACGTGTTCACATAACCAATGTAGCTTTTATTTTGCACGCGTGCTACCATACAGTTTACTTGGGTACTCGTTTCACCCAACATTCATTGCTCTCCATACTCCATACCAATAACTATAATTACTCTAATTTACCTGCCCATCAATACATGTTTAATGTCTGTTGTGCAAAACATATGAAACAATGCGCATGTGTGTTTATCATGCGTTGTTTTAGTCATGTCCTATCCCAGGTCAAAATTTATAAAAAAAAGTATTGTACTTTCTCATGGAAAGGCAAAATATGCCTTTTAATATACTACTTTCACTAAAAGACTCTGCTACTCATGCCAATTTTATTATTAGGTGTCTTGGACCAGTGCACATTGTAAATAAAAACTTAACGCATTTTACAAACCCTTACGTATTCTTGGGAATGAGTTTTCGTTTCCTGCTAATAGGTCGCTAATAATTCATTTCCCTGACACAAATTCCACTAAACTCATAACTAGATACCTAGATGTTCTTATATAACCAATTTCTTTAAGTGAGCTAATAAAGTCAAAAAGACTGACTCATTAGTCCTTAAAAAGCATCCCAGGCAACTTCTGAAAAGCTATAAAACGATGAACCAAGGCCAATTGCTACATTATTGATGAGAGTTTAGCCAACTGTCTACCTCATAGCCATTAGCACTCCACAAAACATGATCGGGTCGGACATAGCCAGTTGTCAAGTGGACTTGTTTATTGCTACAGTAGAAAAAACATCCCATTCCAATTATATAAGCGGTTAAAATATTGTTTCAGGCTTTCCCGTACAATGTTAAAAAAAGAAAACAGCAAACGCTAAAGTCGTCATGTTCCCAACTTCCCAACCCCACCATACACACATAATATTTGCTTTACAATATATTTTTTGTATTGAAACATTGCTTGATTACAATGTGCCAAAATAAAGTAGGAGGACAAAAAAAATAATACACACGTATAAAAAAATTCATGTTCACTTTGTCCAAGTCTCCGAACCTTTATTTGCTTTGCATTGCATGAAAAAACTGTTTGCAGTGGATAATGTACTGGAGTAAAACCGTTCCATGAACGGGACAACAAGGAGAACAGCGTAGATGGAAATGCTTACTCTTGCGAATATATGCGGACAGTGGAGGAGAAATCAAAGAGAACATCAGAAACGACATCACTACCACCACCAAAGGGAGGAGGTTTATTTCGGTGGTACCCATGGTAACCGTATCGTTTTTAGTAAACAAAACGGATTGGCCAATCCTCCAAGGCATAAAAAGCCATTCGACAGCGACATGTGTCCCTCGTTCGTCATTTGGACATGTCCATCTATTTCCATTACCGTAATCAAAAAATACCACGGGCCAGGGCTGATGTAGTCTAATATTTGCTTGCGTTAGTTGGACACACACTCATCAGACACAGCGGACAAATAGTACTGACATAAACACACGCTATAAATATAGCGCAAGCTTATCATATCATGTCATCTTTCTAAGCATTTGGCAAGAGAATAATTGCTCATGTGAATAAAATCGACTGCTAATTATCTGTAAAAGAGTCAATGATAAGCTCATTACTAGATCGCCACAAAATACAATGATTTCATTAGAAAGTTTCTCTAATTTATCCTGAGAATTGCTCCACCCAGTGAAATTTACCGCAACATATCGCGGCATTTATATTTCATTGCTTTTGTAAAGCGTTTAAGCCTTGACAACCGTGACAAGAAGCTAAATGAAAATTTAGCAAAGGGATACATGCACGCAGTTTAAAGTGATTTAGATAAAACACATTTGAAATAAAAAACCTATATTTCAATTTGTCACATAAAAACCGTAAAAAGCACCAGCATATCAAGTTTCTGGTTTTTCAGTAATCCTGCTGAGCATCTTCAGAATGGTAAAGCAGATACAGTAAATAGTTTTTATACTTTAATTAGCGTTGATGATATGATTTAATATGATTTTGTGTTGTTTTGTAGGGTTTGTTATCTTTGTTACGAAAATTAGCGGTTCATACCTCTGCAAACAGCGGGGTTGCCCAGTTTCGAATTTTACTTCTGGGTCTGGACAACGCAGGTAAAACAACGCTACTTAAAATGCTAGCAAACGAGACGGATGACCACATGAAAACCAGCCCAACCAGAGGCTTCAACGTAAAAACAGTTCAGACAGAGAGTGGCTTCCGGCTCAACGTTTGGGATGTGGGTGGCCAGAGGAATATTCGACCCTACTGGACAAACTATCTTGAAAACGCGGACGCACTAGTACAAAATCATCCAATTGCATGAATCATAAATCTGTCTACATGTCACATGAAAATGATCTTTTTGACTGTTGGTGTTTTGTAGATATATGTGATTGACAGCGCCGATCGCAAACGCCTTGCGGAAGCAGGGGAAATCCTTTTTGATCTTCTGGAGGATGAAAAGATGGCTGGTGTGCCACTCATTGTCTTCGCCAACAAACAAGATTTGGCAGACGCTGCCAGCACAGCAGATATTGCGAGATCTCTCAATCTTCACACTGTACGTGATAGAGCATGGCAGATTCAAGGCTGTTCCGCAGCAACTGGGGAAGGAGTTCGTGTAAGTATTACATATCAATTTGCATCATATAAAAATGATCTTATTCTGTCATTAAAATTAAAAGATTTCTTTTATTCACATTTGTTTCGCAACCGAAGGAGGGAGTGGAATGGGTGTTAAAAGCCATTAGGAAAAAGTAACGCACACAGCAAGTCCACAGAGAAGCGGTTATTCGAATTCAGTCACAAAAGATAATTTATATTTAGAAGTACGCCGCAAAAGGAGAGAAGCGCAACACAAAAATTGATAAAAATCTAGTAACTCAAAAAACAAAGTATTCATGCATCCATGTAGTTTCCTATATATTCAGGAGAAAGTTACCACTACAGCGTTTGTAAATAAGATTACATATATAGTACCATCATCACAAAAATGCAGGATTTCATACATTTACAACCTGAATATATATTATTGTACTTTTAATTAATAGTTAAAATTGCCTAATTTGCCTTAGTGAATATCAATATTTTTTTGTAATGAAGGTTTGTCGTGTTCGCATTGCATGCAACTTTGATTTATTATTGCATTAAATCTTTATACGTTTTAGGTACATGAAAAGCAGTGCAACTATTATTAAGCTTACAGTTTTGATGATTACTACATGGTAATACTTGTTTAGTACCTAGTTTTTCTTTTTTATAAAAAAGTCCTTGCATAATGTTCTAATAATGTATAGAAACCTATTGTATACTCCTACGCTGTGATGATGATGATCTGGACAAGTTGAGCAATTTGTACCTGTTTGTCTCTTGTGCGGTTTCTCTGGAAACATATCTGCCGAGATACTGAGGATTATTATGACGAAAGGAGACAAACATGGAAGTTGATGATTAAATAGCTATTAAGCTAAAAGTTGAAGGTTGGGTACGTTTCATATGCAAGCAGCGTAGCTTAGGTAATTGAAATTTTATTGGGAATTTTGTTAAAATTCATGTAGTTTAAGCAAATAAAGATAACAGTATTAATTCAATAATGATCACGAGTAAAATATTGTCAAGTTACTTGTAAATTTACTAATAAATTGTAAGAAACATTATGTATTTAGATATCAATGAAGCTAAATTGTGTTTACCACGTTCTTAAATAGGCATTGGTATTATACAACAAGCTTAAAAAAGTTTGTCAAAATTGATTGCATGTTTGGCTGAAAAGAGACGGTGGTTTTCCACATAAAAAATGAACGTTATGTAATGACCTACGGTTAAAAGCATGTTTCACGGCTCATGTTCTGCTACTGATCAGAGTTGCTTGAATAGGTTCGATGTAATATTGTTATGATGATGATATTAAACAGAGTTAGTTTGGACTAGCAAAGTAAAATTAATTAGCAATAATAGTAACTGAGAGTTACAATTACAAACTGAATAAAAGCCAAGAATAAACGAATAAGTTTGTAATGTAACCATAAAAATCCTATAATGAAACGATTTACTGATGACGAAGTTTAATTTAAGAAAGTATACTAACTGCGTAATATTGGTAATAAAGTGAAATATATGTACAGTTAAACAAAATAACAAATAGTAGGCTGTGTTGTATTTAATGGAAAGCAGCTCTAGAACAGACTAAGTTGCTTGAAACATTTTCCTTGAATTAAAATTAATGATAGCAAAAGGGATATTTTTGAAACATGAAATGAAAACTTTTTCATAGAATCAATTTCGGGAGGTAAACTGTCGGATGTCTGATTATCAGACAATGATTTCAAGCTCATGTTACCACATTTCTCATGCACGTCTACCAAACTTTTATGGTTTGCGAAATCATGGCTCATTTATGAAACCGAGTTTACGGTATTTATATTTACTTTCTGCTACCATCTGCAAGTTCCTAGGTGCACAAGAAGACAGCAAACAAACCAGCCGAGCCAATTGAAGAAATGAGAGGCTAACACATATTTTTCTCGTACTTATGTCTGAATAGTTACTCAGTGCTCATCCTTAAATTAAGAAGAAGACATAATGCATCTCGTGGAGCTCGTGGCATAATGTGTAATCAAATTAGCATTGAACAAACCCTCTTCCCAGTCCTTCATTTCAGGTACTTGTTAAAATGTATTCGTTTCAGAAGCAAGTGGAATAAGTATATGTACTACGGAGTATTATAAAAAAAAATTCGTACCTTACCGTGAAAGGAATGCCTGAACCTGAAATCCTCCTTTGACTCCTCATTGTACTCGCTTCCATGAAATATATTATTATCTGTTTGCTCAGAAACTAGAAGGGACTTTAAACATGTTAGGCTCAAATATGCACATGTTTTTCGACCTCAACCACAACGCATCACCACTTAGCCATCCACTTCTATATACTAAAATATGTATTGTAAAGAATGTAATTGATAAAAGTTCCTGTGATTTACATTATGCATTTTTGTCAACTTCTCTCAACTTCCATTGTTCTCGCCTTGAAAGAATTCCAGTTTGATCTATCTCACCGGTGGGAACTATTTAATATTATTAAATCACAGGAACTTTACCACCCAGTTTAATTTCCCACTAGCCACAGTATAGAGTCAGGTTTCGGATGAGCCTATCGATTGCTTTTTGTTCTTAATGCTTGCAATTGTTCGCATTTTGCAATTTAGACAGTAAACCTGTAAACAAGCATTTATTTAAATATGTTTTGGGAAACCCTCGTGTTAGTTGGAGTTGGAGTTGGAGCTTTTTGGCGTGTACTCCGATACATAGGAGTTCCAGAGCCCTGGCCCTGGAGATTACTTAATTCAGCGGGTCTTCAGATGTCAAGCTACTCAACCTGGAAGCTGCGAATTACCGCGCTAGTGATAACGATTACCTTAGCATTGTTAAGTGAAACTGAGATCCAGCGGCTTAAAGTTGCAGTGGTATTACATACTATTGCATGTGTTGCTACTACACTCATCGTTTTCTGGAAGTAAGTTTTAATTTTGAATTAACAAAATATATTTGATGCAATTGTGATGTTTGTAATGTACTTGTAATTTGGTATGTTAACATGTTTATAGCAATCAGGAAACCCTGCATACATTCAAACAAGGATGCGAATTCTGGATCATGAACTTCCTTTTTCTAACCGAAAAACTGCCATCCGTAAAAAACCAGAAGTCATGTTCTGCTGAAATACGCGATCATCCTTGGTACAGGAATAATTATTTGAACTCATGTATTTTAAAAATTACGTACGACGAAAATTACAAGCAACTGGAAACCAAGCTAAAAGAAACCTACCTACGCCTATGTGTGTGCTTCTTTACGAATATCCCGTCAGCGTTTCTACAGTCTCACTTTCTTTTCCAGTCTCAAATGACAATTAACGATGAAGGTTGGCAGTGGCTAGACGGTTAGTTTGTTAGTTTTTATGTAGTTTAGTCAGCACCTTGCATTCATAAACTCAAATTATTTTTCACTTTACCCCATACAGTGGCCAGGTCTGTGTTCATTGCAATGACTATATTTGATGCGGCTATAACCGTTACCTCGTACGAGCAATATTCTCACGCGTACATATTTCAATTGTACAAACTCGATGAAGAAGTCAGGCCAACGGGTGGAACTGCTAAACCAGAAACATTTAATTTCTGGAGAATATTCCTACTGCAGCTTCTCACGATTGGTAAGTTGACAATTTTACTGTTAGATTGATTGACAGTATTACAGTGGAACGTGTATTTGTAAAATTATTTAATTTAACAACAGCGCAATGGGTCTACACATCTGTGGCCTTCCTAGCCATCTCAGGTCATTACGTTTTAATCCACATGTTACTTCATTTCGCATCAAACTTCGTCCTTCTGAAAGGCGTCCCAGAAATAGAAAAACCTTACGTCAACCCTCCTTACGGTTTCCACACTGTCCCAAGTTTCTGGACAATGCGTATAATCAACAGTATCTCCAGTGTTGGGACGTGGCTTTTTCAGAATTCAGCCCTTAAGGTTGCCCGGTTAGAAGGATGCTCAGATTTTCTCCTCATACTGTTCTCCCTCCTTCAATTACGATGTCTCGCACAAGTACAAATAGAAATTATTGTATTTCTAGATAGAAGCATTCGGCTAAATGCATCAATGACTCTTGCTGAAACTCTTTTGGCGTGTTGTTTTGTTGTTGATATGGTTGTAGATTTTGGGAACCATTGGAAGTCATGTTCCAATTGTCTCGATCATTATCCTTTGTTAACTGGGTACTCGTTCTATAACGTAATTTTTGAACATATTTGTGAGCATTCTAGGGACAAGTTAATTCTTTTACGAACGGTTTTGGTGACCAGTGTGGCAGTACGCGTATATGATGTGTTTTACAAGAACTACCGTGGGCTATTGAATGATAGTGAATCAACCATCCAAGTGTTGAAACACCGGTTTATTATGGAACTTGAATTAAATTTGGACAATATGAATCATGATTGGTTGATACATGCGATAGATGCGATCAAGAATAGAAGATTGGAGGAGGAATTTCCGTTCGTGTCCGAGTTTGATGAGTTTTTGTGCGCAATTCTTGAGAATGAAAATGAAGAAGACAAAGTTAACGACTTGAAACTGTTTTATTGGTTTTATGGCAATTTTGAACAGGTTGTTGGGCATTTGACATCTGATAAAACATTGAAGATTTGTGCGATCATGGGAGTTCGGGTTAGCAAAGGAAAGGGGATTTGGGGCAACCTGGAGTAACAGTAGTTGTGATGTTCATGCTTTATGCTCATTCTATGCATTTTTATAAGATAATTTATAGTACTGAATGAACGGAACATTAAAAAATATCCGAAATAGGACATGATAAATTGTTAAGCATCTTAAAGTATTTTGTATACAAATGAATTTTGTTATTTCAATAAAAATTTATTTTTGATACATTTTGTCTTTTCCTTCCGCATCGCACGTTATGCAATGACCTTCGCTTCAAATCTCTTTGGACACGGCTAATCCGCACGATCAACTTGCTTGAATAGTTCGAGTACTATTGTTATGATGATATATAAACAGATGTATAGTGTGGTACATTTCGAATTTCAACCTCGCATTTCACGAACTTGTGTTACAATAACAAACTGAATAAAAGCCAAGAATAAACGAACAAGTTTGTAATGTAACCATTTGTTTAATATTTTTTCTCGTTGCCAACGACTTACTGATGACAAAGTTGACGAAGTTTAATTTAAGAAAGTATACTAACTGCGTAATATTGGTAATAAATTGAAATGTATGTACAGTTAAACAAAATAACAAATAGTAGGCTGTGTTGTATTTAATGGAAAGCAGCTCTAGAACAGATTATGTTGCTTGAAACATTTTCCTTTAAGACAATTAAAATTAATGATAGCAAAAGTGATACTTTTGAGACATGAAATGAAAACTTTTTCATAGAATCAATTTCGGGATGTAAACTGTCGGACGTCTGATTATCAGCCGATGATTTCAAGCTCATGTTACCACATTTCTCATGCACGTCTACCAAACTTTTATGGTTTGTGAAACCATGGCTCATTTATGAAGTTTAAGGCATTTATATTTACGAGTTGTCACAGTCATCATCATTACCACTGCTTCTTGATATTGAACTAGGATTTCCAAAGACGCTCAAAGGCTGTTGACTGTCTGTCATACACATCATTTGCCTCGTGTTTCTATTCATTCAACGATAATATCTTCATTTCATTGTCACTTTGTCATTGTGCAATATCGGAATTACCCAAAAAGCTTTTACTGATACCCTGCGAAGCTTTTGTGATTCTTATTGACTGTTTATTGAAACAGCACTTGAATTAACAAGACACAGATTATTTTCTTAAGCAAAAGTGAAAGAAAATAGACTTTCCAAACAAACCTTGCAACAGAGCAATTTTACATTGAATGCGGACAAAGAGATGAAGAAATATGCATGAACAAAGCAAGGGTAAACTGTATTTCGTATTGACGTTGGTAAAATATTCCATGCTGTGCTATTTGAAGAATCTTACAAAGTATGTATGCTGATTGATTTCACAAGAAACAGACGCGTCTTCTGTACCTATTGCCATCGTTGAAACATAAATTTCCCCAAAGATGTACGAACAAAATTGTTACTTTTCATTTTTAGTACGTCTTGTACTTGGTGAAATCATAGGTACGTGCGTATTACACGTGTATCATATTTTTAGAATAGTTAATCAATTTAAGTCAAGATAAATCCGACATATAATGAACACATTTGCATCCAATTTGCAAAACAAGTACATAATATTCAAATTGCAAGAAGAGATGCAAGAATTTGATATATTATTCTTGAATAGCGAGTATTTTTGGTATTTGAAAGCTGATAGTTTTGTAACTCACTACATGATCAACTGCGTTTTAATAATGTTACATGCAAACAAATGATAATATTATGACATCTCTAAAGTCAATATAAATAGTAGCTTTACATCTATTTTGATCAATTGCAGAATGCCAGGTTGCACAAACCAGTGATGCATTGCTATTTTGTTAATCAATGAAATCCATGACCACCGCCATTTTATTCGTAAAAACTTGCAATATTGAATTTCCTTTCGTTGCACTTCCTTCTTCCGTGCACCTTGCAAAGAACCAAAAAGTTGGTTAGACAACATTTAGCAGAAGTGAACTGACGCTAACTAAAGTATATATATTGAACGTTTCAGCAGATTGCGACTGGTTTATTCAAACAGCGGCCGGCGTGATAACTGTTTGGGGTTATGTTGACAAGAAAACATAAAATATTAATTGCTGATAATATTGTGTAGCCAGCATAAAGCATTTTCCACTCATTGCATATATACAACAGCAAATATCCACAATTATGTTCTGATAAACCTGATGATGAGCTTCCTGAAATACTTACCAAAACTTTGGGTCAATTTGACTATCAAGAGCTTCTGTAATCTACGTATACGTATGCATACATGAATGACACAAAAATGTAGAATCATATAATAACTAACTGCAATGATTCATAATATCCTATCGTTTTCCTCAAATAAAATAGAATATTCTCTGGCTTTTTGCATAAAACTGTGCTATTCACAACATGATTGTGATATGCGACTGTTCTTTATCATAAGCCATACAAGAAAATGACGACACTTTCAGAAAACAACGTTCATACCTATACATACGTGTTCAACTCGTATCAAAACGCTTGTTCTTCTTTCATTGCGGTCGTTCTTGATCTTACAAAACATGATGATACATAGATGACCTTGAAGAGCATTACTTTTTTACTCATGATGAACTGGTAGCATGGCAAGTTTTTCAGTTGCAACTTCCACAAAAAATACTGCTTTGCATTTCATTGTGTGGCAGGAAAATACCTAAATACATACCTGAAATGTCGTCATCACCTCAATCAAAAGCATGCAGCATCATTAACCATCACGTACCTAACCAATGATCAAAATATGTATCACAACTGGGTAACCTCATGGTTTGGTTCTGTTTCCAGTTTCCACATTCTCTCTTGCAAAGACCTTTCCTACGCTGAAATAGAAACAAACCAGAAAGGATAATAATAATGAAGCGTAATAATAAATACAAAAAATAAAAAGGATTGCATGCGCTGCGCAGCGTTTACACGTGAAGACAAGTTACTAAATTATACAGAATGTTAGTTCCCTTTTGTCCAGTAATATCCAGACTAGAGCAATTTCCAGCTCTTAAAACATTCAGCCAAGCAACCCAGAATGAAATGATGCTACGCAACTATGCCTTTATAATGCTGCTCATTATACAAAATATCATTTATTTTGTTAAAGGCCATGAAGAAGATGATACTGATTCTAGTGGAAGTTTGGGCAAAATTGCACCGTTTTTGCAACAATTTTCTGTTTATTTTTTGCAACATTTTGGTTTTGAGCCCATCCATGTTCCATAATGTCTGTCTGCATATGGCATTTACTTTGATCACTCAGCAAACACAAAGTTGAAAATTGCTAAAACACAGGCTCAATTTTTAACTTGCGGTGGTGGTCTGCCCTGTGGTATTGTTGCGATGCAATAACGAAAACCAACCTAACTTTCCAAGTTGGACAGGTGAAGGTCAGCTAGCATTTGGTGCACGAGTTGGTCATCAACTGTTACTACGCGCTAAAACGAGCTAATGGTGAAATTAGAAAATGATGACGCTGGAACCGGATTTTGCTTTTAATAGCTTATCATTTCATGAGTGATATCATGTAGTTTCTGCCATGACATAATGTGGACAGCAAACAAAAAGGGATATTTAATATTGCAGTATACATAAGAAATTAACAAAAGTTGCCCAACAAATTGGTGAAGATTGAAGAGCAAAAGAGGTAAATCCAGAGAAAAATGAAGGCTGAACACGAAAGAAAATCCAATATCCATAGCGCCTCAAGTAAAGGGTTTCTGATTTGACTGGACAGACCACCAAAGGAAACGAGTGAACAAAAACAAAAATGAGTCCAATGATGTATGTATGGCAGTTAGGCACTATTGCTTGTGTATTCGTTTTGTGGGATCAGGTAATTGCTACATGAAATGGTATAGTTTATTGATCAATTTTAACACGTGTGTATATCATTCCCATGACCGAATAATACATTATAACAAGTCATAATAATTACCAGTATGATGATCATAAACATGATCATATTGCGGCGAGACTACTATCGCGATTACGAGTTTCCTTCCTGTTTTCCTGTTCATTTCATGTCTGAATGTATGAACTCTAGAAGAATTCCACTCCTAGCAAATTGAATCATAAAACTTGCTAGCCTCTATACGAATATGTGTTCGTTGTTGTTGACGTTCTTATTCAGCCGACATATATGAGTAGTTTTTATAGGTCCTAATGCATTTTTAATTGCAAATACAGCAAAGCTAGTAATCAATGAAATGTAACACTTCTTTTTGCATTAAAACAAAAAATGCTATCGTAATACTGATTAATATTGCAACTTTTACACACACACACCAGTTTTTATAGTAGCAAACGGTGGCACAATGTGCAATGCAGCGTTTAATGGTTCAGTCAGGTTTTACTGCAACAAAAAATAGGTTTTACAAAAAGCATTATAACCATTAACCATTTTTTAACAGTTTTAACTGTCAAATTTGGTAACTCTGAAAAAGATTCAATAACTTGAGGTATTTATGAATGAACAAAATTCATTTTCCAATCGTACAAGATTGAAAGTACCATTAATAGTTTATGCCACATAAAACGGTGATAATAAATATTTATCCTTAAAAGGGCAACAAACTTACTTTTCTTTCATTCATTGCTTTAATGTTAATGTTTTGGAAAATACGTTTCATGTTCCATAGTTTTACAGCCAATTTAGAACGTGTACCGTGTCCCTATAAAACAAATTGGTGGTTTTTTGCCCTTTGATATATTTACAAACATGTGCGTTAGTTCTTTTCCTTGTTTTGCGTCATATAAGTATCCCACAACACGTTTTTATATATTGAGCATTTTGTTTGATGCAATGAAAAGTTATTACTTGACTATTGCATCATTAAAGCTGGCCTGGCCATGGCCTGCGCTTTACACTTTGCACGCAGTTTTTTAGGGAACAAAGTGCAAACGATTTAGCTAATTATGCATTAAACAATTGCTAACGCTTTATCGCTCGCGTGCAGTTTTCATGCAGAAGAAAAAAAACGATCATTCACATTTGCAATGATACCCATCAAACCGACCAATTAGCAAGTGTAATACAAGTCTAATAGCATTTCTCTATCCAGTACAGTCAATTGTAGAGCCAACAACGGAAAGGTAAAATCTAATACGCAAACCTCAAGACCGTTTCGCACTCACATGCTCATCATCACTCGTCATCCCCATCCATCTGGTCACAAGAATACATATTTAGCACAATTTATTAAAGGTCATCTTGTCTTTCTTCAGACCATGTAATATGCAAAATACGTAATTTTATAAAAGCTCTTGGATAGCACAAATAAATAATACGCTGGGAGTGGGAAACATTAACCTTTAGAAAAAACAAATTGTTCTCAAATACTCAAACACAAAACTTCCATCATTTATCATCCATCCCTTCCACTATAATTTATCTACAAAATTTTTCTTAACATTATTATCGTCACATTTTTTTCTCAATTTTAAGTATATTTGTCTTTTTCTTTGTTTTAAGTAGGTATCCAGAAGCCAGAGAAGTATGTGCGTCATTTTTAAGACCTTTTGCAAACGACCAATTTTTTTGTCTCTTAGCACCATGTCAAATGCATACAGTATGGCATAAAGCATAACTAAAATTCTCTTAATACTTTGACACACATATTAATCCACAATTTGCAACACGCATTAATACCTGCTGAGTCACGTCACAGTAGTGGCTTTAATATTAATAAAAAAGAATTAACCAATCATACATGCTTCGTCAATAACTGGCATTGATGACTAATTTGCCAAAGTTAGCAAACAACAAATATTGGCAAACTAGTCACGAGCAATTAAGTAAAATATCACTCAGGTATCATCTCAAGCAGCATACATAGCCATTTTTAGCAAGCTCATAGTTCATATTATCACATCGTATTCCATTTTTTAGTACATAATTACTAATCGTTTTGACCGGTGTCAATTTTATTGGGCCTTACTCCACTGCAAAAAATACGGCTTTATGAATTACTATTTACTCATTTTAGCTCAACAAACGTTACACAAGCCTCAATTGTGTTTCGTTACTCAAGAGCAGCATGAAAGGCATGAATTTCGTCTTATAATGCTGCTGAAACTGACTTGCTGACGATGAACTATCAAGTAAAGTGATCTTTGTCAGGGATGAGAGGCTACACTTCATAAAATATATGCGTGCTGCTCAACCGACTACTTCTTCTGTTCTGCTGATGAAAATTACTCCACTTAACTTCCACCCTTGTACAGAAAAGCCACAGAGACATTTTTAACGGACAAAAAATAGGATATGGTAATAAGGTGGAATAGTACTCAACTAATTTATGGGTGCATGCATTATTCACACACGGTACATACTTCCACGGTCACCTCATTTACAGCACGACAACCACGGATCAACATTCTTGTCTCGTTTCACCCCAAACGTACTCAGTAAACCCCGTTGTTGTAAAAGCAACATGATCACCCAATCCAATTCTTATTCTACGCAACCCATCCCTCCCAATTTCCTTTCTGCTCTGTAATTTCACCGATAAGCTCTTAGTTAGGTATGAAGGGCTCCCTAAAAAAATTTCTCTACACAACAGAAACAGAGCTTCAATTCTTGTTCATATACCAATTTTCCTGCAAACTACAACACATTCTCTACACATCTCTACGTATGTCTTACATGCAGTTTTGTACACGTAGAGATATTAAAACTTCCCAAAAACATTAGTCGAAGCCCAAGCTTAGTAAAAGGACCGTTGCGTTGTTGTGCATGACGATGACTCTGTCGGAATTCATCTTTTCCTATTGCAACGTACACAGCACAACATGATCGTCATACAAATGAATCATACTTCATATCATATAAACTCCTTGATCTCTAATCTCTCTTGCCTTGCTCTACCTACACACAACAAAATACAATGAGCACTGCAACCATTTTTTAATCATTTTTTTCTCATCCAACACATGAAAGCATATATGCATATAGCCACAACCGTTATTTTATTTTGCAAAAAAAGCTATATTAATCAGTCGACTGCGCAAATGAGCACACACACAGAACATCTAACTCTCTGCAAAAAGACAATTGACTTGGCTCTGTTACTTTTATGCCTGTTCAACAAAACTGTTTTTTACATCCACCAACCTGCCAAAAACACTGCTGTAAATGCAAATGCAAATATGCAGAGCAATGTTTGCAAAAAAGCTGTCGAAGCTTCCACAAAAATACCAAAGCCAAATCCTCATTTCCTCCCTGCTGCTGGCATATTATAGCTTCTACGCTCACTGACTTGTCTATTATTCAGTGGAGTACGCTAACATTTTAACCATTTGACTAGAGCTTCATGAGATATTAGACGTGTGTGTTCTCACAGAAACGGCTCAGTGTTTACACAACAGCAGAACAGGCAAGTTGATCTCGCCAAAAAGATCCACAATCCACGTACACGCCACGTACATTTAAGCAGAAAGACGATATGAGAGTGAGAGTCGTTTATCAAGCCAACAAAAAAAACCAAAGTCTCTAAAAAAAATGTGTTATTGTGATTTTGCTTTAAATGTTAAATAGCCATACTGACTACATGTTCTTCTAAATGCCAAAAAATGAGTCAAGTTTTTTTCTTATAAGTTTATACAGCAAGGCAGCATGCTTTTATCTGTTTGTGAGGCAGCTGCAATGCAATATTTAAGAAGCTAAAAAGGAGCTCTACACACAAGTCTCAAGAGGGGAAAATCAATACAAGATTGTGTGACGGATAAATAAACGGTAGTATTTTTTTGGGTGAACCAACAAAATGCGTGCTATATGATATGACTTGAGTGTGTGTGTGTGCATTTTTTGGGACAAGTTATTTTTTTGAGGGAAATTACTCTCTCTGCAAGTTTTGTGCACAATAATAACAGCAGCGTAGTAAAATAGTATATAGCAGTTATACAGTTACAGTTACGGTTTTCTGTGGCAACCTTGCGAGAGAATAGAATATGATGCGTGGTTAACATTCTTAAGAAGTTTAACATTTCAAATGGGGAAGTAAAACGGTAAAGGAAAGTTTGAAGACTTGGTTTTTTGAAGGGGTGAAAGTTTCAAAGGTGCCTTAAAGGACCGTTTTTTGTATAGGAAAGAGGTGTTAAATGTAAGGTGTGCTAGTTAATTTGGAGGGTCAGAATGAGGGTGAATTTGTTCCGCGGAGGAGACTTTTTTAAAGGGGAACTGATTATGGAGACAGGTTGTGGAAGAATACGAGGGCCTAGAACTATTGAGCAAGAAGTGCAATAGGAATCAGAGTTTTAATACAGTATTACGTAGCGTTAAACAAAGAACAAGCTTTAAGGTTGTGTAAAGTTTCAATAATTGAAAGCTTTAAAAGTTGGGAAGAAGCAGAAGAGTTTCCGAATACTATAGGAAGATACATTGTTGTTCTGGAAATTTTGGATTTTAAAGTTGTTTTGTTAGAAGTTGAAGCATAATAATAATCAGTTGCAATGGAAGTGTGGGAAGTTTTGGTGATTATACTGCTAACGGGTCCAGTGTCCGTTTTCGTGGTTACCGTTTATGTGCTGAGTGCACTGGGCAAGTCTTTGGGCTTCCGAAGGAAATATGTCCAGTTTCTGCTCTACATTTTTGAGGTGGGTTACTGGAAAATCCAGGAAGTATTTTGTTGGTTGTTTTCTGATTATGTAACTTTGTTTAATATGGGGTTTTATTTGTTTTTTTACAGTATGGACGGAAGAGGATTGAAAGGGCACACAGAGAAAAGTACGGAAGTGATGAAGAGGACGAAGGTGTGGGGATTGATATTACCGATGCTGACTCTGAGAAAAATGCGTTGATTGGGGACAAAGGAGATGGTGACAGCTTTGTTAAGGAAATCAAAACCAGGACTAGACTAGCCTCATTGAAATCTGAGGAGGATGATGATGATGTAAAAATCATTTAAAAAATTAAAGATTGATTGAATTTTCTTTGTAGGATTACTAATTGCGTTGTTTATTATTATGATTGACAGGAGTTTTCCGACACATATGAACAGTGTCAATCGGATTTTGAGTTGTCGGATATTTTCCATTTTGTGAAGAACGGGATTGAAGCCATTGTGGAGGATCAAGTTACGCAACGATTTGTTGCTGAAGAACTCAAGGTAGCTTGCAGTTTTTACTGATTAAAAAGGTTTAATTCAACAACTAAATTTCCCAAGTAAAACTTCTAAACTTAATTTGTTATAACTTTTTCAGTCGTGGAATCTGTTGACCCGAACCAACAGAAGCTATGAATTCATCTCTTGGCGACTCACCTTGGTTTGGCTAGTTGGATTTTTTGTCCGCTATTTTATCATGCTGCCGTTCCGGGTCACCATTTGCTTTCTAGGAGTAAGTAATATCTTATGTAAAAGAACAAATAATATCTGCAGCAAATCCAAAAAGGGCCGTACGTTGTTCAAAATCTGTAAAGTCTGGTACTGGTAAAGACGTCGTCGTTGTTATCAGTTTATGTATAAGCGTTAGTATTCTTTCAGACGTTGACCTTAATGGTATTGACGTACCTGATTGGACTTTTGCCTGAAACAAAGAGGAAGCGAAGATTGAATAACTGGGCATCCAAGTTCTGCTTTAGACTGTTGTCTAGGGGCTTTTCTGCCATTATAACCTATCACTGTGTTTACAATAAACCAGTTCGAAATGGCATTTGCGTGGCAAATCACACTTCACCCATTGACGTGGGCATCCTCGCATGCGAATCAACTTTTGCACTGGTTAGAGACGAAAATGTTCTCCAGTGTGCTATTCTGTTTGCAAAGTTGAAAAAACAACTGACACAGGAAATGTAAAGCGTGCAAGTTTTGTGTTGAATAACATAATACAAAGCATGTAATAGTAATAACTGCCCTATTGGATATGCTTGATTTCTTGTTTGACTTACTATTTCTAACTTTTTAATCCTAAATCTAACCAATATTTGTGTGTTTTGCGTTTGTTCTTCCTTTAAGGTGGTATTTCTTACTATGGCCACGGCTTTAGTTGGCTCAATACCCAAAAGCTATGGTGCCGTGAGACGTCGTTTGTACAACCTGGTGTCCCTGCAAGCGTTTGAAGTATTTTCTTGGTCAATATCGGCTGTTGTCACCCATCATGACATGGAAAATCGCCCCGGAGGTTGGTTGAAAGCCAGAAGACTCTCAATGCTTTTTGAGTTCTTCATTTTTACACTAACTGAAAGATTACTAATTATTTGCTAACATGCTAAAATCCTATACTCCTTTTTATACGACAGGTGCAAATGTCGACGAATCTGGATCTATTGTTCGTGGTTTTGAAGGAGGCGGTGGTATTTGTGTTGCAAACCACACGTCTCCTATTGATGTTGTTGTTTTGGCAGTGGATAACTGTTATGATATGGTAACTAACAAAATTTTGATTGCTGTATTCTAACAGTTGTTTTGAAAATGCAGTTTTGCTTACAGATTTTAGTTTTGGAAAAATGTTAAAGGGTTGTGATTTAATTACAGATTGGACAACGACATGGTGGGTTTCTAGGCATATTACAACGTGCTTTAGCAAGGGCCTCATCACACATTTGGTTTGAGAGATCAGAAATGAAAGACCGTGAGGCGGTCGCAAGAAGGTGAGACTTTCACAAGAACACAATACTTCTACGCATTCATTGAGAGTCTACTTACTTTGTGTAAAAATATTCTAAAACTGGTTTTTCACATTATTTGACAGACTGAAAGAGCACGTGGAAGATAAGACCAAGTTGCCAATTTTGATCTTCCCTGAAGGAACTTGCATAAATAACAGTGCAGTTATGCAGTTTAAGAAGGGGTCCTTTGAAGTCGGTGGTGTAATTTATCCTGTAGCGATTAAGGTATGGCTTGTACAAATTCTGAGAATTTATTTTTCTAGCAGTTACTATTATGTGTGCAATGATTTAATTATAAATTCTTTTATGTATTGTTTTTAGTACGATGCCCGTTTTGGAGATCCATTTTGGGATTCTAGCAAATATTCCATGTTGCAGTATTTGTACATGATGATGACATCTTGGGCAATCGTCTGTGATGTGTGGTACCTACCTCCAATGACTCGCAAACCAGGAGAGTCAGCCGTCGACTTTGCAAACAGGGTAAGCTAAAGCAGAGATTGAGGGATTACTAGCTCTCTCCATTCAAATCCTTAATTGTTGTCAACTTTAATTGTATTTTAGGTAAAATCACTGATCGCAAGGAAGGGAGGACTCGTAGATCTAGACTGGGATGGCCAGTTGAAGAGGACCCCGGCAAAGAAAGAGTGGAGGGAACAGCAGCAGCTAGAATACTCAAAAAAGTTTGTGAATGCGTCGCCAAGACACATAGTCACTGCAGTAGAATCCAGCTCCAACAATAGTGACAATCCAAACCCGAGTACATGAGTGTTAATAACGCCTAGGAAATGTGACTGATTATCGTTATAGCTAATTCTCTAAGTAGTACATTTTGCTCTAATGATATTTTCACGCCAGATGTTTATTTTAATCTTACTAGCGTTGTGTAGAGAATACTTTTACTAGTAACGTAACAATAACAGCAATGGATTCTCAATAGAACAATAATTTCTTATTTTTGTCTTGAAAAACTTTTTAGTTTTTAAATAGCTAACGTAGTCGGTTTTAGAGTAAACCGCTTTATGTACACCGAGTTACAATGAGTCCAGAAAAAAAACTTCCTACTTTGCTTCAAATTGTCAATATGTGGCACAATGAAAATATTTATCTCTTCCGCTGATGCCGTGTTTTAACTCGTAAGTATTATAATCCGCAACTTACACAGGTAAAGATATATTATAAGCAACGGTGGCCTCAGTTCAGCTCACTTGCGTGACTCTAATAAGTATTCACATCTAGTAGATTGCGTTGCTGTCAGAAAGTGAGGTAATGCAACTTTGTAAAAGTATTTTACGCAATTTTAGAAGATATATAGCTTGCCTTGTCTAACTTCCAGTGTGATGAATGGCTGAGTCTGATGAAACCCGATCCTGCATAATATTTCTACTACGAATTATAGTATACTACTGTCGTGACAGATTTTAAAGTATTTTTAAAGCAGAGTTTTTTAATCGTTAGACCATATCGCAATACCCAATATGCAATTATACCAGTGGTTTTCTCAAAGGAAAACCGTGAATACTGAATGAAACAAGTAGTTATCAACATTACCTTAAATAAGTGATCAATGATCAAGAATCAATTATATGCAGTTGTTTCAATATGCAACAATTTATCTTAAACAGTAAAGATGCTATATATTACCTCTGTTTACTGGCTTTCTTCCTTACACGTATAACAGAAAAAGAATATTCTAATAGTCAATATTAAGTAGAAGTGTTTAAAATATTTACAATGATAAATAATTCACCACTGACTGAAAGTATTTATTTTTTAAGTATTAATGGTAAAGAAACTAATATTTTATGAAAAAATAGTTCTACAGGTCGTAGGAAAAGCATAATAGTGATGAATAGTTTAAAACAACGAATCAAAGCAGAAATGATGGGCTAGCAGCTGTATAACTTGTTGGATTTTTAACGGGTTGTTATAGCAATATAGAATATATTGCATAATGTGTTGTAAGCTGGTAACGGAAAGTTGTTTTTATCAAAGTACAATTGCTTGGATCTGTTATTGTTAAATGTTATATATAAAGTATAACTACTGTGTAGATCACTAAAATAAAAGTTTTCACGTTGAAAATATTACCGCTAATTAAGTGTACCGTAAAAAGCCCCGCACGCAAATATCGTTTTCATTTATATGTACGTATGTAGCTATTTTAATTTTTGAACTTGGAATGCTGTTTTCTATAAATGTCCCGAAACTTCCGAATTGTGTGTCATGCCATGTCAGTAATCTTGTATGATGTTCTGCTGCTGCGAGTGAAGCGTTCTGTGATGTGAACATATTATGAATAGAATACGAAAAGTACTAACATCGACTGGCAAGAAGTATAATTGTTATATAACCATTTACTACTATCATTATTATAGTACTCAGTAGAAAATCAACAAAAAAGATGAAAATGTAGTTTAACACGAATAAGAATCATCCATTTCCCCTGGACAGTAAACGTCCTTGCACTGAGAGGAATAATGTGACTGAAAAAAGTTAACTCTATATTTGTGTAGTAGTAAAAAAAATTACAAATTTAGCACAATAATATTATGCAATGATGCATACCACACAACGGAATTTTTGGAAAACAAATTTTTCAATCAAAAAAGCATAACGAAGACGTAGTAGACAAATACACAATGAAAAAAAAAATTATAATTGTTTACCTTCAGAGGAAATCTGAAAGTAGTTTGCAATGCTGAAATAAAAGCTAAACATTGTGAAAAAAGCAAACCCAATCAACCTCTTGAATTGATTCCATTGTCTGGCAAACAATAAAGCATGACAAAATATACTACTGCTCATCTTACTCATTTTATCTAATCTAGAATATCTACAAAAGTTACAAGTCCAACGTTCAAATTCCAAAATGCCAAGAAAGCATGCATTCAGTCTTCAGAACAATAAAATATTTCCTTTGTCTTTCCACCACTTGTCATAGTCTTTTCCCCAACTTTACATTGACATCTGTGAAGTAATGCTCAAACTGAACTTGTACATAACTATGTTCTGTAATTCTGTACCTAAGCAAAAATATAATACAGAGCTCTCTCTTTTTTTCTGCCATCCTTGAATCTCATCATCATCAAATATTTCTTGTTGCTCGGCTCGTTTTGCTCTTTCCTTTTTACATTTTAGCATGCTCTCGCCACAGTCGCCACCAACATCTTTTTAAAACCAGTCATATACATATTCAAAATCTTATAAATTGCAACATGCCATGCATGCCAGACTCACACCATCATATCATCAAAGCCAAGAGCATGCCTGCATAGTAATCTAATATCACTTCAACTTTACACAATGAACAAAATGAACATCCTCTCAAATCTCTCAAGTTATCCACTTTTGCTACTGCTACCATCGTGCCAAAGCCTAACCATCATATTATCGTCCCCACACGGCCGCACGGTGCACCAAACTTAAAAAACCTCAGTCTCTACCTTCCTAACAGTATTGTACATATCATACCAACTAATATATCGTCATCATGTATATATTCACATTATCATCATTATCATCACACCACCACCACATTTCAACTAGCCGACATTACAAGAATGTGCGTTTCAATTTCAATATATATAAATACATTACTACTGCATACATTTAGTAGAGCCGAATCACGCTCTAATCTTGCCTTCTTTTACCGCTGCTTTGCTGCCAATGCTGTACTGCCAGTGTTACAATTTAACAATACATTTTATGTACACTGCGCTCTGTTTAACCCTTTCCTCACAATATATTTAGCTGAGGCAAAAGGCATATCATTGCATTGTTTCCTTCCTTCCTTCTACCCTACATTGTTAAATGGCCTTAAAGAAGTGGCTAAAAAAACAGTGAAAATTGCTGTACTACAATACATCGTTAAAGGGATACGGTTTTTCATTAGCCCTATCACCAGAGTTTCTAAAAGGGTTAAATAGCCAAATACATGCACACATATAGGTAGATATAATAGGAAAGGTGAAAATAGCGAAAACTTTAAGGCCATAAAATAAGAGAGAGAGATGGCTAGAGATAGAAATGTTGAAATGCCAATATATGCCCTGTTATATTTAATATCATGTCATATAGGTAGACTTTTGAAATATTATAAGCAACTTTAGTGCTACTTCTAGTACTGCCAAGTGCCAACTTATTGCATATATATTGCCTCAGCAGCACAACAGGCAGAATAGCATTATAGCAGGCGGAATGATTTCTTCATTTTGATCATCATGACACGACGACGGTGTGTAGACAATAGACACACGAAATAAAATAGATGATGATAACAGGGACATAGATAGCAAGTACACACACACTCAGCACCACGGCAAGAAGTGGCTATATGGTTGACATTTTATACCTGTAAAAAAATGGGAATATGAAGACGAAGACGACAAATTGGACGGATTCCTACTAAAACTTGAACACACACACAGAGCTGGTTTTTTAGCACAGTGGAAAATACTAACCTGTGCACAACAAGAAAAGTATTTAAGAATGGGAAGGAGATTGCAAATTATTTGCAAAAAAGTTTGTAATAATTAACTAGTTTAGAGTTTGAGTACGGTTTATTGTTATATCATTATTATTAGCTAGATTAGATACACAGGAACATCAACGCAAAGTGGAAAGACTTGGAAAGTCACTTTATTGTGGAAAAGGTTGATTGTTCATCTGGCTTTTTTAGCTTAATTGTAAGTAGTTTTAGATTGAGAATCGGTTGATGATCATCGGTTCCTCCTCTCTGGTTTTTATAAATGGAAAGGTGTGAAATGTGGTGGAGAAGGTGAGGATTTGAAGCTATAGACCACAAATTTTGTTTAGTTTTTGGATGTTGAAAAGTGGGCAGGTTTTTGTTGAGGTGGTGGTGGTGGTGGAGGGTTCTGGGGAAGTGTTTTGGGGAGGAGGAGGAAAGGCGGATATTTCTGGCTGTGGATATATTTCTTAACTAAAAGAGCATGGCGAGAATGATAAGAGGAAGGTGTGGGTGGTAGTAAGTGTGTTTAGTAGAGAGGCTCAGGAGACGGTGGTGCAAGAACGACAAGGCTCCAGTAAATTGGAGAACATTTTTGTGGGAGGGGGAAGCCGAGCGGAAAATGAGTGATTGGGATTGTCGGGGAAAGGAAATCACAATTGGTAAGTGAAATGATGAAGGTGGTGGTGGTGGTGAAATGGCTGAAATGATATTTAGATGACCTTTTGGTTAGTTTAGTGCGTTGACTAGAGGTGGAGATTGTCGGTTGAACTTTGAATGATCTATTTTTTAGGTTCATGTAGATAGGTCATTTTGAGTTCATGTTGAGTTCATGTGACGTGTGACGGATGATTTCGATAGTACGTAGCATTCAGTAGTATAACTTGCTTTGTCGCTCTTTTGCAAGTTTGTTTTAGCTTGTGGATCGTAAATATTTAGCTAATTGTTTGTCGCAAGATTAATAACCGTTTTGTTGTCAAGGCCGACAGTATAAAGAGAAAAATTAATAGTTTACGGTTACATCATATTTAATTAGCTTGTAGTCAAAGCAATCTTTAAGAGGGTGTGTGGTTTTTAGATGAGGTACATTAAATGTTGTGAGATTGTGATTTTTTAGGCGTAATTAACTTTGAGATTTGAAGTATATAAAGTTAAGTTTAGATCAGATTTTAGTTTGAGGCCAGCTGGGTGATTTTGGAGTGGTGGTAGGTGGTAGTGAATTTGATGATAAAATATGATTATGGTGCATGTTGTCTAATGTGTTCTGTTTTGTTGGGTTTTCTATTTGTGTAGTAGCTGAGGTGTGACTTTGAAGGAGTTGTGATGTCGTCGTCTACTTCATCGGCAGTCATCCCTTCCGTCCTTGCCGATGATGGAAGTAGCGGTGGCAGTGACACTCCGCTCAATCGGTCTGATCCTGACAGATGGTATTTTCCAAAGGAAAAACTAGAGAACACTCCTAGTCGCCGAAGTGGGATTGATCCTGACAAGGAACTTACCTATCGGCAGCAGTCTGCAAATTTTATTCAGGATATTGGACAACGCCTCCAAGTGTACTTAAATCCGCTTTAATATAATCTTGAAAAGTTCAAAGAAATGTGGCAGTAGTGTTCAAAGCCTTTTGTAGTAATTAATTGTCAATTGTCTTTGTGTTTAATGTCTCATAAAATGTGAAACTGTATTTATTTATTTTTTAGTAACCAACTATGCATAAACACCGCAATAGTGTATATGCACAGGTTCTACATGTTCCACTCTTTCACACACTTTCATCGAAATGCAATTTCCGCTGCTTCCATATTTCTGGCTGCGAAGGTGGAGGAACAGCCGAGAAAGTTGGAACATGTTATCAAAGTGGCACACTATTGCCTTCACCGGGATCATCAAATGCAGATTGATCCAAAATCAGAGGTATAATACCTAGACTTTTCTCAAGAATCGTTTTTGTAATCGCCCTAATCCGGCATTACAAAAGCTTATTATGTCGTTGGAACTGATTTATAGCAATACTTGGAACAGTCTGCAGAACTGGTGATGAACGAAAACATTTTACTGCAAACCTTGGGCTTTGACGTGGCAATCGACCATCCGCACACCCACGTTGTAAAATGCTGTCAGCTTGTGAGGGCAAGCAAGGACCTGGCTCAGACCTCCTACTTCATGGCAACAAACAGCTTGCATCTAACAACCATGTGCTTGCAGTACAAGCCAACGGTGGTAGCTTGTGTGTGCATACACTTGGCGTGCAAATGGTCCAGCTGGGAGATTCCACGTTCCAAGGAGGGCAAGGACTGGTTCTGGTATGTGGATGATACGGTAACTTCCGAGCTACTGGAAAAACTGACGACGGACTTTCTCCAAATTTTTAACAAGTCACCATCTCGTCTCAAAAAGAAAATAATCAGCCTCAATAATGCAGCATCATCATCATCCTTGTCGCTGACAAATATGCCGTACCATGGCTTGGACTCTAGTCCAAGTCAGCACCATTCTAGGTCTAGGTCACCATCTCCAAAGAGACCAAGCAGTCAAAAACCTAGCAACTCTCAACCAAGCATTCCTGGAAAAACAAAGCCGCATGGAATGCCGATGCCACACCATCCTGGAATGAAAATGCCCTATCCAGGGGCTCCTGGAAGTGGTTCAAGTAAGCACTCGTCCTCCCACATGTCTTCACATCCACCACATGCACATCCATCTGGCAAGCCACCACACCCTGGCATGCCTCCAGGTAGTATGAAAGATCCACATCATCCCCACCATCCGCCACCTCACGCCAAAAATCCGTATCCACCCCATGGCCACGGGCAGTATCCGCACGGTAGTAGACCCGGAATGCAGTCATCCGGAAGTAGCCAGTCTCATCATGGTCATGGCATGCATTCCAAACCACCTTCTTCAAGTTCGTCATCATCCTCTTCCTCCCATCCCTACTCTTCCTCGTCAATGAAGAATATGCAAACACATCCGTCCAAGCCTCCACATATGCCACCCTCTGGGGCACCGAAAATGCCACCAAACCAAGTACCAGGAGCTGTGAAGAATCCCAGTCAGCCAATGTTCCATTCGTCACAGTCACACATGAAGAAACCCTACGAGGTAGGAATAACAACTTATTAATTAGTTTTTTGTTTTGCAAAATCCAATTTCAGTAACTAAAGTTTAATGTTAACATTATGTTTGATTTATTTTCCAGGCTCGGCCAGAGTTTGGTCTAGCAAAACGGGGCGATCCCTCTTCCGGCAACGTTCATCACTCGCAAAATCATGCAAGATCACATGACAAACTATTAGGTATGTTTAGCAAAATTGTACTAGTGAAGAGTTTAATTGCAATCGTGTTTTGGTGGTTGTTTCATTTGGGTTAATACCTAATTTTGTTAAATTCGATAATGTAATTGTTATGGAATATTATGTAGATGGTCGACATCACTCCAGCACGTCTGGAATGCCGCCATCGCACAGCTCTTCCTCGCAGTCCTCCGGTGGTGATTCCCATCATAGCATGCCATACATGGGCCAAGATTTGGACCGATCTAGCGGAAGTAGTTCTTCTAATCCAAAAATGCCGTACTTGGACTCGAGGTCGATGGGTAGTTCTGAGATGAACAGACACCGTGGAGTGCCTCCACCCAACGATCCTAGCAAACGTAGCATGCCGCACGGTGCGGCGACAAATGGGAACAATACTGAAAACTCGGGTGAGTATAACGTGAAAAGACAATTTAATGACAATAGTGAACAGTTTTATGACATTATGCAACTTGTTTGTTTTCAGCTGGCTCTGGAGCAGGTGACTCGCATGTGCCTTCGAAGAATGCTTACAGGGCGTCGCAATCCTCTGGTAGCACATTTGGACAAAGTAGTCAAATGGATTTGGGTGCTAACAAATATCATGCCGCGGATGGTTTTGGAGGAGACTTTGGTTCCATGTTTGGTAGTGGCAGCAGTGGTACTTCTAGTAGCGTAATGTCAATAGAGGATCGACGCAAGAGACGACTTGCGGAGGGCATGTCAATGGGAAATCTCCCAAATGCTAAACGCCCTCGAACAGAAACGTCCTACTCTTCAGTTCCTCTATCAACCAACTCGCTGTTCTCCCCAGAAGAACTGTCAGAGTCCACTTCGACATCATCTTCCTCAAAGAGATTGCCTCCTCCCACAAGCCAATTCTCTCCCTCGGCACTAGACATAACGCAGCCTAGCTATAATAGTAAAGTTCCTGAAAGGTCTCAATTAGGAGCAAACACGTACGGGGGAGGATCGTCCTCTGAGGGCATCATGTTTGGATCATCGTCTAATGACGTAAAGCCTGATATTCGTAGTAGTAGAGTGAACCCCTCAGTAGAATTCCAACCGCCCTCGTTATTACAACCCATCAGCGACTCCAAGAGCGAGTCTTTATTATCAAGTGGTAATAGTGGAGCAAGTGCTCCTCCCCCTAGAGCAGCATCCTTGTTTAGTCCCGAGTTTACTCCTTCAAACACGACACCTTCAGACATCAACATTTCTCCACCGCCTCCAACGATTAGCGCCTTGGATGTGCAAAGCAAACGAGACTTGTTGTTTTCAAATCTGAAGCAGGAGATTGCAGGAGATAGTTCTCTAAACCAACAGACTACAAATAGTTATTCCGAGGGAGGCAGTCAACCTAGCTTTAGTGACAGGCTGAGTAGCTCACCAAAGAGTCGGGATGATGGAGATGGCTCACACAAAAAGTCGAAAAAGAGCAAGAAGGAGAAGCACAAGCACAAACACAAAGAGGAGAAGAAACATAAGAAGGATAAGCACAAAGACAAGGAAAAGGACAAAGACAAGGAGAAAAAGGACAAGCACCGCTCCAAAGATAAGCATGGCAGTAGTAGCAGCAGTGCTGCTCCACCGGAGGTGGCGAATGACGTGGTGCCCAGCCACAAAATTAAAATCAAGCTTCCACGAAGTGATGAAAGTGGTAAAAGTGCATCGGTTCAGCCAACAGCGTCCTCTCGCCACTCTTCCAGCAAGTCGTCCAACTCCTCCTCGTCGGTGACAAATCCACCGTTACCCGGTCTTAAAGTTAAAATCTCCCACAAGGGAAGAGTTAGTTCTGTTGATGAAGAGGCCAAACATGGGGGCGCCTCACCGGAAGAGGTAGTATGTTGTCCTGGCTTTGGTCCGTGTACAACATGCAATCGAGACTCAGCACAGGATCAGTACACTGGATTCTTCTCCACAGCTCCTACTCAAGGCCTCACATTAAAGTTTGCAAAGAATCGAGAAAGCTCCTCCAAGTCGTCTTCAAAAGAGTCATCTTCATCCTCATCAAAGGATTCAAAGAAATCCAAAGACAAGACTTCTAAAAGTAGTAGTAGCTCCGCGTCGTCCTCTTACGCAAACTCTGTGCCAGCGGTAATGTCTAGTGGGAGTCGACTCCCCGGTATGCCGAGTTCCCACCATATGCACAAAAATGGCATGGAAAAGTCCTCCAAGAAGAAGGACAAATCTACGGTGTAGAATGGGGTGGCTAAAGTGAACGTTTAAAAAACTGCAGAGAACACGACCTTCTTTCCAATAACAACAACTGCAACCTTCAAACTATATCAAGCATCCTTCGTCTCACTAAAAAAGTCAATTATAGACTGTTCCTTAGTAAATATCATCAAAACTTAGTTATGGTAAAAATTACACAAAAAGTTTATTCAGATGTACATAATGATAGTACAGAATCATACTGATTTCGCTATAGCTTGTAGTATATCCTTTTTAATAAGTTCAGAGTAACCGTTTTAATTTTGAATTAAGTAGTCTCGTTATCACGCGGAAGTTATTTGCAGATGCACATTTTTTTGTTAATTCCAGCGCGCATTACAATAAATACAGAGTACAGAGAACTCAAGAGGTTTTTACAGATTTTAACGCTAAGAACAGCATTCATCTTCATGTCTTAGTTTTGTTTCCAAACAATTCTGTATATACGATAAGCCCAGGTGAAATAAGAACCGTTGCAGACGTTATGCTTATTCTAACGTTTCATTATAATAACTTTAAAAAGATAGAGTTCAAGTACAACTGAAAACTATGTTCAGCACATTTAAAAATTGAAACTGTAGAATGTCTATTGTTCTCTAGTTCCTTTTCAACTTAGCTACTACTAATGGGGTTCAACCACGTTTTACTGACAAACAACTCTCAACAATTGAAAGTGGAGTGTTTGTGCGTTTTTTGTTGATCTTTCTGTACTTTTTTATGCGTCATCTTGCCAGTTTAATGGAGGAACTTTCCTAAGGAAAACCGTTGCTACTCTGCTAATACTTACGACGTAGTATTTATAGAAACAGATTGGTTTACTACAAAATGATAATTATTACCCAAGGAGGTGTACATCGTAACAAACAAATCTATTGTGCATGAACTAGTGATACTTTATCAACAACATTCAACTATTAATATCAACAAGTTATTTATGCGTTCACCAGTATTCCGTGATGTACCATAATATTGACTGCTACACTGCTTATGCCTACAGCACAACAGGTCAGTAATGACTGTCGCGACTTTAATGTAAGACGGTGAATGTGACAAAAACGGCACAGAACACAATTTCGGTGGTTCAGTTTTTGAAATGCCAAAGAAAAACTCCTTGCAGCCTGTACATGATAGGAATTGTACTAAGAAGTGACTATCGAATATAATTGTAATATTAATCGTTCTGAGTAATATTGTACAAGAAGGTCATAAAGAATTCCATTGTGAGGTGATTGCTTATCACACCGTAGGCTTCTATATTGTCCGCTTCAGCCTACCCTTAACAATCATGCTGTAAGAAATAATTGTAGACTATTATTTCAATCAATCAGTTATGTTCCCGTTATGTTGTTGTGGTGAAGTCATTAGTTGTACACTACTTTTTAATCAACACGTAGAAAAATCGGTTTTTCATTTGTCTTATCACCCAAAAACTATTTTTGTATAATCAACTGCTGTTAATCTGCAAAGGTTATTCGCATGCCCCAAACTTACTCTTTTATCGCAGTCGGTAGTCTATGCAAGCTGTTATTGTTTTTTCGGTTCGTGTACTGAAATGTTCTCTGAAAAAATACTGGCTGTATTTATAGTATGCCTATAATGTTGCATGAAAATTGACACTTTTGATTTCCAACTTAATTCTAACTGCAGTTAACAATAATTGAATCAAAGTGTATAAAATCAATTGGTGTGAATGCACTATGGCGCATGATAATCCCGTGAGTATTATCGTCATAGTTATATAAAGGCAAGTTGTTTGTTATAAGTGTTGGAGGGGTGATTCGTAGTCCCTTACTAAGTTTAGGTCCATCAATATAGACACTAGCAAAAAAATATTGATTTAAGTATCGTCAGTGTAGTATGATCGTCTTTATGCCTGTTGTACATTGTTGCTATTTAAAAATGTGTACTACAAGACATCATTGTTGACACAACTTTATACAGATCTTACATGATCTTGGTGTCTTGTTTGATTATATGTATATCATCAACTTGAGTATTTTATCGTCTTAAAAAATGTAACAATATTATATATATTATATATGATGATGGTGTGAGCTTGACAGACAAACAGATAATGTTGAAAATGAAGGTTGACTGCTAATATTAATACTACATATAGTACTAAATATATTATTCTATGAAAATACAGTCGTGGTCATTATTATTCTTATGATTCATATGATTGTAATGATGATAAAATTTTTGATGACATTGATATATTTTTGTGATAAAAAAATTCGATGGGCTCGGCGTTTTTTTCGCGGCGGCGTGAGTTATACTGAAAGGATGGGAGAAACCGAGGATGATAGGGCCCATTAATATTATTAATATTACTACTACCACTGTTATTGTGTGTTGTAATAATATTATATAATGATTAATTAATGATAAGCAAGTTAAGTAAAGTTAACTGTGCTGTCATCATCAACAATTTATACAGATTTAGGAAAATAAATAACTACAACAATTTCTAGGTTAAGTAGGTACCCAAAAATTGAGAAGAGGTTATAAAAAGGCGTATAAAACGTGCGCAAACCAGAGAGGGGGAAGTAAAGAGATGAAGCTATTTGCTTCAAGAAGCAAATATAAAATATATTATACAGATGTAAACCGACAAACACGTTAATAATAATTCTGATTACCTTAATATCAAAACATTATTACGTTATGGATTATATTTGATCATATTATGCAGTTAGTGTAGTATCTAGATGTAGACACCGAATTATTGACATAAGAAGAAAAAATATGGAATGTGTAGTTTGTTTAGTCGTTTAAGAATCTTTTTTATTATCATAAATTGTTATGATTAGTAGGTATAGTAGTACTTTTTCTGATGTCATATAATTAACATTATTATTTCACTGTGGCTGTGTATAATTGTCGGAGACAGTTAACTAATCACAGAGTGCATGCAGAAACAACATCGTTTACACCTGGTGACTCTGAAAATGAAGAAAGAAACCAGCGGTGTAAGAATCAACGTCTCAAGGTCAATAAACTGATGTCCCGGAGTTTTCGTGTTGTTGATTATTAGGTCGAGTCGCATGTTCTGAATGGGTCAGGATCATATATCTGTATGATATTTGAATTTAAATGTTATTTTTTAGTAATTGGATTATTTGCAAAGAAGAAAGAGAAAAAAATTTAAAAAACGAAATACAGAATAACACAAGTAAATAAATATTTACGAAAATCATGAATAAGCACGGAGAAAATCTTGCTCATTTCAAAGAGTTCATAGAACTTGTCATCATTCCATTTGCAACAATGAATTTTTATTTCTTTAAACTTTCAGCAGAATCGTATCCAGCATTTTTAAATATGCTTAAATATAATACTTACAGTAAACAGCTTTCTGAATGTAACATT
The DNA here is from genome assembly GCA_029691765.1 of Entomobrya proxima. Lineage (NCBI taxonomy): Eukaryota > Metazoa > Arthropoda > Collembola > Entomobryomorpha > Entomobryidae > Entomobrya > Entomobrya proxima. The sequence continues at coordinate 16,305,852 of CM056173.1, forward strand.
TTTTAACTTATAATTTGGCTCCCTCAAGCTAATAGTTCATGAGTCACATGCATACATTACTATAGTACTATAAGTACTATACACGCAAACAGGACAACATACAAAGGCATATTATGACTTACAATTAGCAAGAATATAGAGCTGCTATTGCAAATATGTATACTTTAAGAACAATTCACTTTTTGGCATTATAATACATACGAGTGTTTTGAATACAGTATAATTACATGAATGTGTACATTTAATATTTGCAAAAATATGAAATATCTACAGAGTGCTTCAGAAAGAAAAAGCATTTTTATCAGTACATGTTACAAGCATTCATATGAACTTGTGGTAAATTATGTTTTTGGCAATGCTATACACTTGCTGTGTATAATATCCTATAACTTTTTTATGCAGAAAACGACGCCACAGTATTTACGTAACTATAACTAATATACATTTTTAGATTCTGTAATTTAGGTAGTAAAACTTAATTTGGCATACAATCTTATACTTTATTTACGAATGGTTTTTATTTTTGTAAAAACGCACTGAAAATTCGTTCAAGAGATCAGATGCGACAGGGGTCCATGGGAAAATTTAGGGACGTTGCTGCGTTACTCCGGGAAGCCAAAGAGTTTGAAGGATTCCCATGACCGTGAGACGTGGATGTTGCAGGGACTAGCAGAAATCCTAAAATAAAGAATAAGTCAAATAAGCAATCTGAATGAGAAAAAGAAAAAAATTTGCAACTAAGAGTATTACCTTTAGTATTGTCCGAACTGTTCGTCAAGCGACCATGGCAATCTGTATTGCTGCTGTTCTCAAAGGGTACACCACCCCCTCCACCATCGCTACTTTCTGCACCGCCTCCATCCGTGGACACTGTACTAGCACTACTTCCACTGGAAATCGGAGCGTTGGCAGTAGTTGTATTCGTTGTAGCCCCATTGTCCACCACAAATGCCCCATAAGATGAGTCCGACTTGTGATGATGGTGGTGATGGTGATGTAAGGACGAGAGGCTAACCCCAACCGGGGATGGTTTCAAGAGTGAATGTTGCTGTGCCACTGCGGCTGCGGCGTGCACTTGATGTAACAGACTAAAGTGGGAGGAGGGAGGATGCGGTGGCTGCTGCTGCTGCTGTTGATGGCCTCGATGCTCATGCTCATTTCCGTTGTTGTTGTCAGCCGAAGTGAGATTGCTCATAAAATGGGATTGCGATTTAACCTTACTTATACTTCCGGATCCATTGTTGTTCCCTGCTGCGGGCTTTATGGAGGATACATCCCCACCACTTAGTCGCCCGTTGTCTGCGCCATTTCTCTCTTTGTTGTCATTATTGTTATAACGTGAGGAGGGTATGTAGTCCTTTTCTTGATGACGACTGCTTCCGCTGCTACTCTTTTTAGAGCCAATCCCTATAATGTCAACGTTAGAATCTCCACTTGCACCACCGCCACTTTCTCTGTTACTTCCGGAACCGCTACCGCTGTCCTTGGCTCGGGCCTCCATTTGTGCCTTTTTACTTCGTTTCCATTTCATGCGACGATTTTGAAACCAGATTTTTACCTGCGATAAAAACACACACGTTAAACTTTTACCCACGAAAAACTATAACATTGTATATATCATGTCTGTACCTGAGTTTCTGTCAACATCAGAGACGTTGCCACTTCAAATCGCTTTGGACGAGATAAGTACTTGTTTTGACGAAACTGCCTTTCCAACTCCAAGAGTTGTTGGGACGTAAACGCTGTTCGTGGTCGTCTTGTTTTCCCCAGCAAGGCTGCGGATGGACCTCCTATCAAATTGACAATTCCTCTCATGATTAAAAAGTTTCTTCACATGATGCTACTTTATCTAGTTATTTGTCTTCTTAATCTGATTTATTAAATCCAATTTAACTTTTTATTCTTTATGACCAGTACAGCATCCCATAGATGTGCCCGTCGTTATTTATTTTGCATCAGAAAAACTTTACATTTACATTTCCCTTTGAAAAACGGTCAACCACCTAATTTCATTCCTTTTATACTGTTTCCGCATAATGGCTTTATTTCAAGTGTGAACATGATATAGGCAAAGTAGCATGTATTTTTGCCAGAGTTTTGTCCAGTTTACAAGGTAAACACACGAGAGAAAAGTCCCTTCCTTTTAGTTTATCTTCCTCCATTTCAGAGAACCATATCGCAATGATACAGCAAGACATTTGGTTATTTTTACTCTCTCATAAATTGCATCCAAGTCTTGAAACACTTGACAGACTTTGCTAGTAACTTTTCCTGTTCGTACACACATTTTCCTCTATTCGGTAAACAAAAATCCCCCAAAAAAGTGAAAGCAGCGACTTGATAAAAATCTCGCAAAGTAACAAACTTATTTGATAAACTTTTTAGGAAAAAAAGTTTCTCATAATCATATCATTATACAAGATATATATACTACAAAGAGTAGTTACTAGTTGCAGAGAGTCTTAGAGAGCCATATCATTATTATCATTATCCTAACGTTACACCATTTCTCTCGCCTCCGCACACAAGCATTATTCAATCATCTTGTAATACTTATTCATTCACTATTTTCTCATATAAATTTGCCATACATTCATGAACTAGAATTGTTTTTCTTGGTTCCCTGTTCAACTTTCTCTCTGAGCAGTCTGCCTATTTCCTCCTCTCTGGTAAAGTTTCTAGGAGAAGCCAACAACAAAGCTATCATGCTCAAACACAGCAGCACAGAGGCTTTGCCATATTTTCTACTTTCCGTACATGCCAACTACTGCTGCTGCTGCTACTGCCATGACTACTTTTCCACTTTCTTTCCCATAATTTATGAATCCCTGTGGAAGGCCAAAGAACTAACAAAATTTTCTACGAATCGACATGCTAAATGGATCCACAGGGACAACATGCAAGTTACACACACAAGTAAATCTCAAAAACTGTTAAGCCTATAATTTGTGCAATGATAACAGCTATACAGTCTTGTACTTGTATCATATAGCAAAACTGATAACTGTGAACCTTGGTTATCTAAGTACCAGTACATCACATAATCAATTTGGCGTTTGGAAAAAATCCATTTCATTTTATTATGGAACACCATTTTGGTCGCCACCCACACACAGAACATCAGTTTCTGTTGATCTTTAACATAATCATGTTTTCTCAAATTTAAAATAGTCCGCATTATGATGAACCATCATCAAGATTACCGAGATTCGAAATTCAATCATTTTTTACGATAGATATTATCCATTTTCTTTGAACCGTTGTTGTACGTTATTATGATGCAGCCCATGGAATACACGTACACAATCTACATATGAACATTTACAAAAGGAAAGAACGGTAATAAATTTTATTTATTCATTCATTCATTCGTCATCTCAACCTTTTTCCTGTGCTGCTGGTTGGTGTGGAGGACTGATTTGGTATGGAAGAAGGGGAGCGGATGCGTTTCGAGACGGTTAGAGGATCATTGGCATTATGCAATGTAGCCGAAGGAGCAGCCAAGAATTTTGATGAGTCCCTCATGTTTACACATGTAATAAATTATTCAAAGAGGAGAACAGAGCCGAGCTAGAAAATAAGCAGTAGTGGTAGTGATGAGCAGAGTATACGTCCACAATGAGGATGGAAAAGCGCTTTTTGCCGTTTTACCCTCCTTTTGCTTCTTAGTGCTTTCTCTTTTCAAAATTCATTGCAACTCTAAGATGGGAAATGGTGACGATGGCGAGGATGATGGTGATGATGATCTTGTTGATGGCCTGGCATGTTTATTCTGGCTTTTGTACATGGTTTTATATTCTTATCCATGAATAAATTGCGTGTAGGTACATATCATCGCAAACGATTATTATAAGCCATCACCACCAAAAACAATACAAAATGATATGGCCATGTGTGCGGTGTTGGAAAAGTGCCTTAAGCCACGATTTTGTACAAATTGGGAAATATGGGTACAACATTGACAAAAGTACTGATTGCAATAAACTGTAACAACGGAGTGGAATCGGAAAATAAGGCGACCAAAATGCCAGAATTTTCTTGTGATCATTGACAATTTATCCGTACATAAAAAAATTTCTTATTTTTCCTTCTATCAAAAACGAGCAATATAGCTAATCATTATGGTTTACTGTGTGCGTCGAGAATTTTCAGTTTAGAATTTGATTTACTTACAAAAAACTAGCAATTCATAAAAAGTCTTAAGACGTTACTTTGCTTGCCAACAACGTCCCAAGCCTTTCTTAAACAAATAGCATGGTAATCAGATAGTAAAAAAGATGAAACGATGAGAAAACATTGTATTTCTTCTGGCATGCTTTCACCATAATACATGCTACATATTTTAGCATAAAACCACAACAAATGATGATTCCCTGTAAGATCATTACTACATTTTTTCGAATTTTTAGTTTGTTTGCTTTTGCGCATATGACTACATAATAATTTGGTGTATGATGCGCACAGAGGTTTCAAGTCAGTACACAGTCATGCATAAAGCAAGGATTCTATTTTTAAAATAAGAAAAATACCCACAATTTTCATCATAAAAGCTCCATGACAAGTACCGCACTTTTGAATTTTCACATGCACAAAATCCCAAAATATATTTCATTTCATACACAAAGTCGACATATTTCATAGCAAAATCTCATTTCTTTCTGTGATCTCCTCCTTCTTCATCCTTCTTCGTGAGTAAACTTGTTGACAATTTTTACCATGTGTAAAATAAAATTACACCCTCCAGCAAATTTATAAACAAGCAAACTATTCGCTATTTACATGCCCAAGTCTATTTTATGTTCTTGTCAAAGAACAAAAACCCTTTAACACATTTATTATTCATTAAGGTTGTGTAATGGAAGTAATTAGAGGTACATTAAGCCTTTTCTCTTTTTATGGCCACCAGCACCACCACCAACGTACATAGTTTTTGCTTTTGTCTGCTGAGGTATATATATTTATTAGCTCAGCATACAAAAAATTAAACAACGTTATATTAGATACAGTTTTAAAGGGGAGAAAATTCATTTTGTATGCTTATGTGACAACTACTAGGACGAGACGGTCTCTTTATATGCCCACGACAATTCTGTGCCGCATTAATTTTCCCTGTTTGGCTTACTGCTGCGTGGGAGATAGGGAGATCATATCTCACTCGCTCCTACCAACCAAAAAAGAAAGCGCAGCGAATGGAACAAGAAAGCTTCTTGAGAGTCTTTTTGGTTGGTTGGCTTTTGCTTGACATTAAAGCTCTTTATTGCTGTGTGACTCTTGAAGACAATGCCATAATAATGTATATACATAGCATTAACGTGTAGGAATTTTCCACACAGCTTATATAAAATGGCGGAACACCGAGTGGTTTAGCGTTTGTTCATTACATACATTTTGTTATGTAATGTGAGAGGCGTGGAAGGCGATTTAGAGGGAGAAAGTACGAAGAGAATTGTGGAGGATTGCAGCAAGATGATGATGATTATGTGACTGGAAGAAGCAATCACAGGCTCCACATTTAATCAACGAGCTATTTGCTTTTGTTCCATTTTCCTTTCTCCCTGTACATGTTCCAATGTGCATTCCCATAACATTATAGTCATTCGTCGATGTGTATCCCCCAACAAACTAAGCAAGCATACACACACACATACATACTTGAAGTCGGTTCTTCTTGGAATTTCTTGGCAAATTATGTTTCCAGTACACATCCAGCACACAGAGTTTACTCTTAAGCTCAACCCAGCCAAGAAGGAAGGAGAGAACGAGACAGGAAGCAAACAGAAAACTGGTGAAGAAAGGAGAATTGTCAGCAGAAATAAAAACGAGAGAAAAGTAGCCCGTTCCAGTTTCTAGTATATAGACAGAGGAATAATGATCTGCTTCTTTGTCGTTGTCGTCATAGTAATAATATTATAGTCTCAGCATAATGATGGGGAAACTAACTTGATGATCATCATTCAGTAGATCATATAAATTGTACGTTTTAGTATCAGAGTAGCAAGGAGGACTCTGTGTAGTCAGAAAAAATGGTAAAGGGGAAAAGACACATTAAATGTACAATTGAGTGCGCTAAAATGACTTTACTGGTATATATCTTACAAGAAACCTTTTTATTCAGCAATGTTATACTATCGAAATTAACGTTGAACACAAGTAATACCTTAAAAGTTTTCCTAGTAGTATCTTTTTCTGTTATGGTTTTCCTTCTTATGGTTTCAATTTGCTGGAGATGTGACGGCAATGTGAGGAGTAATTGTATGAATTTACTAGTAACTACGACGGAGAAAGAGAAAACCATCCAAATGATATATTTGTGATGAGAAAGGGATATTTATTTTAGTGTGGTTGGTTGGCTGGTTTTTGCCATTTATATATCTACATATATAGATACATGTTGCCGATGATGATCATCACTGCTATTCCACTCAAGAGTGGAAACTATACAATGCTACAAAACCAAGAGAAGAAAATGTCTTGGGCAATAATAATACCAAGAAAAGATAGAGGGCAAATTCAGAAGCAAATAGAGGAAGCTTGGAAAAGTTTCTTGTGAAAATGTGCTGCCAGTAGTAAATACTGCTAGCACTCAAGTAGAAACTGCGACAAGCAAAGAGGACGTGGACGACAAAGAGACGACTATTATCGGATAACTGGCTGATGCTCCTTTACTGATGATAATAGGCACTTACGGATATATTATTAAGTAACTCACTCAGCTAAATGGTCCCTATATCCGTGTAATTGGCTCGGTGGCGTACACTACGCTACCACCATGCTTCATTCAGCTAAAAACGAGACCACTATCAAGACGAAAAGTAAAAGCTAATAAGCCATCTTCATCTTTGCTTTCTATATGTACCAAAAAGCCATTTTCCCTTTAATCTCATCTCTCGTAAACGTGTAACATTTGAGGAGTACAGCCTGTTTGTCTGTGTTTCATCTCCACCAGCTGAAAATTGTATTTTCAAAAATTAAATTTCACTTGCCGAGAATCACGAAGCAGTACTTTACGCGAAATGATAAATTACTTCGGAATAAATTTTTAAAAAGTGTATTGCAGTTTTAATAATGAAAATCAATGAAAAACGATTTCGCTACTTGACTGAATCGTACTTTTATACAGTTTATGAGTTCATCCAAGGAGAATGGTTTCACCAGTAAATTAGTGAATACTACTCGTTCTACTGCAGTCATTATTATTATGACTCCCTCATGTTGATGCAGAGAATAAGTTTAGGCTGATACCAGCTAGCCGTGTAGTACGACAAATGTGTGCGTATATACAGCCAAGTTGTTGTAACTTATCCACTAGTAGAATTCCCTCTTTTTGTCACACCAAAGAGAAAAGACTCCCATTCCTGTATTTTCCCCTGATTCCTCATCAGTGAATCTAATTAAGTTCATCCGCAACAGATCCGTTTCCTTCTACTACCACCACACTTGTCTTGAGTCTTGACTCATCATACAAGATTTGTCTTCTAGAGTCATTCTCCGTCTTTTGCTTGTTCCTTTGTAGTGATCCGTGTTTAATTTTGATTAGTTTCTTATTCTTATACATTCACTACACTGACAGTACCACGAGATAAAAAGAACATGTTTAAAGTATCTGTGCGTCTTGATTCGTCAGAATGCAAGAAATTATACACGTTGGTCTTCATTTCACAGTACCTTTTGTAATAAATTGAAAAATAATTAATAATAATACTGTGAACACTGTCACATGCGTTAATGGTTAATTACCTATACGAGAAAACACAAGCCTATGTAACAATATCTATTGCAAAGTTGTTTTTATAAAATTTTCACCTTACATGGGGCAATGAGAGAAACTCAATATTATTGAATGAATGTAGAAATAATAAAAAGTTTCATGCATTTCATATGTTAATAATTATTATTACAGCTGCATCCAAACATAAGAGCCAATTTCCATTTCATCAAGGTCCTTCCACAAAAAGTTTTCCTTTTAGCTTTTAGCAAGACTAATTGGATTTCAAGCAATCAAAAAGTTGTGAATCGATCGTTTCCTCCCCATTTTTTATCTTGTTAAATGATCACCAAACAAGAGTCATTTTGTGTGAAAGGGATTTCATTTTTTTCGATCTTCCCCTTTTTTCAAAAAGAAAAGAACTTTAATCAACAAAAAAGTTTATCAAGTCACATGGCAGCAAAGTACTTTTGCCAATTTTACATTTGCATTTTGCTTTCTTTCCAGAAAGCGAGGACCATCGATGATGATGATGACCTTCCTTAACAAACTTTCCAAGCTACCATCAGCACCACCATCATCATCAGCGTAATCATCTTCCCCGTCATTTCCTTTTCTAATCCTAATCACTCAGTAAGGTTTTGTATGCAAGTTTAAATGAATGTAATTCCATGTTGGTTGTGCTTTAACGATGATTATAATCCATCCTCTGCTTTTACATTTGGCTCATCAGCTTGTCTGGATTTTATATTTTTTATTATTGGTGAAGCAAAGGAAAAAGAGAGCAATTTAGCAAACACTTTGTCAAAATGATTGGTTCTTAGAGAGAGAAAGGAGAGCGAGAGAAAAAAGCTTCCCTTCAAGTTAGTAGTCGTTGAAAACGTGTGGCAAACTCCAACCATTATCGTTCGGCTTACACACAATTCATTATGTTATTCTCATGCTAATTTAATCAAGAATGAAAGTCTCTCGACAACAATTTCCTCCGTATTTCCAGCCACTCATCACCACCACCACCGCCAGTGAGGAGGATGCATACAATAAATACATGGAGTACGAGGACTAGTTGAGTGTTTAACGTTTTATCCTCCTCTATCTCAGCAGCTAAAACCCAGAAAATCTGTATTTCTCGCCAGCACTAAACTGACTCCGAGAAAGCAAGATATTATATTCTCTACATTTTGTACACATATACTTATCCCTAACTGTATATGCTTTTATTCCTGAAAATGTAAAGTTGAGTGGAGAGTAATTCTTCCAAGTAATCATGATGAGGATGATGATCCCGTTTTGTCGTCACATGAGGACGATATTTAAACACCGACCGCGTATAAATGACATTACCATTAGCATTAATATTATTGCTATTACTTACGGAAACGGGAAGCATAAGCACAAAAGAAAAAAAGGTGTAGAGAAAAGGGAGCAAAAAGAAAGAAACAGTTAGTGTGTTTATGTTTCGCCTATGGTGGTGATGCGGGAAATGGTGGCAGATAAAATACACAAACATGATGACAAATGAGAGCGGAAGCGTAAAAATGAATTAAGAAACTGCCAGTGTATCCCGAGGATACAAAAAAGAGAAAAAACATGGAGCAGCAGCTACACAAAATGTCCAATTTTCTTGCAAAACAACTAATTACGTGGCAGTTTGCTCCTAACATATAATCCATGGATATATAGAAATATCTTGCCATTACAGATAATATGGTAAATTTTTCGGGGGAGGAAATGAAAAATAAAAAGAATCGTTGTTAATAAACACTCGGTTTACATAACTAGCATGCATGGCATGGTAAATATTCTTTCATGACTTTCTTTCTGTTCAAATTTGCTTGACCACAACGTATAAAGCTAACGGGATCACAAACACACGTCGACATGTCATGTCGTAAAACATTTTTATAATGACGTTGTGTACGTAGTGCTGCTTGAATTACTGTATTTTGTGTTGATTTTATGACAAACGTGTTTCGTTTTATGTTTGTTTGATGGTGGCAATAGCAAAAAACTGAAGACACTGTAGAATGGACACCAAAAGTAAACTACTGAGTGTGCAAAAGTGAAATTTTCTCTGCAAGTTGTAAAACTAATATGTATCAATTTGAAACTAGCTTACGAATCATGTTCATCTACTCCAACTGTGAACTCATCGCAGAATGGCTAAACAATAAACAAAGCATTTATTTACATTTATGCGTAAACACAGAAGCACGCGAAAGAGTGAAATAATCATCATATTTATTTACAGAGAAAGGAGCAAAGGGAAAATTGGATGCTGATGATAATCTTTCTGATCATCATGACGATGATCATCTCATCACATCTCATACACGTACATTTTCCTTTTTCAACTCATATAAACACACGATGAAAGGAAGATAAGGTTTTTTTCAAAGTGCGGACTCACCAAACCATTTTATTATTTGGAGCTGTTGACTGTCGGGAAAAGGGAACAAAAAAGGAAGGAAGGGAGGAGGTGAGGCGAGTAACTGGATTTATAAAAATAAAGTGAGTTGATGAATAGATGGGAAACCGAGTGTGTAATTGCCTAATGACATGCACCACAGGGGACCAACCAAACCAGCCATATAATAGAAAGCTGTTTTGAAAAGGGAGAGCCAGAGATGAGATGTATAATCATAATAAAAAAGGACCAAAACCAAACTCAGCTCGGTTCCTCGTTGGCAGTAGGGAAATAGAATTAGAATCTCGGACTAGCTGGACGAAAATTGAAATGCTTGTGAGTATTTCCGACACTTTCACTTTATGAAATTATAATTAACAAATATCTGCGCAAACACCAAAATGTGGAAATATTCATAAAAAGCAACTTGAAAAACTATTCTACAAATTTCATAATAAAAAGGGTATGTAAAAATATGACTAGAATAAAAAACGTAGCAAATAATTGCTTTGGGATTGCAATTAAGGAGCACTAACTTTCTCAAACATTTTCCATTTCTAGCTTGAATTTTAGTACACATTTGACTTTTCAACTTTATGTTCTTGATTACATTTTTTGTTTGCAAACTTTACTTTTTGAAATTTGTTCATGAAGCTCGTTAGTGCTGATGAGGCAATAAACACAACTCTCTGCTGAAACTGCTCAAAATATCGACCTTGCACATAGCAGCAAGCAAGCAGGACAGTCAATGTGTCACCAACATTTCATCGTCATTAGGAGCAAATTTATATTTCAATAAAAATTAAAGTCATATTAAATGCGTGTGTTATACAGTGTGGATTTTGTGTTCTTTAGAAATTTTATTTGGCGTTTTCCACTCAACAAATAAATTGCTCACCATAGTGCACTTTAAGTGCATCTTATTTATTGCATTGACATTTGCATTTTATTGCAGTAAATAAATAAAAATTAGCCCCCAATCTCGCCTGCTGGCTAATGCGGTGACTTGAATTGAATAATGCATAATGCTCAATGTCAACAGTGTCAACAATACTCATCCAGAAAAAATACTTTTTTCCCTAAAAACCATAAAACAGCATGGGGTCTCTATTTAATACACAGGCGCATTCATAACAAACTGAGTCAGGAAAAAGGTCAGTGTGAAGAAGAGCAAAAAGCAACAATAGCACGATTTACAAGAGACACTCCGGGACAAATGAGACGAAATGAATTTCAATTACAGTTAGTAAATAGCATACAAATTATTATTGTGATGAGCCATACGAAATGAATTATATTTTATGCACAAAATGCGCCTAATCATAATAATAATATGCGAGTAATATTAAAAGTTCGGTGTTCTGTATCAATTTTATGCTCATATGCCACCTGGCCACTTTTGGAATCAATTTTACGTGTAGTAATAAAGCATTTATATTATGTGAAGTGGTAGTGCACCGGAATCATTGTAGTTTTAATGTGTCCATTTTAAGTACCAAACAAACTCAGCCAAAAGGCAAGTTCGGGGAAACATATTTATTTTACAAAACAGATGCAATTTTACAAAAGTCCTTACATACTTGTACGCGCATTTTTGTTTGCTCCAAAAAACGCAAAAACCTTATTGAGAGTTAATAGGTCTATTAGTTGTAATTTTGTTGCATAAAAGTATCTAATCGAAGCACTTGATGCAATTGAAATAAAGCTCTGATTGCATAGAAAATTACAAAAGGTAGGCAGTAGGTTGGCATGCTATGCTGAATATCTAGGTATTCTTGAAACGTTCATGGACTTTCCTCCATTTTCCTACTCTTCCTTCCTGCCATGGCATTATTGCCACCAAGCAAACATTCAATCAATGCTCAGTGCACCGAATTGAATCCCGACAAAAACTGTCTGCGGAGCTCTTGCTCTTCTACGCAACGCGCCAGCTTAATGATGCTGATTATGCCGCTGCCACTCTCATTCTCGGATTCATACTATTAGCGAGAAGGAGAGCAGCCATAAATCAACGGAATTATTGCCTTTTGGAGAAGAGCAAATAAAATAAAATATATTAGATGAGATAATGACCCTATTAGGAGGATTGAGTGGCCATTTCCTTTTTTGCTCAGCCTTTCTCTCTCCGCTCTCCTCTGGATTTATAGCTTGCTGATTATACACTTCAAGGAGATTTAACAAGCTTTATCCATACATTTTCAGTGATTTAATGTGCCATTTGATTTTGTACCAAAGAGCAATTTGCTGCCTTGTTTCCCGTGTGCTTGCCTTTTGCAAAAGTAAAATACTTCTCTCTCAGCGAATTTTCACGATCACATAAAAAGTCCATTCGGAAAATTGCCGAAAGAGTATAAAGTAGTGAGGCCAACCAAAAGAATGCTTGTGACATAATAAACCTTTCGGAGTAGGTATTTGTGGGGTAATCCTGAACTGCAAGTGAATTAACCCTATGTACTCATCTTAATGAATTTACAATTTTTGAATATCAAATTAATTATGGGCAAAGAAAATAGAATCTACCCAAGAGTCCCATAGACTTATTCAATCTTTTATATTAGCAAGTTTCCAAGACCTTTTCTTCTTATTACACAAAAAGAATTGACACTTTGCCCACGCTTTTCTCTAGATTAACTTTTCTTCCTGTGTCGCCAGACGTTGTCTCTTATTATAATAATGATGTAATGCATACCATTCTCCAGCGTTTTATTTCTGAGTAAATGCATATTATTACATTCACAGTGGTGAAGTCATATATTACGGCTTTAATGCATAATGCTAACTTTCCTAAAGTTTAAAACAAGTGATGTTACATCCCAAAACTGTTCCTCTTATCATTATTATTATTACTGTACAAGAGCTGTACAGAAAAAGAAAGAAGCCTGCCACTAGAGTAAGTATAAAGAATGGCTGTCTCCATGTTTCTTCTTTTTTCTTGTTTTTCAAGTCGACTTTTGTAGGAAAAGGCAAGTGCTCTCTTGTACATCTCTCAAAAACTTCTAGTACAACATGTTTTACAAGAATCCCAACAAATAATATTTTCTCGGAAGCAGCTAGCAAAGAGCTAAAGAAAGGAGGGCGAAAAACGGGGAAAGAAAAGTAAGAAAAATCTGATAACAATATAATTTACGAGCACTCTCCCTCCACTTTTCAGCCACTCATCATCATCACAATCACAACTATTCAAAAAAGTATACAAGGAAGAGAGATGAGATGAAGAGATATATTATACAAAACAAGAAAAAATGCTAGATTTGGGAATAGAAAAATAAAAGAAACACAGGAAAATGTCAGGGAGAAAGAAAGTCTGAGACAAAAGGAAAAGTTCGACAAGGAAAAAGGAATGAAACGGAAAAAGAAACAAAGTTTTCTTTCTGTTTATTTTCAAGTCATGTGGAAAAAAGTTATTATTCCATTGTGTGATTGTATCATGTTCTAAAACCCAAAATAAAATCTGGAAACGTAAATATAGGATACACATACACACCTACATTTATCTTGGGTTATACGAGTGTTATGTATTACCAACATAACTTTTCTTCCTTTTGGTTTTTGATTTGGCTATTGCTCATGACTTTATAAGAACTTGTAGAAAATTTGAAGATTACATCCCAATTAGTCTTAATGCTTGTGGTAAGAGGAGGATTTAATTAATTACCACATGAACTGTCAGACGAGATCCTTAGAAAAACTTGACGAATTTACAAGTAGAGTCTAGTAAAAAGGTAAACATATATACCAAAAATATCTTTCCCTATAAAAATGACAATAACACGACATAGCAAAGTTGTAACTGCAGAATGTACAGATAATGCCCGGAGTAAACTAAAGAAACATTGCGTAACACAATTACCAAGTTTTCCACAGAAGGAAACATCTATTCATCCATACTCTACTCTAGACAAACAAACAGATCTTATAGGATCATCATGAAAGTAAAAAACAATAAAAGATACTTGTTAGCATTTTCCTATAATTTCTTATTGCCAGTGTGACGACGACGACAATGTAGCCGCGTATATGTCTACCCAAAAACGAAAAAAGGAATAGCCATGCAAAAAACAGAGATTCCTTTTTACCTATTTTGTAATCAACGTTATTATGATTGACTACGCACTTCCATCATTCATTTACGGCTTTATTACTAACAGTCAGTAAAAAAATGCATGTCTCCCATCTCCCATCATCCCAATTCGTATTCGTATTGTGTGAATTTTTTTATTATTAATTTATATTTCTTATTCATGCAACATTTTTTATTAAATGAAAAAATGGGAAAACGTCTCAGTTCATTTTCTGTTATGATAGGTGACTGTCTGCAACAAGCTGAAATGTGCATGTGTAATGATTTGTCTCTTCACTGCCTGGTCTTGACAATGTCGTGTCATGTTATGTCATCCTCATCTTTTCTAACCCAATATTAATCATAGACTTTGAACTTAATTCCTCTGACGATGGAGGTGACGATGAAATTAGCAACAGTTGAGACGTGAATTGACCGCTTGCGTTTGCCGCACAATAGCAAAAAAATACTAATTTGCCAGCCAGCAGGCGTATGTTGCCTTATGTAAAATATTGCGTATTTCAGCCCTACAAAAACCCTAAAAAAATCCGTAGGCGCTTCTAAAGTTTCAAGATGTTCAATTTTCATCATAATATCCATTCATAGACGAACACACAAACATATTTCAGGATGGGATAAATTGTTTTTCATTCCCCATAGTTGATTAGAAGGCAAATGTCTTCAAAAACGGATGCATAAGTACTTCCATATAACCAATCTAGCGATTGCTTGAACTTCAAACTTTGAAGAAGATTGTTCATTCTAAAAACTGTTAATGCCCTGCATAATTTTGCCTTGTTAAAAGCAACGAAAAGGAAGCATCATCTTTTCTCAGAAAATCAGTATTACTTATGATGAGTGATAACCTCTGATTAATACGAACATAGACCGTTTCACTGAGAAGGAATAATATGTTGCATACAGTTTCCATGAACGCCTCACTATTTCGTTCCGAGTATTTTAATTTGCATAAATTGGAAGTGATAAGAACGTCGATGAAGTTGCTATTCTGCTCTACAGGCTAAGCCCAGCTTCTTATCTCCAATTGATGCTCCATCTAATATGCATAAAATGTGCTCTTCTTGGACTTCTTATCTCATTTAACAGGAAATGCGATGCTGGATGCAGGCATGCAGGATATTCCTTCTTCAGAACGAAGAATTTGTAGGTCGCGTTGAGTCATGGTTCATTTTCAAACTTGCGTTCGGACAGTTCGGAGAGAGGCGTAGAGTGAACAGAAAAAAGTTCGTCATAAAAGTTTGAACAAAACTTAAAACTTTTTAGTTAACTAAGGAACATTTTCATCCTAATCCCGTGTCAACTTTGAAAAATTATAGGTAAGCGTTTATGTCTGTCGTTATTTTTGAATCTTGTAAAATTCGGTGTTTTAAAAAGTTGACGAAAACTACAGTTTTTTCAGTGAGTTCAACAACTCATAATTTTTCTGTGGTTACTTGATTTTTAAATAGAATCCTGTCCAGAGTTCCTGCCAAGGGTTCCACTTTGAAGAAAAATGTCACAACACTCCCAACAGCCCAACAGCACCCCGTGCCCCCCATCCCCAAAAAACCCTGCTCCCGCTAGCATTGCTGCCAAGGTTGACGCTTTGCGAAGTACCGTTCCTGTTCATCAACAGTTCTACGCCCCGTCAACCACCCTCATTCACGTGTTCAATCAACCGGGCAGCTACGCCATCGACGTCCACTATCGACCGGATGGACGTCCCACCCGAAGTGCTCATTCTCATTCTGTCCAAGCACCTGGTGCTTACGGACAACATGGTCCGTTCAACAGGTACAGTTAACAGTTTCTTTTTTTCATGACAAATTATTTTAGTGTATGACATGATTAGCCAATTAGTCAGTCTGTCAGGTCCTCGTTTTTGTGACAAATATTTTACAAGTTTGTTTTATTGTTTATTTGTTTTCAGCGTCAGCACTGGAAACGGTACCGTGGCTCGTCCCGAGACGCAAAGCGAACCCTAACTGCAACGGTGACTGAAGAAGCCTCATGCTGCCCACTGCGAACTTTCATTATAAATTGTCAATTTGTGAGTATATATTTAATCTATAGTGTAAACTATAAAGTAGTATCAAAAAGTTTAAAGGTGTATTTACTGAAATAAAGTGTTCGCAGAAAAAATAACCTGTCAGAATGTTTTTACCCCACATTTGTCTCCATTACCGTTAAAATCCGTATTATTGCAATTATTCAAGCAATATCGTGCATTACCACACATCTGTTTTAACTTTAGTAGGTTAGCTAGTTGCCTAAACAGCAAAACCCGAAAGGAGAATGAAAATCTAATAACTTGATTTCATTCATCCCCGTTTTATTTACTGTAGCTATTACTAACAAGTTGCTGGAGAAAAAGGACCCTTAAGCCATTTTCCTAAAAACCGAGAGTGTTGTTGTGTATTCATAATATTTAGGTCTCTGCATCTGTCCCTGTATGCATAATAATATTGTATTTTGAAAATAAGTTGGTCAACTATTTAGTAAAGCCAGAGAGAGAGATAGGTATATATTATTATGTGCATTCACAAAAAGGGGACCCGGGCATTATCATGGTGATCATATTTGGTGTTGTTGGCAAATTTAATTCATTTAACGACAACAACAGACGGGACGGGGGGAGTCACTCATTCACTTAAACATCATAAATACGCATGCACAGCATATTAGTTGTGGGTCTTGGTCGGTCGGTGTTTAATTTCTTCCTTCCTTCCGATGAACGCAAGCCAAGCCCCAACACTTAAGTGCGTACGCAGTGCCATTTAGAGACATTAATTCCTTTAGAAAACACACACAGACGGTTAGGTACAATAAAAAAGACAATTTTTTTCTGTCTATTTATTACTTTTCAAAGAAATACTGTGCATCCTATAGGCCACTTGCTTTACAGATAACCTTTGGATCAGCTAAATAAAATGTTCCTGTTGCTATTTGAAAAATCAATATTATGATTTTAAATGTAAAATGCTTTAAAAGTATTTGAGGAGTGAGTTGTTCCAAAAAGGACAAACTAAATGACAAACCTAATTTGTCGGCTCTAAAAACTATAAAGTGAAATCAATGGACCATATATGATGACATGGGTGCAATCTAAATGCTCAGGATTTTCATTTGTTTGCCTTGTGCATGTCTATTATCCAATTAGGTATTCATCACCATCGCCAAAACTACATGCATCGTATAGATGAACGTATAAACGGCAAACAAGCAACTATTTACATGCTCATTGTACTTTGTTGTTTTATTACCAATTTTCCCGAAAAGTTGATTTGCTTTTACTTTATTGCTTATTTCACAATGATGAGTACGTAAGCACCCTGTAAGCAGTAATCATAACGCAGTCGCTTGAAATCATTAAAGTCATCACGTTCATTGCAGTGGAAATTGAAATGGTTTTGAATGGAAGGGAAGTATTATCGAATCGTTTGGAAATGCTGCTGCTTTATTCAAGATGACTGGTTCGTGCTCAAGTGAATTTTCTTGCTTTGTTTACACAACTTACTAAAAACTAACTACATTCATAAGTTTTTGTGTAACGTTTACACGAAGCATGCGCATCATGTACATGATTCATGTAGTCTCTGTCTAAGAACATGCACTCAGCTTTAAAATGTCAGGCTTTACTAAATCTAGCGAACCTGCTCAAGTGGCTAAGCAGAAGAGAATTTTAAAATCGTTATAAATGACATTCCTATAATGAGCAATTCTGCTGCATAATGGTACCAACATTATAAATTACTTTGTCACTGTCCATCAATATTCCATTAATTTGACAAAGTTCATTTGTCATTCAGTGTCGGGTAAAAAGGTGGATATGGCTAGAAAGTAATATTATATCAATAATCCATATCATGTCACTAGTCCCTATTCAAAAACTGAATTACACATGACAACTGCTTTATTTCGCCCGTCGACCAACAATAATGCCCACTAGACAGCCTGTCTGCTTGCGGCAGAGGCATACTGCACAACACAATTAATTGTTACTAATGACTCAATGACGTTTTTTCTCGCTATTTCATAATGCTCAATCACAGTTGTTATGACTGGCTCACAATACCACTTGAGTGATGGCACGTGCATTTCCATGAATAATGAATAGAGAATTTGACACCATGCACCAGTACAAATCAAAACACCAAATTATGTTGGGTTCCTGCTTTGATACAGAAGATACTAATCGTTTCGGAGTAGGAGATTGAGTTTGCGTAATAACAATAAATAGCGTAATATGAAAGGTAGCCCTTTTCTTGCACAGAGATTATTGAATACAGTGCAGTGCAAGGATTGTAAAGATGGATATTTGTGTGTTTGGGATACGGATTGATAAATGATGGCTTGTTGCACTGACAGTAAACAAAATTAAACAACAACAGCTACAACAATAATAGTGGTTGGTTGGGTAAAAACTGACATATTTTTGTTTTTCATTGTCAGGATTTTTGTGTGTAGCTTTCCAATGACATGCGACCCACTTCAGGAAATGCGAAATACTTCATGAACAACACGAAACCGAAATTAGAGAAACATTAAATATGCCATAAAATTTGAATTCCTGAAAAATGAAATGAAAAACTATCAGTTCGTTTGCAGTCACTGTATTTAATCAATCCTCATTTTGTTGTAAACTTGCATCAAAAAACTGCACAGCAAAACTCTACGCAGGGAAAAGGTCAACGTAGCAAAATGACTGTGAGAATGTTCATTTTATTATTCAATTGCTGAATAATATTATCCGATGATGATAATAAAAAGGCATGTAAATCTAGAGAGGAGGAGAGTAAGTGGTTTCCCATTAAATAAAATTGGATCGTCGATGGAGCATTTATTCCCTTCTATTTTTTGCTCCCGAAAAACGAAAATTGCCGTTTAGATTGATATTTTTCAAGAGATTTGGAGAGAGAGAAAAAAATGTACAATTTATCCATATTGGTTTCGGAATGCTGTGGTAAGGGTTCGTTCACATGACATTTGATAGAAAATGCATGTCGATGCAGTAGCATCACAATGGCGGAGCATCGGTTTTGAAAATCATGCAATTTGCAATCATGTAAAGTAGACGTTCCCTTTCCTTGATTTTCAAAACCAGAGAAAAGAAACTATCGTCAGAAACGAGGGTTTTAAAGCGATTTTTGTCTGCTCTGCAATACCTCGACTGACTGGTGATGTGGTGATGCTGCTTAGAAAGATCAAAAACGATGATCATCATGATGATCCCTCCCAAGAGATTATATGCAACATAAAACGTTTGACTTTATCACTTGTTCTTTTTCAATCCCTTTTCTCTTCTTACAATAAACCTTGGTTTGTATATATTTCTCTTACTTTTTTTTTGAAAAAAAGAACAAGACAAAAAATAGGTTGGTCTTCTCATGAAAAATGCATTGGCCATTTTTCCAAGCACCTCTTCACCCCTCAGCACCAAACGACTTTAACTATACTGCTTTCAGAAGTGTGTTTGCGGTGGTATCATCACATTTTTACCGGTGGATTCCTGTTGCGTTCTTAACTTGAGGAATGAATGAAAAGAAATGAGAATGTGATTCAAATCACTCTCATCCTGATATCTTCCATCTAGACACTCGGACTCCTCTCGGAAAGGAAAAAAAATGTTGCGGTAAGTCAAGTAGTCGTGTAGAGTTGTGCAGTCAAGTTTTAAGGCGAGAAAGCAGATGTTTAAATCGGATTGATGTCTCCTGTCAACGTTCCTTAGAAAACTCTAAGCCTCTTCGTGGAGGGGATTTGTCTTTTTGAAAAATGAGCTGGAAACCTCAAAGTGGAGATTTCACATGGACTGATGGGCCTTCTGACACACCTTTTTGAAATTGATTTGAAGGATTCAAAACAGAGAGGGTTTTGGTTGCATGCTGAGTTATAGTAGTCATCGCAAAAAATTACTTTTGCAGGGATAGAACAAAGTGTGAAGATAAAGAGTTATCCAAAATGAACTATCGATTTCACTGGGTAATGCATGTACGCATGTAATTTTCATAAATTGGTATAATGAAACAGTTTAAACCCATGAAAAGGCCAGAAAACCATGATTGCCTTTCAACGCAGAGAGAGACAATACAATTTTTACATGGATACAAATGATACTACTGATGCTGTGCACTGTGCCTGCTTTCTTGGTGTTTATCGACAATCAAAATATTAGCCTCATTCTCCAGCACAAAGGCAATGTTGCAGTGATGCAGCGAACGAGAACAAATTTATCCTATCGCCAAACAGCGAAACATGCCAAAGAGGATTGAAACGAGCATGCAGGGAAAATAAGTAAAAACGATGATGGTGCAACCCTCATTGTTTGTATTTCGTGAGACAAAAAAAATCTAACTTAATTTCTAGACTGGTCGGGGACGACACATTGCATTGTTGTCCCTCTTCGTTTGCTTTTCTACTTTATTTGGTTGACCGTCAGCACAGCATTGTAAGTGCATGTTTCACTAGACTCATGTCATGTACTACTGACTGGCTCGTTCTGCTAACATCCTTGTCATCATACAATATTATTATATCATATCTCGTTCCTTTGCCACTCAATTTATGACAATTTGCTTTACTGATGCATTGCCAACACTTTCCACCTTGAACTTTTAGAATATGAACAGTGAGCAGTATTTATAGAAAAATCAAGGAAATTATAATTATCTTCTTTTGAAAAAGTCAAAAAATGTTTTAATTCAATTCATTCGGATATATTTCAAATCTTTTAAAGTACTAGTTTAGCGTTTTGACAAAAACAATAAGGCAATGAAAGGTTTTTATATAAATTTAGGTTCTACTTGAAAACAGTAAGCAAAAATAGTGACAGGAAAGTAATGTACTTTGCTTGTAGTATAAAAATATTTTAAAGATGATTCGGTTGACAGGAATAATAAAAAGCAATAATAATGCTTTCTTCTTTTTCTTGTCCACTTATTGGTCGTCAAGAAGGGTGAACAAAGCAAAAAGACATTTTTAGCCCTTCCACCAAGTCAATAGGAACCCTTTTTAGAACAACGTAAACTAAAGAGCAAAAGTGAGTAAACAGAAGAAAACGAGGAGTGAGGCGTCTTCACAAAGAAATAAAATACTGACCACTATAAACCACTCAAAATAAAAAGTACAAATACAGCCGTAATTCCATTTTACACTTGAATTCTCTAACATTTTCTTTTCCAACTCATGATTGTCGTCAATTTGCTAGCTTATCAAAATAATATGCTGTGTACAAATACTTTCTTGGAATACTTGTCTTGTGAACGTGCTTTTTGTTCAGTATTTTATCTATACTTTTTTCACTTGAATGGACCTGGTCCTTTTACTCACTTCTCTTGTCATTGTTATTCTTTGTTGATGTTTTGGTGGTAAAAAACTTGTCACCCCTATCCATCTTGCATTAAGACTCGGCAGTATTTTTCAAGTGACAAAAAAAGTATTACATGTTCCAAACCAATTCAGAGACAATCTTGACTCTCTTCTACTCAACTCGTTGTTTTACAGAAAGAAGCAATACCTATAAATATACTATACTCATCTAGCTTTTATATTCTTCCATTCAGCGTTTACCTTCAATAAATTGATTTCCTTTTCAGTTGCCAATTTTCCTTTTGTCGCTTCTTACACTGCATGATCATGACGAGACCTTATGAAAATCAATGGTTTCTTAATACATTTCAGACAGCATTTAAATTATCTAGTCACATGCCATTAGCACTGCTGTTACCGCATCGAATCACCTTGGAAAGAAGCCGTTTCTTTCCCTTTTTCCCTCTCGTCATCATGAGTAAAGTAAACATTATTAGTAGCGCGGCATAGATTCCTATAAAAAGCTTGCTTTTTTCATTTCTCAATATGCACTAGTGAAGTGCGTTTTGCGTCAAGCTTCAGAACAATTTCAAGGCTAGCTATTCCCTTACTCAAGCATAATGGCTGATTATCTACAAGTTTGAATTCCCTTTTCTCAAATGGAAAACTGACGAGCTTTCTTATGCTACTTCTACAATCCACCCACACATTTTGAATCATGACGATCACGGGAGCTATCAGCCCTTTTTTAATGTATCTGAAAAGTATCCTCATGATTACCCCTTTTCCTTTCTCGTCATTTGCTATTACAATATTCTTACATGCCGAATACATGGTCGTCTCCGTCTGCTTACTTTAGTCACAATGTCAAAGTAGTCAGAAGACCGACTGCTTGCCTAACCGACTTTTATCCAGCTTTGGGCTATATGCTACATTATAATATAATAGAGCCGCACATATTTATAAGCCATGGAATACACAGACATGAAATACATATAAATAAAATATATTGGCATTGTTCAATGGCTCAGCTTATAACACAACTGTACGTGCGTGTAGAATGCCAATGCCAGCATCAACTATCAACACAATCGCTTGCCTTTGAGCAGCATTTTGCTTGCTTGTCTGGCTTTTTTTTTTCTCTATGTCCGTAATTGGAAGGTTGAAATCAAATTAGTTAATTGCTCATCGGGCATCCCGATGGTCCTTCTAATCTGCGCGTGATAATACTAAGATGATGTTTGCTCTTCTGATCAACGGGGAAAAGCCGGAGGCTTTCTCTCTCCTACAATTTATTTTCCCTTCTCGTTCACTGTGTCTCTCAGCTTCTAACTTCTAGTTGTGTGCTTGATGATGTGATGATCGAGCAAGAGAAGAAAAGGACGACAACCATGACTACTACGATCATTTTCCCTTTTCCTTTTCCTCACCACTAGGCAGAAAAGCTGAGTTTGTACAAAAGGGAATGGGACCAAAAAGATTCTCGTTTTCTTTTTCCTTTTCTCTCTAATACGCCAGCAACCAGCCATTATGACTGCTGAGCGAAGCAATTCATTATTACGGTATGGTAGGCTTTCTTTTCTTATATATTACAAGCCGGTTAGGGTATATGACGACGAGCGTAAATAGATTAGGACGACAGCAGATATAGTATAGCATGGACATTAATGTATTCTGTAGGTTATGTGACTGCAAGGAAGGAAATGTATAGTTGTGTTTGCAAACAAACGGCACGTCGCATCGCCATCTTATTCTCATCCCACTCTATTTTCGTCGTCATCAACCACCCATATCCGATTTGCTCAAGCTTGAAAACATGCCATTGACTTTCTCCCGTCGTGCTATTTTTACTCTAGGCCTAATGGACAACCATCATGTTGCAAAAGCAAAATTTGCCCTTGCGATGCTGTAAAGCAAGAGCTTTTTCTTCATTTACTAACCTGCAAGTTCCGGAAGTCGAGGATATAACATTCCGTTTCTCGCTAGCCATTCCAACTGAAGCTGATGAGCATTGGCCACGCTGAGTCCAACAAAACCGGAGACGCCACCTCCAGGTCCTGCAGTGTTGGAGCCTCCGCCACCACCTGCGGCTGACATCATACTGTTTCCCTTACCCGCCTCTCCGGCCGCGGCCGCTGCGGACTCCACGGCAGCCAAAGAAGGTAAATGAAATGCGGACCCACTGCCAAAATGATTCAAGCCACTGGAACTCATGTAGGAGTGAAGTGAGCCAAAGAGTGATGTCGGACCGTGAAGGGAAGAGGCATTGTTGGATGCTCCTACGGGCGACGAGCCATTTGGAGTGCCACGTGAAGAATTTGCACCACCTGCAGTAATAATATGCGCTATATCATCACATGTATATGCTTATGCACCGGATTCGAGTTATCATCAATTAGGGACCAATTTTTATGCAAAAACAAATATGTAACATTTTTACCTCCCGATCCGCAACTTTCCATTAATAGTCCAAAGGAACCATTTAGAGCACCACGTGGAGACGTGTAACCATGGTGATGAGGGTGATGATGATGGAGAGGCGGATGATGGTGCGGATGACCATGACTGGTTATGTTATGATTATCATTGTTATTGTTATTATGACCACCTCCACTTCCATGCGAATGCACGGGACTATTGGATTGAACTGAGGTGGGCTCGGAACCTGGTGAAATGGGTGGACTCAAAGAACCTCCATCCGGGTGGCTGTTATTTGAATGCGGAGAGTTGGACGGGGACCAACTGGAAGCCCACTGTTTTGCTTCCGTGGGAGATTCTCGTGCGAGAAGAACGTCAATACGAAACGACTTTTTCTCTGTCATTTTCTTAATTTTCGATAACTTTAGTGCATATAAACTCTCAGTTTTTAACAAACTGGTTTTACAACAGAAAAGTTTAAAATTTCAAAGATTTTAATTAATCGCAACTTGATTTGAAGATAACTGCTAATTAATATTGAATATTGAAATCCATTGTCTTAAATTGCACCACACACATTATGCTCACTTGTTTACGTTAAAATTTGGTAATGACATGTAATGTCTTTATCATTGCGTATTTCATTAAAGGATTATTGCACATCCAATTCAATATTGAGTTCAATTATTTCAAATTAGCACATGATTTAATTTAAAAAGAAAAACTTTTACTATTGTCTATTGTCAATTCACGGTCAGCTCATAAAATGACACTAATTTGTGCTCACTGTTCTTTAAATTTCATTATATGGTAAAACATTGCAGATAAAAAGTCATGTCTTTAAAACTTTTTGACATGAAACACGGCACAAAAACCCACGCACCAATGTAATGTAAAACGCAAATGTTGTCTTGTGTGAAAAAAGTGTCAAATTGCTAATTACCTCTTCCGCATTACGGCTTTTTTATTACTTGGCAACGTTACAGTCAACACTCGAAAAGCCAACTTTATAGAGTGGCAAGCATGCAAGTATGAAAATTTTCACTTTTACAGACCCAGCAAACTTGCGTGTGTGTGAATCTACACGGTTGTTTCGGATGAATGAAAAACCTTTCCAGCAAACATGGGGCCTTTTGCTACAAAAATCTGCCAGACCATCATTCCCATTTGATTCCAGCAGCACGAAGGCTCTTTAGTCCAGTCGCCAGCTTACCAAGCAGCAGCAGCAGCAACCGTGTAAACGTTCAGATGAATAACGATGTAATATGCAAGCATGTCATCGTCTATGTTTAAATACAGAGGAAACAAGGGAGAAATGCGTTGAAATGTAAAAAATGCTCTCCCGGCTTCCATACTGAATGTTATACGTAGCCCTGTGAGATCCTCAGAGAGAAAACTACACAAGGCATCTGCATGGCAGTAGCATCTCTCTAATCTCATCCCAATCTCTATATTACCAGTAAAGGCAGCATCATAAAAACGGTTATATTGGAAAAGTGGAACTTTTCATCCTCCCATTTTGTTAAACAGCCCTGTGAATAGCATAGAAAGCGGCTTTGCCAAGAAAAGAGAGAGCACATGAAAAGTCAACTAATCTATGAGGATATTCCCTACTAGAGTGGTGGTTGTTACATGAGACCAGATCAGATCAGAAATTCTCTCCTTTTCGGTTATAAAGAGAAAAGGGATTTCCTTGCTGGGGGAACATGTGAAAAACGATGTTGAGTAGGGAAATAAGCTATATAATATATAGGAAAGAGTAAAGCAGTAAGCACCATGACTTGCATGGCCCCACACGGCAAAAGCGTTAGATGTTGCGGTGAGTGATAAGGGGTTGGACTGCTCCACTCTGAGGATCCGCCTTCTGGATGGGCCAGCACCCTTCGGATCTCCATTTGGTCTAAATGATTTGTTCAACCGCATCTCCTATCAGCTGGAAGGAAGACCTCCCCCGTTTTCACCACATAACACGAAGATCAACAAAGGAATGTGTAGGATGGACTGGATAAAAATACTGGAATTGCTATGTCTCTTCTCTAGGTTTCAACATTGCTGGAGAAAAGGAGAAAAAAAGAGATGAGCTGTTATGGGAAAGCTATAACACTATAATGTCTCCTATTTCCACCACATCTATTTGATAATATGGATCATTTAAGGAATGATATAATACACAATCATAATAATAATATGAATGATAATGCAGTAATGTAAGCCAGAGCCAACGGTTTTTCTGCAAATGTAACACAAAAAATGGATAGCCACTGCGTCTTTTTCGTCCAAAGAATAAAGGAAGCTGTGTCTTCAAGAGAAACATTTTATGATAAGACATCAATTTATTTTCCAGAGATTCTGCTTTGTATAGCAATTTTAAGGAGAAACACAACTTGTTGTGCGGATATCATCCTGTGATGGTCTAATGGTCTAAATGTATGCATGAAACTACATCCTCCCTTTGTTCATTAATAGGTCGTCGGAAAAGACAGAAGAGAGAGTTACGAGCAGTTTAGCTGGTAATAATGGTAAGGAATTAAAGTTATTAGCAGAGTGTGTAGTGTTGGTGGTGGTAAGAGATGAGAGCATTGAGCAGCAGCTTAAGCATTTTTATGTGTGATGTGAACGTGTGAGGAAAGTGTGTCTGGCTGCTGGTGGAGCTTCGGAGTAAAAGCAGGGTCATCAAGTCATCAGCATCACACAATATCCGGCCTTTTATTTCCTAGCTTCCCTCCTCTAATAAATAAATCCCTGGTGGTGCTTCAAGTGGATCTCGTTATCATGGTCTTTTACAGGACCCATTACAATCTCATACTCAGACTCATTCTCACACTCATCTACATCCATCACAATCTAATCTTCTCAAATTTTCCAAGTACACACACACTTTTGCTCTTGAGCTGCTGCTGCTGCCGTTTTTTGGTCTCTGGGGTGCTTTGCCTTTCCTTCTTGCTACTTTTACTTTTTGCTCCGCTTTTGCTCGACAAAGATGAAAGAGTTTACCATAGTGAATTTACCTACGTATCTATATGGATGCTACAATGAAAGCGCAATATATTTTTTGTTCTTGTTTCATTACCACGCTAATTATTATGCTTACTACCGCATTTTAGCTAGTATAGAGAAGAGTGGCAAGTTTACTCAAATGTGCGAATCTCCGTTTGTATCAAAACCCGACTTGATTTCGGTCAGCATTGGCATGAGAATATTATGCAAAATTGGTACATGCATGTCCAAAATACAAGTTTCTGGCAAAGTGTAATGCAAGGCAACGAGTAAATCTTATTCTGGCAAGTGAGTTAGACTGGCGTAAAAAAATTATTTGAAAACACAACATGTTTCAATGTTTTCATGCAGCACAGTACTGCAAGATGTATTAAAATATTCTCAATAAAACCTTAACAAAGATTACAACTGATAATATATACAAACCATAAAATGTGTTATCTGTGGGTAGACCCATTCATAATTACCATGCATGATTCCACATCAAACATTTAGTTAAAAATTGACATTAGAAATACTTCCAACTGAATCAATACTATTAAAATCGATTTCCAGTGATTTGATTAACTCTCGTTCAATATTGTACTGAAATCTGGATATATGAATAAGCATGTCGTTTAATACAGATACAATTTCTATTATCGATTGAAATATAAAATCTGATAAAACAGAATCGGGTATTTTTTAAGATTTCGCATTTTGCAACTTTGAACTTGCATATTAGATCATTTTAAGAGTTTTTTTTTACAAAAATATATATATAAACACGGGTATTACCTATTTCACGTTTTGAAAAGGTGCATAATTAAAAGTTCTTAACTATCAATATAAGAACCAAAATATCTGAATAACAAACTGCACTGTCGGAAACTCAGATTGTCTTATTTAAATTTAACTAAACACAAAAAAGTTGAATAGTTAATACTTACAAGGACAGAGAACAAAAAATGTTAAGTAACCGGATATCCATATAAAGTACGACGATTCCTGTCCTAAACGTCATAGATGATGACATCCTTCCTAGAATCATTAACCTGTAATAAAGTAAACGATTGAGCGTATTTAGATAAAAGTTTTCACGCGCAAAATCTAACAATAGCCGATAACTATGCAATAAAATTTCCATTCAATGTAGTACATCTTACCGTTTAATTCATTTTGGCTGCCAGGCGTTTAAGCTCTCCTGTCCTAACGGTTCTTATGAATGTCAGGCCCACTTTTTCTCTCAATTGATCTATCCAGTCCAGCGGTAACTCCTTAACTCCGTACTCTATGCCGTACCTTGCGCAAACTCCCAGTGCTCGTCGTTTAAGATCCCTATCAGTCAGTTTCTTCTTCTTAATCGAAGGGAGTCTCACGTACCAGGAAGCCATATTACCCATGTACAATTTGACTTTGGGTAAATTAGAACGGATGGCACGCAGCCGTTTCTCCAAGTGATCCCGTACTTTCTCGTTAAGCCCGTCGATTATTGCTTGTTCTTGTTCCTTTGTTAGTCCGTTACTTATGCGTCTTTCCAAGTTCTGACGACGCTTGGATTCAATCCGGCTTAGTAAGGCTGCCTCGGCTAGCTTTTGCCGCTCAGATGCCGTTACAGGTAAAGGAGACATGGCTACAGAACAAATACACTTTTAATTAGCTTTAAAATGCATGAAAACTTCAGAACTCACCAGACACCATTATGATTTTATATAAGATTTTTCCCATTTTCATGACAGTTCTCACCTGCTTTCTTTCTGAGACTTTTACTAATTTCCACCTACTATGAGACTATTTCCAACCACAAATAGCAATTAATCTTAAAAATTGTATCAATATCTGCCATCTAAACGAGCTTGCCGGTTGACAAATGACAACTGCATCAAGATTCAAGATGCGTACTTTACTGCTTTATCCGCCCAAAGTTAAAAAAAGCCAACGGTTAAAAAAGTTTCTTCTTAAATACGCTGTATGACAAAAACACAAGACTGATATGATGGAGTGACTGCAAGCAGGCTTAACTTTATGATATGTGTAAAGACTACAGAATTAATGAGAGCAAGTTTGAGTATGAAATGAGAATGCTCGAGTATTGGCCCAACTACTTGCTAAAATCAGTATTGTATTTCAACTTTCTACAGCAGAAGCAGAAGCTTCCTTCTTTAAGATGTGCTAGCAGATTATCCAGAGATGATAGGCATTAGCTTTGCCGACGAATATCTTTAAGGGGCCGTCTAGATAAAAATGCGTAACACTTTATACATCATAATATAGTGAAATTTGCAGCAATTTATTGCTCTGTCGGGTGTGAACTGAGATTTTGGGTTATATACTGCAAGGAAAATTGCAACGGTTTTGTATTGATGGTTCCAGTACAAGTAAAGATTGTTTTATTGCTCCTTTCCGCCCTCAGTTTTCTGAGAAGGAATGTGTACCTATTTAATACCAATTACATGGCAGTGGCATACTGTGCTTGTTTGTTTTGTAAAATTTTAGCTTTTTAGCTAGAGATATGGACGCTTACACGACTTTTATGACAGGCATGATTATGAATCATAGATGCATATACGTGAGTTCATATGAATGAGCATGCAAGTTGGTGAAACTGAAGTTGTAAAACCTTGAATTCTTACATCGGCACTTTGAAATGTGTAAAAACAACGTAGGGAATAATATGGAAATGTCGTTCGTGTCACATCGCATGTTAAAGAATAGAAAAGAGACTTGATGGACTAAATAGAGGCATTGGTTTCATGGAAATAAACTTCGTCAAACTTGGTATAGATACAGACATTGATAGAACATCCAGAATTCCAGAAAATAATATGCAGAAAACAATGGCCACTAAACTCATGTACCAAGAAATATATAGTGAACACTTGCTTCATTTTGTTTGAAAGTTGGGAATAAGTACACTATTTTGAATGCATTTAACAATTTATTTCTGTATTTCATTCATCACTCTGTACATCAAAATATATTAAAACATACACATGAATTATGGATAGTTTTTACTTCTTGTATGTAGCTAGTAAATAATTGTAATTATTTGTACGTCAAACACTAAACTATAAAAACCTTACATACTTTCCACAAGTCTTCAAAATTGATTCTGTTCTACATTTCATTACACAAACACCCGGAAGCGTACCATAATAGGAAACAAGAGTATTTAATGAAAAAATCTTAATTCCAGGTAATTAAACTTCATTCTCTATTTTGGCAATTAATTTTTCTATAATCTCTCTGAAAATAACGGGTTCAATGCAAGAACCAAATTGGCGTATAAAAAACCAGTCGCTATACGAACATTTGTCACTTAGTGGAAGCATTTGCTTAGGGGAAACCATTGTAACACTTCCCGCAAGCATGCGGGTGCGAAGAGGTCTGACTACAATCGCCATCAGTCGAAAAACTAGGGAACCAATGCCGAGGATCAGCAAGAGGATAAAGTAGTACCTACAAAACAGAAAAAAGACAACAAAGACATGAGAAGCTTGTATGAAAACCTGAAATCTGAAAGGAGATAGACGATCATGACCATGACCACTAAGATTTTTTTTACTTACCAGAAGAATACTACAGCCCGTTCCGTTACTGCGTTCATTGGCAACGAACAAACAAACCCATGTGGCTCAATATTACCACTAACTCCATATATGTTAAAGGTACATTTTGCCAGAATGGGAAACACCTTTGCCATGCGATCCGTTCTCTGACTTGGGTCACTCATCAAGTTTTTGAGGCTTGCTCCATTCATCCATAGTTCATGGTCAGAAATATAATCCCACAAAAGCAATATGCTCACTGTCACAACAACATTAAGTATTTCGCAAAAGACAAATCCAAAAGCATATCTTTTAAAATAGCCAAAATGACAGTGCAAAAACTCTACAGCTTGTTCTTCCACGTTGTTTGCCAAGTCCTTCTTGTGTAACAAGTATCTGTTAGCTCTCACAGGTTCCACAATGGACTTCATGATCCCCCCTTCAATTTGTCTCCAAATGTACCGGGGCAGAATCAACAGAACGTGCATCACAATGATATAAATGGGTAACCACTTGTAATACTGATGATAATAAATCTGGTCGTGCACACCAGTGACCCCCACCACTCCAGGGAACATCTCACGATCTGCAAATTCATAAACAAGTAACAAGTCAGGTTTTACAAAATTGACACTTGTGGTCACTCAGATTATTATATATGTTCCAAATGTCCACAAAGTTTTACCTGGATCCGCATTTAGCACTACGTACGTGCCACTTGAATAACAATAATCCGTCACCTCTTCATGAAACGCCCCCATCCCGTACGTATGCTTTTGACCGTTGGCTCGGTTCACCGATTTCATACTAGCAATGCAGCGCATGGGCACTTTAATTCCCCCGACATAGATGTAGGCCACCGCAAACACAAACAACAGCCAAAAGCTGACCCTGTAGTGCAGGCGGAAGACCCAGGTATCCGTTTTCACCTTTTCAAACTTATCCGGTTTCAACGACTGGAGTAAGTCTGAAGACCATTTGTCAATTACGCTGAATCTATAGAAGGACATCTTGTCGCTGAATCACAATAGCACCCGCACCCGCTATCTAATTAATCCAAAATAGGGTTAAATTGCAAGCATCAATAAAAAGTGACGTATAATCTTTCAACTGAACTGATATAGTTATATTAAACTAGGAATTGATTAGAACTGCAATACACTTACCTTTTCCACTAAACCCCAAATCTGCCGTCTTAAAAAACTTATCCAAATCTACTTGATGAATGGTTAACTTGTTAACTACTTCCGGCTCTCCAAAAGTTACAAAGAACAATCGTCTTTCCCTGCCTGTCCTACCAACTTACTGTGTGCAATAGCTTCACAGAAGACAACGTGGATACCGAACTGTCGGGGTTTGGTGTTACGAAATTTGGCACAAATATTTTAAAAGAACTCTGTGGACAAGACAAGAGGTTTGCTTTGAAATGAACATGAACAGATGAACAATCTAAAAGCATTCATGTACATAATATCTGCATTTGAACGACTTTGTTCATATGAAGTAGCGATAGCTGCATACTTTTCATGAGATTTATCGTGTCGGCGGTGAGTCCGTGTGATTTTGTTCATTTGGCGTAAATGTTGACATTTACTTGATTTTCAGGTGTAAAGGTTGTGATTGATTTTGGACGTCATCGCATCATCGGTCAACTCCCAAAGGTTCATATTATTATTTCAGTGTCAGTGGATTGTCGTCGGCTAGTGTCAGGTGTCCCTTTTGGATCTAAAGTTATATCGCATCGCTACTTTTGTACTTTGCCTGCTTGTTGCTAAAAATCACAATTGACGTTTTTAGCAGGCGCGAAACCTATAGTGCCAAGTGTCAATAATCGGCTCGCTCAGTAGTCTGGGGCAAAGTGCAACCACTATAATCCCGACAGATTGTTGCTAGACGGAACTTGTTGAACGTGGCCGTTGTTGTTGTTGCAGGTGACGAGAACAGAAAAGGAATTTTGTGAAACAAGATTATCTTTAAAAGGTTATAATTTAGTTTGCCAACTGAGTTATATCTGACGATTTTTATCATAAATTAATGGTAGATTACTTTTAACATCAATTTCAGACCTCCGGTTTTTGAAAAAGTGTGAAATGGAGTCCAAAGGTGTGGGAACTTCAATGGAGCTGAAGGACGCAGGTACTTCGATGTCTTCCATGGCGGTGAAAGACGCAGGTACTTCGATGGGTCCCCAAAACGCAGGGACTTCAATGGCGATGATGAAAGACGCAGGAACTTCGGTGGAGCCCCAAACGGCTTCAGTGGCTATGAAGGACGCAGATACTTCGATGGAGCTGCAAGCTGCAGATACTCCAATGAAGTTCAAAGACGCGGGGACTTCGATGGATGTCGAAACGGCAGGGACTTCAATGAAGTTCCAAGACGCAGGTACTTCGATGGATGCCCAAACGGCAGGGTCTTCAATGAAGTTCCAAGACGCAGGCACTTCGATGGATGCCCAAACGGCGGGGACTTCAATGGAGATGGAAGACGCAGGAACCTCAATGGAGGCCGAGGCTGCGGGAACTTCTGGCGGAAAGGCAAAAAAGCTACGCCGAACTAGAGCTAAAGGTTCCTCTGGACTACCATCAGACGTCAAGTCCAACTTGAAGGAGTTGAGGTAAGGAAGTAACCGTTTAAATGGTTTTAATACTTCAAAAATCAGTATTCAAGATCAACTAGGTTTTATGAGAAGAACATGGGCTTAATTTTAATTGTTTTGTCAATTTGCAGAACCCTGAAAAACTTTCAGCGTCGTGGGAAAATGTCTGAGAAGGAGGCGATCAAAGCCGTTCTTCAAATGTCCAATTTCGGCATCCCAGACGTTGCCTTCGAGGAAGGGGATGACTCCTCCACAGACCAGGAGTAACTTGCAAAGTAAGTTTAAAATGCCACATGTCATGCCTTTTTCCTTAAAGTAAATGCAAGAATAATAGGAACACAAGTCATGATTTCCTTCAGTCAAAAACGCAACCAAACGATTTTAGAGTTTTATTGTTTATGTTACGTACTGGTTATTAATATATAGGTTCACGGAAAAAGTCATTAGTCACATCATCATCATCATCTCACAAAATACAGAGTTTAGCCTAATATATTATTATTAGGTATATATTATTATATGGTTACCACTTTTACCATCTAAAAATGTGAATATTATATATAACCGTATAATCAGCACACTCTCTGTAGATATAACTTACAGGGTAATTTTTTTTGTTAACTATCTTTAGCATCATCATTATTTGTTCGACACTTTAACAAAACAGCAACAACCAACAGCAATACAATTAATTGTTTGTGTGTAGATCTTTATTTTCTGTGTACCTGAGAGTTTAGCGATCATTTTGTTTCATTCGGTTTGTTAGTTGTTGCGCGTCTAACCCACGGCGACTAGTGGGTTATCTGTCCTTCTAAGTAGTTTACATTCTTTCAAGTTTTCATCAGGTAATTTTTAAGCTTGTCAGTAGAGTATACATTTTAGTTGATGGATACCAGCACACTACAAACCAAAATCGATTGGCTTTTCTACTCGAAGATCTTGCGTATAATTTGCCAAACAATTTAATTTTGAACAATTGTAAAATGACCAGATATGGCTACATACCTTAGAGGATTTTTACAGTTAACAAAAACAGCTAATGTACAATGTCATATTTTATAATACACGTAACTTGAAACTGAGAAACTATTTGGATTTGCATATATGAAAAAAATACCATTATATATTGTTAATTACGCATAAAAAAAGTTTTACAATTTACTAAATACACAAAAAGTGTATAAATAACGCGTGTACGAAATAAATTAAGCAAATGCAGAGTCACCACAACGCACACTGCACTTTGAGATGTGTGTGCATAGTTATACGTAAACCTAAATCGACTAAATGTAAAAAACACCGGCAAAATGTTAAACTATCTTTGTAAACTCAGCCCTAATTGATTAACAGTAGATTGCTGTAAGATATTATAGCTAAATCTTATGTTGTTTATTAGATGACTTCCGAATCTTATGGATGTAGCACTTGACTATTTTTTGCAAGGTAGATGTGTCATTAACTACTCTATTGTGTATTTTATTATATTTCATAAATAATTCATTTAGTTTACCCATATTTCTCATTCAAAATATCATTTCATTTTGTATCCTGCTGTGCTGTATAGTTTATTTATAATAATAATTTCTCTCAGAGCTATTTCTGTAAGTCAATCTTCATCAAGTTTCCCACTGCACTTTTGTAATTATTATTTAAGATTATTATTTCATATTTCTGGTTGTTTACAGTTATATGCTGTTGCATAAAGCAAAAAACATAATTGACAAGAGTTTCAAAACAATTAGTTTTGTGTAATTTGCGTCATTATAAGATTAATAATATCTAGTTTTATGATATACATTTTTACGTATTTGCGTAGTGCATAGTGCTCAATGTTCAGAAACTGATGTCTACTGTGATTCCATATCTTATAATTTTAATAGCATAAATACTCTTGTTTGCATCTTACTTGGTTTTATGAAACTATTTAGTGTTTCCTAAATATAATGGTTTCCGCTGGTGTACCAATGTTGTAATGTACTTATTCTGTTTTCATTTTCAGACGTCAAAAGAACAAGTCTGCTTGAACGGAATTCAAAGGAAAAACAACAATTAAACAGTAGCTCAATAATAATAGCAGTTGATCTTATCGTGAATTTGAAATAGTGTATTCGTAATCAAAATCTGTAATGTTTCATCTTTAATCAGAGATGTAGTTTACTTTCAAAATCTTTGTAATATCATGTCCCGAATCTGTTTTTTTGTTTGTTTTTGTGGTTTAAATAAAAAAGCAACTGGTAAAACCTCGACAAAATTGCGTCGACAATTTTTTTTTGTATATAGATACGTATTTGAAATTCCATCTTCGTAATAACCATGTTTTAACTTCTTTCCTTGGAAGACCTCACCTGTCTGTGAAAAAAATAGAAACCTGTAGAAGTAGTAGTTTAGAAGTTTCCTGATTGCTATTTACCTATTATTATATAATTGGCTTGTTTCCATTATCATAATAAATTCCTTAGCAGAAGCAATTAATTGCATGAGTTTCGTGTATTGAGTCTGGCATATTGCATCAACAAATACAGTGTTTCACTGAATTACAATTCACCCTCGCATCAAACATCTTGTTCCCTCTTTCTCGTCAAGTTCCAAGCCAACTTAACCGTACACTTGCAAATCTGTCTTGCATAAATTTTGATTTAAAAAAGGAAAACGAAATAAAAAGCTATTTTCTTCAGTCATTCAAATTGAGATTATTGAAACCCGTTGCACAATTAAAAATCTAGCTTTCCAATTTCTAGTGTCAGGCACTTGCAACAAAGTAAAACCTTTTAAACACTCATCCTCTGGCCAATCTGTTTTTAAAAATATGCTATTAACGAAAAATTTACACTTAAATTCTTATGAATAGAGGCACATCCATATCGTTTCTTTCATTCATTTGTTTCCAACATCAGTTTCCACTATAATTATTACACCATATTATCTTTCCACCGTTTGTATGACCATCACCACCATCAGCCATCCTAATACAAAAATACATGTATCTGACAGAAGCCAAAAAAATCTTTCTGTACCATCATCATCCAATTTCAGCATGCGACCTTAATTAATTGCCAGAAACTCAATGGGTTACACACCATAAAGTTATACTCATTTAGATTTCCTGTTTGCTTCCATGCATATAAAATGCGTTATACTTCTACTCTTGTTAGCTGTTTTTTAATTTGTAGAAGAAAGTTAGCCTCAAAGACTTTGTTGTTGTAACTGACGAATTTAAAAACGACCAAAGCCTTTCTTTTAAAAAAACTGAGTCACTAAAAGGTTTCGTTTGGAAATATTGGTAATTTTTTATGGTGTGTGTATTTATTTACATAGGTTCTTTAATGTCATGTGTGTGTTTAATATAATAATATGCACTTGTCTCATAAGGTCAAAAAGGTAGCTAATGTTGGTTGTTTCTGTAGGAGAAAACGTCAGCAGAGCTGCGGCGTTATTATTATTATTACTTAAAACAATACAAAAGTTTTGTCATCTTATGTAGGTATATTGCATTATATATTACTTTAAGATTATCGTAGTATTAAATTTCATGTTCATAAATACTAAAATGTAGTACATGGATCATATGATGATGTTATATTAAATATTATAATCATAACACGTCTATGCACGAATTAATTCGAATATTACTAAAGAGCAATAATAATAATAATATGGAAAAAATTATTCCCTGGAGTAGTCTTGTCTGTAGAATCAAATGTCATAATATACTGCAATAGCATAGTATCGTAACATTGATAATTTGAAATACGAAAACAACCTACTTGGCAAACATCCTTCAATAACTCAACACATTACTTTTTTGTGTTAAAAAGAAACAGTGATGATTACGCGATGTTCCCACTGCTAAGTGATGATTCTCAACGATTTATTGATAATTTGTAATTGTAAGAAGTATTAAATATTTTACGTATTTAACTCAAAGGTAAAAACTCATATGTGTGCGACGACTTCTGTTGTAGGTGTGGGGATAGTTTCCTTTCTTGTTCACCATCTTCCGTTTCAAGTGGACGGTAATCACTAACTAAAAGTTACGACCGGAGCCAGCTGTGTTTCAAGCACTCTGAAGCGGCGGCTCGCTTTGCAGGATCAAAGTGAAGCATCGGAGTTAGAAAATCGGCGAATTCTCGGGCATCCTCCTCAGACCATTCGTACTTCTCGTAAAGCACGTCAAACAGACCCCAGGGTTTAAGTTTTGTTATGTGCCGCAGCTCACCTGAATATGGAAAATGTAATGAATTAATGAATTGGTTCGATTCATTGACAACACGGTCACTTCATTGACATTGAACATTTATATAGTAAATGTGTAAAAACTGCAAACCTTTGCGATTGAAAAAGTCCCGAGAATATTTTCCCGAGAAAGCAATGTGACGAGGGATAGGTCCTAAAAGCTCAATTATGTGCGCTATATGGTCTTCATCTCGTGAATAGTCGTCACCAGTATGAGGTTCAAATAGGTAGTCGCCTGTTGCGAGTTCAAAAGCCTACGAAAACACAATTTATTTTTGACAATAGCCTTCACGTAACGTTACAGAAAGGAGCACAATCATCAAAGAAATGTCGTTATTAAATTTGCGCTCACCATGCAGGCTGTGCTCCATATATCTGCTGGTGGTCCGTACCCAGCGCCAAGTAACACCTCGAGACACCTGTACTGTCGTGTCTGAATATCTTCTGTAAAGTGATGATCCTGTGTGCAACAAAAAAGATAAATCGTTTGATGTCATGTTCTTCTGGGTATTATTGCTTTGTGTCGTTCAATAGAGCCTGTTCTTTCGTAAAGTTTTATTACTTACCACCCAGCAAGCATTACCAAGATCTGCAATCTTAATGTTAATATCACAAACTTCTTTAACCGGGTCGGGTCGTCCAGCGACTTTTTGATCGGGACATGACGTCGTACGCCTCATGGAAGATGAGGTTGATGCTACAATAAAATTAGGTCATCAAACAAATAAATAACCACCTAGTGTTTTTACATTTTCTGAGAAGCTATATATAGACTTCTCACTTACCATGTCCATCGCTAGCCAACTCCACCAGATCACGTTCCCCCGTACTTTTTGACTGGTGCATCTGAGACTCATGTCCATTCATGTGAGCTCCACCAGAGATTACGTTGGCTTCGGCCAATTCTGAAAAGCTTTTTCTGTTCTCCACTGAAAGTTTGTAATGTATTATTGGGTTACACGTATTTTCTAATGCAAAAATTCTAAACGGCATGTGTTACTTAGTCTCTACTTCTTACCGTTTGAATGTTTCTTCGGAATGGACATGACATCTCCGGCTTTATTTGATGCCTCATTGCTGTCAGAATGCTCGCCAACGACACCTTCAGAATCATCAGAGTCAATTTCACCGTCTTCATGTTTGTTAGCCCTGGCTTGTGAGCACTTGCCTATAAATTTTTAAATCAATTTATATTTAACTGGTTGTAAGTTGTATCCACACCAAAGTACAGCTAACCACATGCTCATACTTACCTGCTGCGCCTAGGTCTAACGAGTCTTGATTTGAAGCAGCCGCTTCATCGGGGTCCCCATCATGATCAGGTGCCTCGTGCTCCTCCACTTCCTGCAACTGCTGCAGTTGTTGCTCTAACAACTGAGCTTGTTTCTTTGCCTTCTTCTTCATTTTCTTCTTCTTGTTTTTCGACATTTTACTGTTTGCACCTCCTTGAAACTCCTTTGGAGCAGTACTCACTATAGCAAACAGACAGTGAATTACCATAAATACCTAAATATTCAAAGCATACTCATCATCAAGACAATTTACATACCTGCAGATCCAGGAAGTTTTACACCAAGTTTTTGCCAATTGGTGGCCTCATTGGCTAACTGCCTTACGTATTGTTCGTCAACACACAGTAAAATATTCTCAGGCTTGATGTCGGTATGGATAATTTTACATTTTCCGTGGAGGTAATCAAGAGCTTCTAACGTCTACAATAAATTTAATCAATAATACTTGAACATACCACGTTGATAAATGAAATCCCTAAACTATAATATGCTATTTGCTTCTTACCTGTCTCATTATACACTTAACGTTCCGTAGCGGAATACCGTGATAATTCGAACGAATAATCAGTTTCAGTAGATTATTACCCAATACTTCAAACACCATACATACGTGGGTTCCATTTACACCGGTAATTTTAAAATCGTCTAATAACTGAACCGTCTTCTCTCTGTTGGGATCCGAGGGGTCCGCATCTCTCACCTACGCAGCAAAAGTAACGTCGCATTAGTAATGGAAAGCAAGCAAACGCGCAGAATAATTCAAAACATGACTGTTCTTCTGTAGTATAATATTTATAGAAGCAAGGTATAAAGTTCTTTCGCTTACGCATTTCAAAAGTTTAATTTCGTCTAAGGCAGTATCGGTGTAGTGTGGAGCACTCTTTACCACTTTCAGTGCTACGTATCTTCTACCCCTGAAACAAAAACGTTAATAGGAAAAGTTAAGTGATAGCAAATGCATGTTTTAGAGTTAAAGTCAACGACAGCTTGACTTTTCATCTTAGCAACTTTCTTCTTGACTCATTCATGTGTTTCACTTTTCCTTTGGACGTAAGAAACAAAATGTCGTTTTATGGAGAAAGAAGGGCTTACGTAACGAGCTGAAAAGTTGGCTACAACGTAAAATCTAGAATAACGGTCGCAGCTTTTTATGATCCCTCCTATAATGCTATCGTATTAAGCAGGTCATACTGTTCCATACAATGTCATTTTCAAGTGAAGATGAAAAACAAATCTCAGGGTTTTTTCATGAAATTAATTAAATTACTGTAAACTGGCATGATATTGTAAGTGATGTGCTTATGTGATTATGATTATGTTGCCAAGGTATATAAACTTTTACAAAGTATTATTTTGGGTAATAAAATGTTCAAGATAACACTAATCCCTGCAATACATCATGTTGCTAAATTGCATTTCTGTTGACTGCGTGTTATTCCATGTTTTACGTTGTAATAAAAATGAATATATTATAGCTACACACACAGGGTACAAGTTTACTACATATTGATTTCTGTCGTTGTCACTTACACAAGATCCCAACATAGCCACACAGTAGAAAAATGGCCCCATCCTAGCTTCCGAACAACATGGTAACGATTATAAAACAGGTCACCGATCTTCACTGGATGGTAACCCCCTGCAATTTCATTTCCAAACGACTTTCTTTCAACTTCAACAATTCCCACTAACAAAACTTCACATCCCATAACCCTTCCTTATATAACTCAAACTTTGTGCAGTTACAATCGGTCACATACCTTTGCAATAGTCCCGAGGGTCTTCTTGTTCGTCATCATCGGATCCTAAGATTTCCTCATCATCGTCACTCCCTTCACTGGTGTTCGAAGAAGTCCTGGGATCCGACCTGTTCAAATTAGCAACCATATCCGACCATTAGATAATATATAAACGTCAATCCATATAATCCCAAAGAGAGGGAGACAAATATTTATAGCGACTTGCGAAAGCGATTGATTGAAAGAGAATGGATCATAAAAAAAGAACATACATTTGTGGCGATTTGGCAACTTTGCTAAACTACAACTAATAAACTCGCAAAATGAAATACAAGGCAAACAACAAGATTATAAACACTTTATACCAGGAACATGAGTGTACCACCTTTCAAATCCTCATTTCTAAGGATTAAATAATTTAGTACTCATACTTCCAACTTCCAATAAGTTTATAAATAAACTAAAACAAATGTTTTTAAAGTCAATATCAAAACCAAATCATTGACTTGTTCGATTAATCACACAGAGAATACAGAACAACAGAGAGTAGCATAGTTAGTTATAGAGAGTGGAGGAAATGCAGCAATACAGATTATGAATGCATTCTTCTTATCAAAGCTACTATAAACTTTTATATAATAATATCTGTGTGTGCACTTACTGAGATAAATATTTTCCCATTTTTATACTCAAGTGTTATGACGAGCACAAAGAGTAGCAGAGACAAATTGGACCAAAAGTTAAATAAAGTATGACACTATGACAAATGACAGCTAAACTACTGATTACTGCTTTTTACGTATTTTTAACTATTTCAAGTGCTTTGCTTATTTAACAAAATTGTATATCCTCCTCCGTTATACAAATACTAATGTAAAACAAATGACTACACAGGCAGATAAATGTAACGAGCTTGTAATAAAAAAGACAAAACTAATGCGCTAGCAACTTATACTTTAATTAGTTTAAATACAAAAACTGAACAGTTCAAACTAACAAATGAGCCTATTACAATATACTCGCATTATATTATCTGAACATACTACTACCACGCATTAGCTTACTAAAAACGACAAACGATACAAAATGGACAAAATCAGAAATACAAATTAATCAAGCTAGATCTATAATGACATTATATTGCTTAAACCAATTTGGCATCATTACAAATCTATCAACTTATATCGCCTTGACTTGACATCAAAGTCTCATGCGGCAGGTGCCCTTCCGTTTCGGATAAGAAATAGTCGAACATTCTCGCGCATGAGGAGCACCTGAACATGAGCCGCCTCGCGTTCCCGATCTAACCGTAGCCGTTCCTCTCTAAGACGCTCAATGTTCTGGAATATTTCCCGTTCCCTTTGAATATATGCTATGACGAATTCCTCCTCACGCTGATATTGTCGGAGGTCCTCTACTTCGACAATTGCCTCATACAAGAAAATTATGCCAACAATAAAGTAGGGCACTATTGGCCACCACGCTGGAGGCCACGGAAGAAAGGCAAAGGTGAATACTGTAGAAACCAGGCCTGGATATAAAACTACTTCCAAGAAAAGCAAATATAATGCTTGAAGGACGAGGACCAACATAAAAGGGGACATTTGGATAAACTATTTACTAACGGTCATTTACAAACTGAATTAATGCACAAATCGCTGTCTTAAAATTCACACAAAAAGTCGGGTTGAAAAGTAAGACAATGCCAAGAACAAGAAGCAATAGTGCAACAGATCAGCTCAATCGTCTTTCGTCTATCAAAACTATAGCTCATATGTGTATAGCATTTCAATCGCGCGGCATAAACAACGGCCAAATGAGACAGTGTCCAGTACAGTCTATCAACAATGGACACAAAACACAACAAAGACAAAGGCGTTTTTAGTATGCATGCAAATTGCAAGTGAATCTTTTTTATGAAAAACCCAATAACGTACGTCACTGCCACTGGCCCTACGTAGGGCACTGACATGACGGAATCCGCAGATATGCTTCGGACAACACCATGTCCACGTGCTTGTTTAAGTGCTCTCATTGAGCCTCCTCCTCCGATCGCCGCGGAGGAGGAGGCTGAAGCCGAGGCTGAAGATGTTGATGCAACAGGAATGGAACGATTGGGGGTGTTCACCCCTTGACTTTTCATTGTGGGTGTGCATGAGCGCTGATATGAACGGCTGGTGATATGACGGC
Source organism: Entomobrya proxima (assembly GCA_029691765.1). Taxonomy (NCBI): domain Eukaryota; kingdom Metazoa; phylum Arthropoda; class Collembola; order Entomobryomorpha; family Entomobryidae; genus Entomobrya; species Entomobrya proxima. The sequence continues at coordinate 16,348,324 of CM056173.1, forward strand.
CTGAGTAATTGTTGTTTTTGCGGCTACTGCAAGCGTTGACGTTATGATTAGGATTAAAAGTTGAGGTGCTGGCTCTTGGGGGTGGAGGGGATGGGGCTGTGGCTCCTCCACCTTCTCCAGCTGCATTTGAGGAGGTGGGTGGGGAATCGGGAGAATCTACGCGAAATCGGAAGGTAGGAATTGGGGGAGGACTTGACTGGGTGCCCATGGAAGAGCGATAAGCGGAGGAAGATGAGCAGGGAGTAGGTTTGGAAGAGGAGGAGGATGATGATGATGTGGAGGCAGATTGTTCTGAAGGTCCCTTCATCTTTTTACCGGAAGATGAGTAGTGCTCAAATAAGTTTTTGTTCGAAGTGAGGGTTGTCCTTCTTGGTGCTTGTTCTGTAATATTGGGAGAATAATGAATACGTGACAAAAAGTATGTCAGTGTGTCCCTCTAGATTGGACAACTGTTATATAAGTGTGTCAAGTAGTCAAGTCAACAGTCAGAGTTGTATTGTGCTGCTATGACATAACACAACTTTCCATTCTAAAATTTGAACAATTCTGTGTTTATGTAGAAATAACAACCTAAGTGGAAAGTGGATTTTACTGTTATTGTGTGACAGGGCTGTCAAAAAGTCTATCAATTACTGAATATTAAACATGAGGAAGTTTTTAAAATAAATCAACTTGCATAATAATATTGTGATTCCCTTTCATGACATTTAAAGTGGTCACTTGTAACCTGACAAATAATTTTGTTCAAGGTTTGGGCTATTACAACTGTCAGTCATTTTTGTCATTTTGTCCAGAGGGATTCTACAGTAGAAAAGTTTTTCCTGCTTTTCTCACCAAAAGTCTCAGAAGAGCCAGCCAACTGACTTGTTGAGGCTGCTTTATCTTCCAGTGTGGACCGTTCAGAATGATGACTGGGGCGACTTGATGCACTCGTTCCAGGATATTCCTTTTTCTGAGAGCGTGGTGGGTTATCCCAGTTATCTCGACTTCCGTTTGCCGTCGGAGGAATATGAGAATCAGATCCAAATTTTTTGCCCCAGTTTCTGTTCTCTTGCCTTTGTCGCTGATTATGATTATCGTGGGTAGTGCTACTGGTAGTTGGTGGATCAGAGTTTAGGGACATGGGAATATCGGTATAGCTAGCAGTGGACTCTTCTTCGTCTTCTACTTCTTGGGTTTCTGTTCCTAAGCTCTGTGCAGTCTTGGAAGAGAAACAGGTACTTGGGTCACTAATGTTATTAGTCTTCTTGCCAGTATTTTCCCCTACGGCTTCTTCCCCGGTTAAATTATTAGAAAAAGTAGGAAAAACTTTCCTGTCGTTCCTCTCCTCTTCTTCGTCTACCTCCTCGTTTTGGTGATGTTGATCTTCTACTTTTGCTGTTTCTCTGCTGCCGGAGCCACCACTGGCGACTCCTGGTCTTGGTTCCTCGTGTTGGTCGGTTGTCGCCGAAGAGAAAGTGACCGAGAATTTATTGGGATTTGTGAGAGATTTATTATGAGTGCCGCTGCTGTTGTCGCCGGGACAACAACGGCGGGTGGCGGACTGCTCAGGAAACTCCGTGTCGTCGTCGTCGTAGTCGTCGTCGGTAGAATGGTAATTCTCATTACCGGAAATGAAAGAATTTTCACTTTGTACCCGCTTTGCAGTGCCACTTGTGGTGTTGATGCAGCTACTACTGCTCGGCTTCTGTGCTTTCTTTGCAGCTGCCACCAAAGTTTTTCCAGATTCGTTCTGATTATCGGAGTCGTTGTCGTTGCATGCGTTGTTCAGATCCAAGTCTTGGTCATCCTCGTAATCGTCATCGTCACTTGGCACACAAAAGTTGTAAAAATGCACTAATGGGCTAACTTTGCCCAGTTGCTCAATTTCATCTTCTTCGTCTCCTTCCTCGTTGCTGTCGAAATGTACTCTGTTCTTTCGAAGCTCTCCCTTTTCCCTTTTGGTGTTATTGAGTGTTGCTTTTTCCGAATCAGTCCTAGTTTCCAGGTTATTACAGTTACAGCAGAAGTTACAAGTTGTGTCCTTCAATTTCTCACCTTTTTCGTTAGGATGATGATAATGAGGCTGATGGTGATGCAGATGCCAATTCAACTTGATTATCAACAACAGCCCAAAAAAGTGTCAAGCATGTATCCAAAATACATGTTGGTATGCACCAACATGTCAAAACCAAACGATATTCTCCGAGAGACGCATAAAACAGCATTCTCATATCTTGTCTCATATTTCAATCTCTTTTTACTTTCTCCGTTCATATACAGTGAATACATACTGTTTTCAATATATAACTTTGCTATAACCTTGAACAAATTGATAAGTTGGAAAGAGAGTTTTCGCTGTCACATTTCCCTGAAAATAAATAACAACTTTCCAAAGGCAGTAAACAAAATGGACCAACTTCTAGGAACAGTTTTTTAATGAGAAAAAATTAAACTCTCTGCCATAATGAAGATTTCCTTAGTAGAGCTAGCAAGAAAAAATCCGATTCAAACCTACAATAATCTCATTCCTGGAATTTTAACAACCTACTTTGCCAACAGTAATAGAACGACTAATCTTTACTATATGAGTAAATACTGCATTGATGTAGTTTTCAGTCAATTTTGTAAGATTCTCAAGATTCAATTCCCATGCTCCCATTGTCCATGTCGTTGTCACCATATTTAACTCATTTTGCCAACCTTTGTTGTTGTTGTATAGAATCTTAATACTTTCATTTCTCACTCTCTGGTAATAAGTTTACCTCTATTAGGCACAAAAGCGCAGTGTGCCAACAGGCTTTGGAATTAATAATAATTACAACTAGGCTCTATAATCTTCGCTATTCTGTTCTCCAGCTTTTTTCATTTGAAAATCCACTGCAGTTCAAAGAGCTACTAGTCCCCTGATAAGTATCAAATTAGTGGCTTCCACTCACTTCATTGTCAGCAGCCCGCAGCAGCCCAGAAAAGCTGCTCCTTTTTCACTCGCTCTCGAACAACTTATTTGTACACGTTAGTACTACAACACTGCAGCACACACACACAACCATTATCTAAGCATTACCAATAATTTTCGCGATGTTAAAACAGGAAAAGAGATTTTCTCCTTGATTTTCTCTTTCTTCAAAAACATATACATCAATAGAGCCCATACATGTATGCGACTATACACATTACATTAGCCCTTCTTCGAATTTCTCCATTCGTTTTCTCAGTTAGTTACCAAGGTCATCTGTCACTCTTTCTTTTCTAATCTTTGTAATTAATCGAATTGAAATGTCCTTTTCGTGTCGTTTCTTCGACCCCCTTCGTTTTCGTTTAGAAATGCCTAACATTAATCATTATAACACCATATATGAGGAGGAGGGTTGCAGCAGTGTGTACTGTTTTTGCACCAATCCATACAAGTAAAAAGTAGAACAAGACAGTATTGCGCTTTATGAGTATGTCAGAGTACAAAGTACCTACTGACAAGTAATATAATTAACGCGAAATGACGACAAAGACGAGAGTGACGTTATTTGCTACTGGAAAGTTACGCGCTACGTACTCTTATTCACTTGAACAGTCAATGTACTTGGCAATTCTATCGAAACTCTGGAAAAGGGAATTCTAACGATAAAACCAACTACTCCTTCTTGGGAGCTAATACTAGAATCTGCATTTCAAATAGTTCTTTTCTTTTAGTATGCAAACCCAATTATCAAAAAATACTTTCTTATCAGCTTTTCCCCTTTTCCTATTTTTAGTTTTATTGCCACCAAGAAGAAAGCGACGAATTGCAACGCATTTGAGAAAATTGAAAAAAAATTGTAAGACACTTTCTATTCGCTCTAGTATCAATTCTGGAGCAGCCTGACTGTGAAAAACGGGGGCAGTGGTGCATACTTCCACAGACACCACTCTGTTGGGTACTCGACAAAGTGATCCTTTCAGATCTCATTTTGTGTGTGGTCTGCCACTAGTGGTCAAGACATGATGATGATGATCAGTATCATTGACGAAGCACAACAATAAACCCCAACACAGTTTTTCTTTGTAGTTTTTAACCGTATAAACCCACTTTTACATTGCACCAGGGAGTTATGCCAGATCTCCTGTGTGGTAAATATATGTCTGTATACTGACTGCATAACAGTAAATTTTATACACGTGCCTGTCTGTCTAACGTAATGTACAACATTAGGGGAATTAGTAATAAAAAACTCATCATTCAACCAGGCAACCAACATAGCAGCAGGGTAAAATATATAGAGAAAAAGGCTTTTTGTTTAGTTTCACTTGTACCTTAATACTAATATCTGTACCACGACCACCTTCTTGTTGCGGAGCAGAGAAAAATGGCACAAAAAATTGCTCTAAATACAGTTCTTTTCATGGTGATAGGATTATTTCTTCCTTTTTGCAGTTTGATATAGTATTTACAGTACCAAAGTTTGTGAGTGCCTGGGCAAACATCTAAAAAAATGCAGATGCCTGTGCATTGTTACTTGATCATCATCAAGATAGAAAATTGTGACGTATGAAATGGTAATGGAAATATCATGCTTATCAGATTATTCATATGCGTGTAATATGCAAATATCATTTTTAATTTTTTGTTACATGGATGTATTGCTCGCTTTTCATTTCATAACATTCTCTGCTAATTAGCAGCTGTACTCAATAATACTTGGAGCACCACAAACAGATTTCAGGGGATGAATACCAAAGAGAGTAATAATCTGTATTCAGGTTAGCTGATAGAGAAAGAGAGCATTTTAATGAGCTGACAGTGTGGTAGTGGCCACAGAAGCCTATTAGCTACTAAAATACGGAATTATCAATGATACATTTTCCCCAGAACAAAAAACTTTGAGAATCTTTCAAAAACGGCCGCACTGTGCTTAAATTCTTCTACATGGTTAGCTTTCCCAGAAAGATAAAACGTTATACAAGCTATGGGTAAAAATTTCGTTGATAAAAAGTGGGAAAAGGCATTTCTGGAAAGTGGAAAATGTCAACAGTCAACACTATAAAGACAGCGAAGGGTAGTGGGAACACACTGACAGAAAAATGAAAAATGTCGAGCAGTGAAAAGTAAGCCGAAATTCTGTTACATTTTTAATTTTCAGAACCAATTTGTGACTCTGAGTAGCTTTTATATAGTGTGGTAGAACATTCGTAAAAAACCATGTTTTTTGCTTCGTAACCTTTTTGTGCGCTTATGCTATCATCCTTTCGAGTAATTTTTTTCCTAGTTCAGAGTCTCAAGTAAACTGACACTGTCAAAAACTGTTTGTTTCTAGAGAATATGCTCGTCTTATTTCCCTGAACTTCTGCTTTTACTTTATCATTCAATCTTTTTCCTTTTCTGCTACTTATTTTAGTTCCAAACTCTAAATCTACCTATTCTTCATTCTCCTATCACATATAATAATATTGTGTATTAGTAGTTCTGATAGGCCTTTTAGGCAAGAGACAAAGGAAAAAGAACAAGGAAATGGCAAATCTAAACTTTTTAGCCAGCTAGAAATTGGTATTATTGCCATTGTCTCTGATTTTCTCGTTTCCTATTTTCCGCTTACATTTGACATTTTCACCGAGCCAGTACTTTCGTGTGTCTTCATCGCTCTCTCTGTGTGTCTCTCTCATTTTTTTTACTACAGGCTTATTATATTTCACAACATTTTCTTTTTGGATGCAAAGAGAAGCCAACAAAAGTGAAATAAAAGAAAAGCGGATAAAAGTACACGTTTCAATATTAATAACAGAAGTATTTCTATGTACATTAGACGGAAGAGCTATGTACGTCACATGTCACCTTTTTATGTCAGTTGCTTATTCCCTGACTTTCTGACTTTATTTCCACTATATACCAACTACCACCACCATATTGGTGAAACTCGCCTGTCGGTTTACGGACATGTAAAGGTGTGTGCGTAAGTAAATAAGCAAATAAGTGAGTGCAAACTTTTCTCAAAGAATGACAAATGTTTGGGACTCCATTGTCATTTCTGGAGCAACCCACACAGAAAAAAGTTGTTTTTCTAAAGTGACAAGCTGAGTAGGATATGAAAATCTCATCAAAAACTAAAATTTCAAAAAGAGACAAATAAATATAGAAAATACAAGCAGGCGCTTTATTACTTTGCTGAGGATAATCATATTATATGTAAAGTTCTAAGTAATGCAATGTTCACTTCAAAAACAGCTTGATTCCAACAACAGCTAGAAATTGACTTTACATTTTTCTACTATTCAAATTTATAAACAATATGTACACGGCTTGTCAAAGTGCTTTCACTCTTTCCCAGATATTGGCTCAAATGTAAAAGTCAGTCCTTTCCAAACAGCCCATAATATTATTTTATATCCAAAGAATTGCTTATCTAATGCATATGTTCGCTTTTACGTAAAAATGCTCTTTTCCGCTCTGTCAACCTGACTTCGTTTTTCGCCAGCGATTTTTTTCCTGCTGTCAACCCTTTTGTCACCATTAAAAGCATATCACACGCAGCAACTCACACAACTAAGGAGATTACGTATTTTTTCACTAGGCGCTCCTGCTAACTCAATGAAGTGTGCCCATTAAAAACCGTATATCAATTCAGTTGCTCAGTCACGCCTCACCAGTCGCAGATATAAAGCCCTTCAGGAATTTATCCCAGCGTGTGATTTACGCTGAACAATTTCTCCCTCTCTCTCTCTTTCCAATTTAATGTACAAGCAGACACAAGACGATTTTATGCTTGGCAGCATAATTTTTATTAGGTAATCATTTCAAAGGGATGAACCACTGTCCACATATAAATATATATTTATGTTTAAAAACAGATTATGTAAGCACACAAGCTGTATGCTCTCTAGCAGAGATTGCTTCCTAGTTTTTAATCTTTATCTCATCTTCGGGGTAATAAAATGTTCTTTATGAGATTTAACACCAGACCAAGCAAACATTGCCACCACCACACCAAGCTCAACTTTTTAGTACTGTACAAAGCCGCAAGGATATTGCTATTTTCTGTCGACCCTCACTTTCTTCCCGTTTTCTTAATGAATAGATGGCCATCTAGCAAAATAGTGCAAAGCCTGAGCTCAATGAAACTTCCAGACAAGTAGATATATTATGGAAAATGTGGTGGTGGTGACGACAAGGCGTATAAAAGTAATAGACTAAATCCGGTTCATCTCTTTTTTCTCACACAGTCAAAAAACATTAAGTATCATCTTCCTGCTTCTCTATTTCACCGGAGCGCGATATAATGACTTGCGTGAAAATTAATACGCCCATACACATCCCTGTATACTAGTTTATATATTACAGCAATATAACCCAATAATAAAGTCACTTTCGCTCTCACTCTCTCTCTGCTTCATCGTCTCCTTCCTGAATAATAACGGGGTATAATAAAAAGGTGATTTTCATTTATATAACCAGGCCAAAACTACCATGTTTTGTAGTTTTTGTGTGTGCATGCACCATCACACAAGTGCTAATATTGCCAATTTCTCCGCTTGGAAAAGTAGAGGAAGAGAAAAGGGCATATTTTTTTAGCTCCTGGAACACCAGCCCAGCAAAGAAGAAGGAGATAAATAGGGTAAAGGTAATTTAAAAACATCCTTTTTACTTTTCTCCCTGCTTCTTGCGGAGAGTGAGAGAAGAAGAAAGAGAAAGCCAAGGCGCAGACCTCTCTTTTCTGGTGGTGGGTAATGTCACCAGAGACAATTTACTGAGAAACTGTGTCTGGACCACATATACACTTTTGTAAGAAGCAAAAGCTGTGTGTGTGTGTGTGCCTTCCTTTGAACTGTTGTACTTTTTTTTGCAAAAAACTTATTACTAAACACGCACACACAGCCACTAATAAAATATGCCTTGCATTTATAAAAGGCTCTCGCTTTCACTTTGTTCCGTTGGCTGCCTGTTCTGACTAAAGGACGCAAGCCAACATACAAATCAGGTAGCAAATCTTTCCCAGGAAACAAGCTAAAAAAGCTGAAAAATGTGTGTTCAGTTCCTTTTCTTGCTTTGCCCCCGTATTATTATATCTCTCTGACTTTTCTCTCAAAGTCCGTATTTCTTCCCGAGGGAAGTTGTCCTTATCTTCATGTGAATCAAAGCCAACCACCAAAACCATAATAACAACGATGATACTGAAGATGATGCTCTTCTCGGTCCAAAAATATACACATAAATACCTGCACACATACACATCCACTTATGAGTTAAGTACTTTTTCAGGTAGAACTATAAATACCACAAGAAGAGTATAGAGCAAGCAAATAGATAAAGAATACTTTATTCTTCCGGAGAGTGCAAAGGCACACAGGAGGAGATTTTTTTTGCTAGTGCCTCTTCTCTCCCCCTACGCTTTACTTATAACCTCTTACTGTGTAGTTTAGACTCAAAAGTGGTTCATGTTGTTGTCTCCTGCTACCGTCATCATTCTCGTTTTGCACAAAAAGGGTAGAAAATAAAAAGGGAAAGCAATTATGCTAATTTTTTATACGCTCTCTGTTCAATTTTTACGACTTATCTTTCTCCTCGTTTTGTCCTTTCTTTCTACTTTCATTTTCTTAGCTTTCTTAGTTGTCCCGGTGTTTAACAACAGGAAAAATGAAAAAAAGATGCCGATACTTGCAAAAAATATAGCGCAGAAATTATTAGTACATATTTTTCCTGTTATTATGAAATACTTGGAAACATGTATCGATATAAGTAGAAAAGCGGTTATAATTCCTTATTCCTATTATTATGCCGTAATATATGCCTCGCTCCATACAATTTTATAATGGTATTCAATACTGTAGCCAAGTCTTGTTGCGGAATATCGACAGCATGGCATATACTTTTGTCCTATTATGCTCTCTTGGAATAAGAATATGAGGAAAAATGCTTATTACGATGATCGTCATCAAGGACAAATTTTTCATGTTCGCATGTAACTTGGTTATACATCCTTTAACTACATTGCACAACATAATAATCTGACATTATTATGAAACGACTCAAGGTAATTACTAGTGTTTCCTATTCTTATATATACCCTGGCTAACAATGTAGCTCCAACAAGAAAAGAGATGTTGTTATTATGATGCCTATTTTTGCATTTTTTCTTGTACTGAATATAAGTTTGACTAACTTTCTCCTTCAAAGCACTCAACTTATTATAAATACATGCATATGTGAAATGAATATAGCTGTTAGACATATTATAGTGTCCTTGTACATTATACAAGCTTCATTATTATTTATGCATGATCACGGTGAATAAAGGAACAAAATTATTATCATCACATGAACTGAAAATTTTTCACCGTAGAGGAAAAAAACCCTCAGTCAAGCGAGCTAACAAAAAAAAGTGGCTAAGTATATAAGTTTGTTACATCATCAGCTACAAGAGAGAGAAATGTGAAAGCCTGATTGAAGTAGAGCATCGATACTGCTTCAATTTGCCATTTTATGTCTTCCGAGAAAATGTGCACAAAAGTAAACTGGAACGAAATGTTGGTTTGTAGCTGGAACTCACTGCTTGTGTAGGTAGCCCAGCAAGAAGAAAAATGGGATTATGTATTATTATACGGGCATTATTACCATTTACAGGGAATGAACGAAATGAATAATGACAATAGTAGGAGCTTGCATAATTGCATTTATTTTTGAGTATTTGATGCCATGCCGATGTAGTACAACACTAACAACACCGTATCAATCAAGATCACAGAATCTGAGCATTTCAATTGAATTAAATATGTCTGTTTAAATTGAATTTTTCCTACTATAAAGTTATAGTATTTTCGCTTCAATTATGATATTAACTTAGTGCCTGTACACTGCACACACTGCAAATTGCTTTAATGGATAGTTCAACCGAAAGTGACTGATAATCCAAACTGAATTTATTTTCATAAAGCTAAAATCTGGTTGACACCACACGCTTTACCTTATTTTGTACACACTCCCGTGATATGTAAGCAGCCACTGAGAGTGAAAGAGATGTAGTAGCGGTGACACAAGGAGTGACCTTCATGTGTCAAAAACCAACTGAAAACAGATATATTCTTTTTACAATCAAGGACACAGAGGTGACAACTGTGACAATTTGTACATCCAAACATGGAGTCACGTTGCTGAGTTGGAACAACTAATTTATTTCAATGAAACATGATCCCCTTTTCGCCCTTTTATGGATAAGTAGGCAGTATTCCATTTCTGGGGAGAAGTGACACTTCAACCGAATAGACAAGATGTACGTTTTTGATGTGTTCTCTCTTTTGCGACCAGTTTTACATCCCGGGTAATAGTAAACCATATGCAAGGAAAAACTTTAGCTACTTTCTCCGCTTTCGGAATTTGTTACAAAGAACACGCGGCCACAAGCAAATACTTTCGCAGCGGTCTTTGTCACTCACATCATCACCAGAGTACACAGCGTGGTGATTATGATGGTCGTAGTGACAAAAACAATGAAGAACTACTAGAATTGGTGTAGTTGTTGTTTTATTGTGTAAGCTGGGAACAAAGTACACAGAAAAGGAGCTCTGGAGCTGCGTGTGTAAATCAATAAAGTGGATGATGTGGTAAAAGTAGTAATAAAAACTTTGTTACTTATTTCTCTACTACTACTACTTGTAGTATGTCGAAAACGTACAAAGTTTCAAGAGCGAAACAACTGAGTACCGATGATTACGATCTAGTAGTTGTATAGTCGCTTTACAGCTTTTCAACAAGTTAAATGAAACGAAATTCGGTAATGATTCTATCTGCTTCAACAGTTATGCAAGAACAGAGGGAAATGTATCAAATTTATAACAAACTGTAGCCACTAAAACTTGTACACTCTATCAAGAAGCTCTAATATGCACCTAAACGTACAAAGTGAAAGTGGTGATAGTTTGAGTTCAAGGACGACTGCTGTGCTTCAATTTACACAACATTACTTGAAAATTGTCTGCAGACTTTCTTAAGCAACTAAAGTTTCAAGTAATTTTGTACACAAAAAGTAGATCCCTTCTCCAAATACTACATTCCAGAGTTTTTACCTATTTGCTTTTCTTAATTTGTTCAACACTTCAATGGTTTGCATAGGCATTTAGCGGCGAGCAGAACAGAAAAAGGATTTTAATATTTAGGTTATTTGTCCTCCTCCTATCATCCCCACTTAAAAGTTCCTCCCATTTCGTGTCGATCAACACGAAACACGAGAAAAAGGGTTTCTCGAGATGAAATATATATAGTATCTATTTGCACAGCAAATAATATAGCAGTTTGGCGTATTTTACTTGACTTGTAAAGCACGATCAGAGAAAACAAAGGAAGAAACTGATAAGGCTGCTTCCATTTTCTCACTCTACTGATGGCTGACTGCTATTTACACCATGTAAGGCCTATTGACGCATGAGATGATGAAGCTTTCACTTACAGGTCTGATTTTGATTCTCTCCCCTTGTGGAAAATTAAACTGTTTGTATTGTTCTCTCTGTGCTCATTTACCATCATGGAAATGTTTATTGCGAGAGGCCCATCATGTTTCCCATCCTTTCATATGGAAATAAACGAGTAACACGAGCGCTCTACTAGAGAAACGATAAAGAATTGATGAATCCGTACCTAGTTAAGTGGCTGCTTTAAATTATTAGTAATCATCGACAAAGCCAGTAAATACAAATCTGGGTGAGTAGACGCATTATGTAAAGCTACGTGAATAGCCTCATATATATACTATAACCTGCTTATTAGCTGTCCACTTGAATACCCACACAGTCATTATTATGGCTTATTGTACTTACTATTAATAACTTTAGAGATTAAGTACGTACTATGTACTAAATATTCTACTCAGCACACAATACTTTTCTAGTACATAAAACCTGCCTCCCTGACTGTATTAAAAACTTTCCCGTTTCAACAAAACATTTCTTGCCTGAGAAAACTAGTTAGATGGGATCCCTTTCCCAGAAATCTTTCAAAGTTCCAGTGTACAATGCAGTTAATCAAGTGTTTTCTACTACAACCACTACTACCGCTTTCCCTTCTCCCCAGTCTCTCGAGTAATACTTAATAACCAACTTGTTGTAATATTGAAACGAAATATAAAGCAAATAGGGTTACCTAAACCCTGGCCCACCTACCTACTTTACTGTGGTGGTTATATTATATGTACTTGTATAAAAAACAATGCATGCCCTTGAGACTCGGCTGGCTGGCTCACTGACGCATGCTTCCATATCCTGTTGACTTTCTTTTTGTTACTCTTTTTATTACAAGGAGATGAAACATCATCACAAATAACATCATGGCTATATATTCCTTCGTCTTGTTCTCACACCAGTACTCATCTTCAACTAGATTGATGGACCAACTTGCCCCGAAAACAAAACCCAACACCACCGCAACGCAATCAGAAACAGCATGTCAATAGGAACATATGTGTGAGAGACAGAGAAAAAAAAACCCAAAGAGCCAGAACTATTTTCGTCTTTCCTTTTTCTCAGTCGTCATCTCAATTTTCATCATTTCATTTTGCCTGGCTCTCTCCAGCCCCATATTTTTTGCGACCTTTTTCCCCACTTCACATCGTCACCTTAATAAGAAAAGCGGAGCAACCCGTTTTCAATATCGGCCTCTGTTTGCTACCAAAAAGCGAAAAGGAGAGAAAAGCGGAGACATGCTCTAGCTCTTTTCTGTCTTAATAAAAATAATAATGACAATAAAGACAGGGACCATCACAAAAGTACGTTGAACAACTCTGGTTTTTTCTCATTTCTTGCTGCTACAACGAAACAATGACACAGAAAAGGAACAACTAGTAGTCCTTGTACACCAATAATGCTGATGATAGAGAAGTAATGAAAGGCTTTAAAAAGAAAAGGAAGCGTACACCTCTTCTGATAATTTTTTCTCTCTTTTGCGATGGAATACTTCAATACCAGAAAATAACTGCAGAGAAATGACGTTGTCACGAAGCGTTGTCAGTAACTCCATTTCAACTATACTTTTTTGGTTCCTGAATATATTTTTATAATATGATAATTTAACCGGGAGAGACAAGAGCACCAAAAGTTGCGAAACCACACGCAGGAGAAGAGAAACGTGAACAATTGCTCTTTCGCCTTTTCTGCAAATGTGAACGGCTTCCCTTTCTTTTTCAATTTCGCCTCTTTTGTTCCTATCATTATTCCTGTTATTCGACTACCCATTACGCTACACTCCCTACATCAAGTGGAAGAGCGTCGACAAAAATAAAATGGAAATTGGAGCGGCAACATAAATATATAATATGCCACGGAGGAAAGCACTGGAGTAGTTTGAGAGGGAGAGGAAGCAAAGGGAACAATGAGAACAAATGATTTACATAAGAGCTTGCCAAAAAAATTGGCCTCAAGTCAAGTGAAGCAGCAAGTGACAAATATAAAAATGTGCACTGCTGTATGTATAGTGCATATCAGTGGAGCACTGTAAAGTGGAGTGACTCAAAAAGATGAAACCATCGTGTTTCTGCCTTTGTTCCTTTTATCAATACATATTTTTTTGACAGAATCGGGGGAAAGTGACAAGATTTCTTATTATTTTTCATGTTTTTCCTTAATAATACCAAATGAGACAAGATATGCTACTGCGGAGAATACCTTTGTACTACAATTTAGGGAAATTGAATATTTTATTTTCTGCATTACCTGATTTCGTTGAGGTTGACTACTACTGTCACTGACATGTTCATGGTCCACTGGTGTACCAGTAGTACTACTAAAGGAACAGCAAGACAACGGGTTCTGCTCACCCCAAAAGTTGCAATGAAACTGACTTGTCTGTTCTTCCTTTGTTCCTTCTTTAGCATTTATCTGGGTTGTTGTGCCAGCAGAAGTATGACAGCAATGAGGATGATGGTGAAATGGACTCTGGTTCTTGTCGAAACACCTGTCACTCTGCTGCGGCTGCTGTCGATAAACGTCAACTCTGTTCTCTTGATCCCCACCACAACCTGTGGTTGTTGGGACTGTGCTTGAGCCACTACTGATATTACTACTAGTAGTATTGCCACCAGATGACCATTTCCATCCTCTGGAAAACAAGGCCCGAATAAATGTCAAAGTTTTGCGAAATCTTCCTTGATTATGATTATGAGAAGCGTTTGTTTGTGGTCGTCGCTTTGTTGCCGTGGCTGCTGACCAAACCGATAGCGTGCTTGTGCTACCGCTGCTGTCCTTTGGTTTATTACCAGTCTCAGTTCTCTCCGCGTCGTTCTCCACCGTTTCCTTGTTCTCGTCTACTGCATGAGGACAACGGTGTGGTTGTGCAACTACCTCTGAAGCTCCTCGGTGTTGCGATGAGCAGCAGAGGCAGGGACGTTCAGTTTCCTCAGAGTCTTTCATACTTGTGACAGACTCATCCTTCATGCCATCTCCTCTTGGTGTGCCAGTGCCTCGCTCCTTTCTCCCTGTTTCGTCTTCCCCAGCTCGTCGCTTCTTCCAGAAGAAGAGAAGAGACAGACTGGCATCTATCACGGTTTGCAGGGAGCCACACAATAGCTCGGTACGATTCGGGGGCAATGCCATCACCACCATAAGCAGCCAACAACAACAATAATAACAAGTGGTGCAACAGCAACAAGAGCAGCAGCGTCTAGAGCTACTTGGACTACTGCTCCCGTGCCTGTCCCTATTTCTTCCCCGCCAGGAACGACTATTCCAGCGTGGACGATGATGACGATGACAATGCTTTTGGCAATGACAGTAATCTCTGTGATAAGAGGAGGAGGTCAACTGACCTTGCTCCCAGGACACCTTGTACTTGAAAAATAACGCCCCAATAGTCACCAAGAGGAGCAATATGAGAAACAACTCGCAGAGCCAGTCCAACTGCAGAAACTTTTCCCCAATTCGTATACTCACATTCGCCAGACTCACGTATGGAAACGAGAAGGGATCTACATCCTCAAGAAAAAAGTCTACAGGACCACGTTCCGTCCGTGTGTCAATGGCGGGGATCATAAGTTTCCCACTGGAGATTCCCGAAAACCACGAGCTCTTGTCGTGATGGTAGCCTTTTAATGCACCAGAAAAATACGCGCTTCCCTGCCCTTGCTCACCATCCACTACTTCCAAGTGTCCACCAGCCACTGATTCTAGTGTCACTACAGGATCTAGCCATTTTGCAAAGAAAGTGGTACAAACAGAAGCTGCGGTATCTGCAGCCGGCTCCACACCGTCATTATCAAATGCGTACAAGGGAGCAGCTCCGGCCTGCTTCTCACTTTCCTGCTGCTGCTGGAATCCAGCAAAGTCCTCTACACCTTTCCAGTTGTAGGACGAAAAGTACGCTGAATCATGATTCTCCTCTCTAGAAAAGAAGCTGGAAGACTGCTGGTGTTCCTGTTCCTCAGGAAATGTTTGTTGTTCGCCTGAATGCAGCAACCCCAGAATAGATGATAGGGAGAAAGCAGCACAAGACTTTACTGCCATCGTCATAGCTATTGCTTCCACTTTAGAATTTAATAGGGCTTCTTCTACCAATTTCTCCTGTCTTTCTTTCTCCGGTTTATATGGTGCGATGCATGGCTACATATGAAAATGGGTTTTCATACTCGACTGGTGTGATGGTGTGATATAAAGGCAACAGTCACGATAATTTGTACTTCTCACGTCGCACACCGTCATTTTCCCAGTCACAAGGTACATACATACATAAATATACACAAGCGTGTTGCATGCCGTTCAGGACCGTTTTTCTGTTTGCAGAATACTTCTACTTGTACTACCAATACTGAAGTTTCTATTAGCTCATATAAATCATACGGACAACCGCTATTTTTACGCGCTCCCTTTTGCCTTTTCCTACGCAAGAAGAGAAAGTAAAGTTTGTTTTCTTGCTGAAACAGACACGCTGCTTGTTGTTTAACCACTCAAAAAAATTTACCTTGTTTACCTTTCCACTTTTCACAAACTTTTGCTTTATTTTAAAAGCAAAGTAGTAAGTAAGTGCTTGCCTACAACATCCTCATCATCCGAATGATGCATCCGTATCCCAAAAACTCACGGCCCACACACTCCCTTTCAAATCAACTCTATATCCACTTACAAAAACACTAATACTTGGGTATACTGTACCAGTATTGGTTGTGGTTTCAGATGAAACGGCAATTAAACCAGAAAACGGACAAAAAAGCTTCTAAAAATAAAAGAAAGCAGGCATTTTTTTCTCCATGGCTACTTGCGCATGATTTGTTTTTCTCAACTCTTTCGAGAATCCAAACACCTGCATACTTTCATCTCATTAATAATATTATACCGGAAAAATATTCTTTTCACTGTCACAGTAGTCACGTCACGTGGAAAAAAATGAGATCAATAACTATGTAGCCAGCAGCAACACACTTGTATGCCACAACCGTTTCCTGTAAGGCACAACAACACCACACCAAACGCACCAAAAACCAGTAAAAACAGTAACCTTTTCGCAAAAAAGCAACTGATCACTCCAAGGATTTCCTAGCCTAAGCCTTTTAGACCACCATGATCACTAGTAGCGCCAGCAGCACCACTTGCTACTTTGTACTCGGAAAAAAATAATAGGAGCATCTCGCACCACTTCTTCCCCCAGGATTATCTGGTGTGCATGCAGATTGCAGAAGAGGGGGAAACTAGGCAGAAGAAATGCAGAAATATTCTTATTCTTAGTTAAGTTTTGAGTCGAACAACACGAAAATTGCATTGCATCACATTCCTACACACCAGACACATAGAGCTATAATCTTTACCATGATGATGATGATGATGTTCATGTGTGTTTGTTGTTCCACCAAGAAATATCAAAAGGGGAGGAAGAATAAACTCTCATGAAAATGGCAAAAGTGCCAACAAACCGAAAAGCATAGATTTCTTTATATGTCTACTATACTCCTTTCATTCCCTATCAAGCCGCCAAAACTAATCTCACTGTCTATTTTTTTGTTTTCTCTCTCTGTCTCTCTGAAAAGTAGTGCAATAGTTGAAAAGGAGTGGTTTATGGTTTTGCACAATAGAAATCTATAGTGTTATGTGTATGTATAGTGTGAATATAAGCAGTAGTGATGAGCATTATTTAAAGACTTGCCAAAGAACAACAACTTTTAACCTAGTTCATTTTTTCAATTGCATAACCAGCTATAAATGCATGCACAATGTAAAAAGCCAGCGTACAAAGTATGTGAGTATGTGCTTGTAACTTCCGGTGGCATTTTTCTGTATGCATTTATAGTGATAAAAACCTTGCATAATGCTCTTACTTCGGTTGGGCAAATTTCATTGGGCAATTAACATTGATTACATTCTTGTCTAGTTGCTCAGATCATTGTCAAAATAGGGACCATTTACTTTTCCTTCGTTTAATATGACATAAAACACTTATTCTACTATCAGCAGATAAAATGCTTGTATTTGTTCAAAGTATTTAACAAATTAAGGATATAACCTACTTGACCTCTAGCGAAAATGTGACTAATGCTCTTTTCCCAGGGTCGTTGTGTGTGTAATCGAAATAATGAGCGTAATAGCAATAAAAATGTTTCATTCTGTACAGAGTGCACGTACAAATCCTGTTGGCTGAGCTTTTGAAAGAAAAACTTACACAAATTACACTTTTACTTTGGCCAATAACTGTTTTGCCGGCAGCAGTGGAAAATTAAAAAGGTTTGCAAAAGCCGATGAAAGTAATCAAAAGTAGATTTGTAATTCTAATGAAATTATTTCTTTTTCCAAATAGGTAACTACTTTATTGCCATTTTTGTTCGTTTAAAGCTTCCCTGGCCAATAGAAATAACTGTACTTCACCAGGTTGGCTGTTGGTGTGCCATTTTGCCATTTTCAAAGGAGCTCTATGTATTCATTGCCACACATTCTAGAGAGCACTATTTTCTTTGCGAAAAAAGGCAAGCAACATTTTGCACTTTTTTTCGCTCAAATACACATTCACACCAGGACCTCACTCAAGGTGAAAAATTTCTGACTTTCTCACCACAGCTATATATTTTGATGTGGATCATGATGACGATGATGGGATGCTGCAGCAAAAAGAAAGGAAATAACATGCGGTGAGCTCCGATTAATCTTTACGAGAAGGAGAGAGAGGATATCGGAAAGGAAACTGCGAAGAACCGAGGAAAAATCCAAACTAGTCAGAATTCACAGTGAAATGGGATTAGCGAGAAGAAAAAATCATTTACGTGTGTACTACTATTAAACCTGACGATAAACGAGCAGATTTTTGCATACAAACCTTATTTACTACTTTGCGAGAAACAACGTTACCACTTTTTTTTGTAAACCTTTCACATATAAAAACCATCAGCGTTGTTATCGTAAGTCGGGACAGCAAGAACGCATAATGTTCACAGCTTCTGTGAAAAACCACTGCCATCATGCCAACAGATGAGTTTATATGGGATCGTTCTTTGTAAACCATTTGCCAAAATTATGGCCTTTCATCTTCTTAAACTGTTCGTTATGATTTCGTTGAACTTGTCTTGCCCGTTGGCGTTGTGAGAGGAAGCGGGCAACGAGAATGAAATGATAAATGATAATTAGCCCGAAAAATAATTCAATATGAAAGCGTTTCTGCAGAAAGGCTTAGGCAATTCGCAAAAGATGATAAAGCATATATATTTGCCCTTTTAATTCCTATTAAATGATCGTGTATAGTATATGGTCGTTAATAGTATATATACCCGTGTAATATGATCATTGTCAATAACGTCACGACTTAAATTCAACATTCGACATCAAATATGACATACTTTTTCAGTATCTTTTTAATATATCTAGTGTAAACGCCTGGCTCTTCTGTTTCTCCATGTGACGACGATGACGACGACGTAAAACTCAAGTCGTAAACAAGAGGCTAAAAGCCAAGTGAAAAAGGACAAGCTTGTTTACCTTATTTATTTATATGCACGCAGTGACGACAACACTAGTGGTGGTGGTAACTGAACTATAGGCATTTTAAAATATTTGTGAATATTTGTGAAATCATGTCTGTCTGTGAAAATATTATGGAAATATTTATGAGTCCCAATCCCAAAGGCAGAGAGAGGAAGCAAGGAAAAAGACTCGAGTGTATGATAGTATTTCGGTATTTGACTCCATTCTCTAATTCGCCAATCTTGTTTTCCCCTTCACAGAGCAAGGATGAGATTATCCTGCTAAAATAATGCTGGTGTTTGCAATGATGATGACGCTGATGCCGATGATAGTTTACATCATGCAGCTAATTTATTTTAGACAAGTGAAGTGGCAGCACACAGTGATAGTATCAGTGGCTCAACATTATTCTTATTAATACTCTTGGTAATATTATTATTATTTTTATCATGTTCGAAGTTTGGATGATGTTGATGGAAATGAACATGTTTTCTTTGCTGGTGCTGCTGCAATGCTGAAAGCTTCCAAGAAATGTGGAGAAGAGACGCATGCACAAACATGCTATGTAACTTTTTTGGCTGCCTTACCAAATACTTATCAAGTCAAGATTCAAATGACGACCATGCAGATTTTTAAGTAGAAAGAAGAAAGAGAACCAGCAGCGCAAAGGCGCACGACAACAAGAACCGTCATCGGCATATGATCATACGAGATGTTGCCATGAAAAAAGAAACGCCAGCATAATATGGTCTCTCAAGTCTCAGGGCACAAAGAGAAAATATGACGGAGAAGCACAAAAATCATACACACCATGAAATATTATTTTGTATTTTTAGAGAGATTTTCCCTGCTTGTCCCATAAAGAAAAAAGAGGACAGAAAAAAATTGCGACGGTGTGACGGAATGATGATGGCTGAAAAATGAGCGTGTCTTGAACCAACTTTTCAAAAGTTGTATGCAGACAAAGTATAAAATATACAATAAGTTATGGCCAATACGACTACAAAAACGACTACTGCAAGTAGATGAAAATGCAATAAATGGCATGGCATAACAAATATAGTGCACCACACAGAGAACAGTCCAAGGCCCAGGATTTCGATAACCAACACAGAGAGAAATGAACGCCAATGCCCCACTTTCCTGACCTACAAAGTCGTATATCCGAGTTTGCATAAAGCAAAAATCTAAAGCATACAAAGATCAAGATGAGGAGGATGTGAGGGAATGAAATAGAAACAGAGATTTACTTGCTGCTATTGACTCTTGGGGTAATGTGAGCCGTATAAGGTAAGACGAAACATGTGCCTATAAGCTATAGCAGGCAGAAAATGCTGTGTTTGTTTTTCATGTGGAAAATAAAAGAGTAAAGTCTATACAAAGTTTGCCTTTTCTATTCATCTCTCTGGCTCACGTTGTTGGCTAAAAACCCAAGGTGAACAAGCCTTGTTCAACAAGGCACATGGACAATAGTTGGAAAAAATTGCGACTTATCTTATTTTTTAAATGGCAATAATAAATAATATTTTTGTTTTTTATTTGCTAGTGAGTGGGATTCTTCATGAGGAGAAATAAGGCGTACGTGTGGGTTGGCGTTGGAGGACACAGCAATTCTCTTGGAAAGATTTAGAGGGGAAATCCATTATTAAAAAAGTTAAATATAGATAAGGTTTTTTTGTGCAAAGACCTCCCGTTTCTTCTTCTTTCTGTAGATAATAAGCTTAAAAAGTGTAGGCAGCATATGACATGCAATTTCCGTTATAACCCTGTATAATAAAATGCATTTATTTATGGATTTCTCTTTATTTACTTACACACAATTGCCAATGAACTGAGCCAGTCACAGAAAAGCAGACAAAATGCCTAAAGGATAACAGCATGTCTTTTGGATTTTTGGTTTAGAGAAACGATGAATTGGCAAATAACGAGAAACAAAGTGTTGTAGAGTGGACCAAGATGAAGCTGATAGCTTGAGTGCTACTGTGAGGATAACAAGCGTCTGTGGTTGGTATTTAGAACATTTAGAACAACGATGATAAGTCATAAGCCAAAAAGAAAAGAGAAGCTTTTCTACTGCCTGTCGACAGCACGACATGGATGTGGCATGAGATTATCTTCTTTTGTTTTCTGGGAGAAAGATGAAAGTGTATTAAAATGGTAATGGGAGTAATAAATGTAAAATGGGTGCGTACCATAATAATACACTTGTCTGTAATAATATTTTTATGAGAGCGAGACATAGTCGCTAAATTTGAACTACACACAATGCTGCTGCTGTTGGTTTGGGATTCGTAGTTTGGAGTCCGAGGCGAGGATGAACAGAGGCATGCATAATGTACACTATGCTCTTTTTATTCTTGGACTTGTGTGTGTACTCGTCTTTCTCATTATTTTGCAAACTTTGCAAATTACACGTAAGTCATTAAAGAAGCAGAGCAAACTTGAAAGTTTTGGAACTCTTGGAATTTCCCTTGCTCATTGTCGGCAGGACCGTTTCTTCTAGCAGCAGGACTCTGGTGGTAGCGGTCTACACGGAAAATTTGAACCGAGAAGCAACACAAAAGACGGGCTAGCAGCAGCAAGCAGCCTTGATTATAGTGGACGACGAAGAATACGGATACAAAAGTATTTATTTAAGGAAAACCGACGAAGAAAGTGGAGAGGCTTTTCAGAAAAAAAAAGTTTTGGCAAGAAGGAGTAGCTGCCACGAGAACGATACAGCTTTAGTGAATGGAAAATGGAATGGAGAGCTATTTAGCTGCACGAGAGAGAGCGGGGGAAACAAAACGTGAGATTCTTCATTGAAAAGCGGGGAAGGACCGGCCGCGAAAACAATGGAGAAAGGAACAGATGCATCATTGCCGCATGCATTGCATACCTTTTGTTATAAAATATAACAAGCTGTCTTTTACTAAAGCAAAACTTTTCCACTGCCGAAAAGTTAAGTTGAAATGAAAAAAGTACATAAAACGAGGACATAACTAGTATGCATAGTGGAAGACTTTGTGTTTTATACAATAAAACATGTATTGTTTAAACTTTAGTTATATATAGACAGGACTGCTATTTAGATAATCTTTTCATGCCCAAATGAATTTACACTATTAAAACATTATAAAGGCTATAAAATGTTCATGTGCACATATCATAATATGTTTACAGAAAAAATAAGATGCTTGCGAGCGGGATCACAAAATGTGATCATTGATTGGCCAGCCCACGCAAAATGTTTTAATGTTGTAGCTGTTATACTTGGACTACTTGGAGTAGCACAGCAGCCCTTTCCCTGAGCCACCCTTCATCCCCATAACAAGCATATATTTATTTGAATTACATTTTGGGGACAGTCATATTTGACGTCAATAATTCCATTTGTTGGAAACAACAAGGAGGTTTCTGGGAACCTTATAGCATCTTTACAAAAGCGGGAATCCTATACAAACTCGCTTTGTTTTCCGGGAAAGATCCACACGCGTGTGGGTTGTATAATGTATACTTTTTTGTATGAAATTTTTTAACAAGTGAAATTCGCGTGCATTTAGGTACACTCATGCACTTATTATTTATTACAAGGGCAAGCTCTCGGAAAGACACACATTTTGATGCTTTTCTCCATCTCTCTTTTATATGCACACAACAAAGCTGGTATGCATTATTGATATGATAATATTATGCATGGTTATAACACTACCCGTGTGTATATAAAAGACGCCAAATACCAAAGGAAAATTTACAAAGAAAAATGACAAGAAGGAAAAGCCAATAGAAAATTATCCATCAATATGTTATTTTTTCTTGTTCCAATTTCTTCTCGTTGCTTGCTCTGATAAAAAATGTATAGGCATTTTTATTAATATTGTTACATGTCATGGAAAGAATCACAAAAGCCATGATCATCATCATCAGCAACATTATCATAAGGATTATACCAAGAAGATGATAAAAAGTTTCAAAAATTGGGTTCTTTCAATCAGACGATCCTGCACGCATGCAGAGAGCAGCGCACAGCGCCACACGGCAGCAGCACAGTAATAACAAAAGCATGGCAAGTACATGCTCAAATACTTAGCAGCCACAGAGCGTATTATAATATGCTTGAAAGTAACTCGTCCGTCAGACACAAGTCAGAGAAAGGATAGACGTTCATGCGAAAAGCTCTGTGTAGGCCGAGGACGCGAACAAGAAGAAAGAAAGTTTTGAGTCAAAAGTGAACCCATACCTAGTTTATAGGCTTTACATGGGCATTCTAAACTTTCTAGAGAAAAAAAGAATCATTATATTGGGATGTATGGTTTTCTTTGCAAAAAAGGAAAATTAGAATAGAAACTTTTTCTCCTTTTTGCTGCTTTTTTTCCCTTTTTTCTCCTGGTATGCTATTGCCACAGGAAATTTTAATATCACTCCAAAGTCTTCCCTTCTTTTTTTTCTGGGTCTCGGCCCCCAATCACCACGTCAGCAGCGTCACAATAAGGAACGACGGGTCCAGAATTTCTAAGGAGGAAATCGGATCATCATCATGGCTTGACTTTTGACTTTGCTTTTTCTTTTATTTTCTAGCGTGCCATCTCATGGAGGCATCTTTTACTCTGGTCGTGAGGCATCAGTGTGTGAGGCACGACGACGTTATGTGTGTGCGTGACCATGCACTAACGCTTGTCGCTATTCGTGTCGAGTGACTGACTAAAGCTTTATTGGAAGTGCCCACTCTAACTCTACAGATTATCTGCCTACATGCTGCTTTCACCTAAAAATAACACACATTTAAAAGGAAAAGGTAAAAAACTGAATGACATTCAAAAACCAAGGGCAAACCCTTTTTATTATTATGTAAACTACCTTGTTCAACCAATGTCCGTACATTTTGGCTACATTTTCTTTTAAAATTGCTATGAAAATTTGAAAAGCTGCTATTTCCTCTTGGTAAAATTTGTTTCTTTTTTTGATTCATGGACAGAACATGGGAATTCATAATCCACTATCAATAACCAGCCAACATGACAACAATTTGTATGGCTCTTATGTTCTTTATGTTTCTTTTTCACGTAGTGATGTGCTTCCTTCTCCGTTTCTCCCCGTGTCATTTCAAGGGCACGCCAATAGTCATGTACAGACGAAAGAAAGGAAGCACACTTGAATACACCACTACAAACCTTTCAAGTATTTTAGTCCTTTTTCCACATTACTTATCCATTGAATACTCTTACGAATAAGAGTGCTGCTCTTATATGGTCTCTCTTTTCTTTCAATTTTTCAATAATCCTATATTCCAGCCGCAAATACATCTCTTCACTTCTCGCTCCCTTCTTTCATCCGCCACACGCCAATCTCTTTTCCAACTAATCCACAAAATCCTACCGCTGTGCGCTCCTACCGTTTCGTTCCAAGAAGAAGATGGATAGAAATACAGAGAATATAGACGAGAATTCTCAAACAATAATCGGATAAAGATTGTCTCCTGCACACATTGCATATTATATGTATAGGCCTCACAGGATTCAGGATGTATCTATAATTCCGCACGTCTGCTATTGACTCTCTGTATAATTGTCTTTGTGCAAATAATATACCGTTTTCCTACATGTGTGCTCCCTCTACACAGTCTTAACTCCCAGAACGTAAAGTTATGTCTGAAGAATACAATCGATTGAAACAAATTTTTAAAATCTGTGGAAGTATGTGTTTTCTATGTTTTAGTACAAATCTAAAGCAGTTCTGGATAATTAATGTTTACATTTCTTAGCATAATACATTTACAGTAAAACAGAAGCACAAAATATGCTCGTATATTGTATATCACAACCACACTATCTATTGTACAAATTGCATTTAGTTTATATGCTGAATAATATGCCGATGGTTGTTTTTACTCTAGATTCCAGAGAAAACGTTTCTTGTTCCAGCTTAGTGAACAGATCGTTTGACACAAAAAGTTCAAAGCAAAAGGAACTTCCGAGAAAGTGGTCTAGTTCTAGTTTTTATGAAATTCCAGTGTACTACTAACCAATAGCTTTCATGTTAGTATATACATTCAAATTTCAAATTTGTTTGGTATTTTGTAAAAGCAAGGTTACAGGCCTATTGGATTTCAAAGTTTTAATATGTCAAATTGAATTGGGAAATGCATTATGATGAAATTCTTTGAATGTCCCTTCAAGCATATATTAAGTTGCAATTATTCTTGTATAAGAATACTTGAATGATTATGTTATAGTTGCCAATTTGCATGTTGAAAAATTAGCAAAGCATTTTGCTACACAAGTAAAGCTGGGGAAGCATACACACAATGAGCTTGTATAAAATACCCTTGCGAAAAGCGAAAGCAGACCTTTAAAAAATCTCTTTTTTCACTTACCGACTATGATTGACGTCACGTCCTCTGGGTGAGCCACGGCCCTTGGTGTTCCCGCCTCCCGCCAACTTCTTCAACTGCTGAGCTTTGCGGTTCTTCTTTTTGGCCCGGATGGCCATGACTGGTAACCACAAAAAGGAAATTTTCATTTTCACACTTTTTCACCACTTTATTTCGATATTTTTATTGCGAGTTTTAACACCCGAACTATTAGAAAGCAGAAAGCTGACTGTTCTCAGTTTTACAAGTAGTGTCTCCTCCTCCTCAAACTACTACACAAATGCAAATGTCACCTTCAGATTAAAATTGTAGCCATCTAAAACATTTTCATGAAAAGCCACTTTATAATTCTGCTTTCACTGGGGAAAGGTTAATAGTCGGTTATGTTCTCGCTACGAAATGCCACTGCTCTGCACCCACTACTAGTACGTCCAACCCAACAAATGTAACCTAATATTCTTACTACTGACTTGACTGAGGAAAATTACAAGAGACAACGGACAAGACACCTTTCGTTTGCAAAAGTAACGGTTGGCTGGGCTTTTGGCGTAGTATTATCATCAAACAGGGAAAACCTATTCATCTATCTAGCAATATCCACATATATCTTTAAGCTATTATTCATGCCTCCTGGACAACCCTAGAGCGACTGGCCGGACTGGAATAACACAAATGACGTTTTCGTTGCTGGCGTTTGTTGCTTACATCACCATTTTACTGTCTTTTAACATTTAAACCCGTTATTTTTCTCTTTTATTATATTTTCAATACATTCGCAGCTACCAGTGTAAGCTGCAGCATTGAAAGGCAAGCAACAAAAGAATGGCAAACTAGTGGAGAAAGTAATAGCCATCAAAACACTATCATTGCTTTGAAAATGCTATTATTAAAAACAGAAAAGCTTTTTGTTGGCAATGGCATGCATATTTGCATTATTTCAAATGTCGATGACAATAATGATAAAAAAAGAAAAAGTGTGCTTGCTGTTGTTTGTGTTTGTTGTGGGGAGTGTGCCACGTCAATGGTATAGCCATTTAAGCATATACAGCAATATATCGTTTGTCCTGGACAAAGTAATTCATTTTCTTTCTTACTAGTTAGCTGTTTATGTGCCAAGGATATTTAGGGTAGGCAGGAAATGAGAATTGAGATAAGTAGATAATAAGTACACAAAAATATAATAATATGATATTATATGCACGTGTGTAGACCTGCCTACGCAAACACATACTTTTACTTTACTAAAGTAACTTTAGTGTGCTGGAAGTGAAAGGTGTTGTCAGGTAGTGCGGGTAACAGGGACAACAAGGGGAGAAAATGAAAAGAAAAATGTCGATATCGGTATAACGCTATATAATAATAATGATGATGACGGTGACTGAAAGAAAACTTGAACACTACGCTACCAACACGGGAAGGTAATAATGGGCATAAGTAATTTACGTGGATGCTTTTTAATAAAGGCATAATGATGTTCTAGAAGTTTGGCGAATATCTATCTAATTTTACCTTCAACCTTTAACATGCTTATTGGAACGACCAAAATGGTGTGAAAACGAAAAAGGCGAGAGAAATGTCTCAAGTGGAGCGGAGCAAAGTTCTAGATGAGGTTGTAAGTGTTATGTGTGAACCCTTGTTGACTTGGTTTTAATATCTCCATGTAACAGTTACTAGATAACTGACCATGCAAATAATGATGAACTCATAAAGTGCATGCATACTAGCACATTCCAATAAAAATGCTAGGAATGGGGTCGCTGCACGAATGCAAGAAGAAAGAATCTAAATGAAAGGGAAAATAAAGAAGCAAAACCGTCCGTTGAAACGAAAACATTTCAGGTATTGTAATAGTAAATATGATGAAGGGAGAAATTCGTATGAGAAAATACGACAATGTAGTTACTGGTAAGGTTTGTTTGCTTTTCTGTGACAGCTGAAACAACACGACACTTTTTGGTAGTGTGCACACTAAAGAATTAAAATGGTTGACAGTAATATAACAGCCTATTCAAAACCAAATGTATTCACTGTTTGCATATGAATGTGATTATATGTAATCTAATATTTCAACAAGACAACATTAAATTGCTAGCCAATTTTGTTTTATCATATAATAGCGTCAATGTGTCATCATTATTATCTTGAATCTTGATAACCTATACTTATAGAATCATATAATATGTATGGCATTTCCATTGGTAGTTGTAGAAGTTGGTGGACATTTCCATTGTCTGTTTTCTGAAAGCACAGCTTTTTCCTTTTTTATCTCCGATTTTCTTGCTGACTTTCACTTATTAGAATTGTCATTTCTAATACTTATAATATTCTAGCAAGTTGGGCAATCAAGATAGCCTTTCTGTCCAAAATGATGAACGCAAGTTCAATAACAATCGGCTGGCCTCGTATACATTTTTAATAAGCATACAACATGGCAAGTCACATTATTCCTAGCAAAGACACAAGTCACGACTTTAGTACATGGTTGTTTCCGCATAATAAAATAAATTCAGGTAAGATATTCTACGTATACGTGACGTAACCTAGCAGCGCTAGCAGTCGCACTGGTGGTGGTGGTGAAAACAACATTATCCGCATATATATGGTCACTTGTGTGAACAGCTAGGTCGCATTCTCGCATTGGAAATGAAACTATGCTACGACACGTTTCAATGTAATAACTTGCGCATTTGCTATAATAAAAGTAGAAATGGTAGCGTTTGATGTACCCTTCTGGCCTGATTAATAATTAATCAAGTGAAAAGGACAGAACTGGAGTGGATATCAAAAGGCTGGGTTAGTGATGCCGAGTTTTCATGAAGGAGAAAGCGAATGTTTACTCTACTTTACTCTCACTTGCCCTTGCTGTCAGATACCCAGGCCATCCAGAAGGTCCAAATGGACGTCAGCGTCAGTGACAGGCTCGCAAAAGCATGTATTTTAGGTATATCATATGACATCACAAGGAAATGTGGGCTAATAACACTTTCGACCTTCTACTCGTCTCAAAAACAGCTTAATCACATATTGCCTAATTTTTAACAATGTATTTGATTCTTTTTCCAAGAAGTCTCTTCTGCTGCTTGATTGAAAATTCTACGCAGAAACAAAAAACCTACCTACGCAAGCTGGTCACCAGAACGGCAGCAAAGGGAAAATAAAATATGTGGGTAGATTGGTAAAAAGACGGATCATTTTTCATAAAAAGAAATGTAATCCGGCTTAACTCTATTCTTCTTAACTTGACTGGGCAGGCACTCTCTTTGAAGCGGACATGAGGTTTATCTGCAAAGAAGTGAAATGGTCTGACCACAAGGACTAAAAAGGACTGTAGCCTACATGATGTAGGTATTTCGCGGTTCGGACTTCCGACTACTAACATTGTAGTACCAGTACAAGATACTGGAACATTACACTGCTTTAATGGGTGTTGCTTGCTTGCTACATTTTATATCAATATGCATAAACTGCTTATTCTTGAGCAATTGAAGCCCTGAGTCTAAGCCTGTTAATCATGATGACAGATAGCCTTGAATTGACTGGAAGGTGCAAGAAAAACAAGAGGTGTGGCATGGTACGAAAAATAAAATAAGAAAACTGTTGTTCTAGCACTTTGAGAACAAAGTATACAGGCATGTAGTACAGCTATATAGCTACAAAAAACTGCACCCTGCACATTCCGGAATACGGAACAGAGAAAGAAGAATATTTTTAGCGCATAGGAAACTGCTGGAACCCCTTTTCGGTCTGACCTTTTATGCCAGTGCATAGAGTGATAGAGCGATTTAGCTTTAAAATGACGCAGGTTACAATCTAACCGCTGCTAGCTATGTTATGTACATATATTATGGACTAGCGCATTCCAGTATACATTTGTACATTTAGCTTTCCTATCGCCAATAATCTCTGCATGTTTACCACGAATAAAGTGAAGAGAAAACAGAATAGACTTTTAAATCCTCAAAATCACAAGATTTAAATCAAACAAAGCGGCAGGATGGTAAAGGGAGGATGAGACCAGCTTACGGCGAATTTTTTTTATCAGGGCAAAAACTACAATCGCACATTTTAGTGGTGTTGCCACAGTGTACTACTTCCATAGAGTCCTAGTCTGAACAAGACAAGAAGTACAAACAACCGCAAAAAGTAGATACACAGACATACATAGTTGATTTAGTGGAAAGGAGACTGGGATGGAGATGAAAGTCAAAAGTGATTATCTTGTAGTCCCTTTTCCCTTGATACTACTATACCATAGCACACAGACGGAGTACAGCAGAGAAATAAAATAATAAAAAGACTGTGTTTGCACTTGTTTGGCGAATCGCTTTTCAAGCACAAAATAATCTTACGTGGGCACAATGCTTTAAGCATGAGTGTTGGAGATTATAGCTGAAATGCAATTAAATTGCGGATTGAATGAATACACCCATTAATGACATGATACAAAGCACCAACGTAATCAGCGGAAGTTACAACTTTTGCGCAACAACAGTAACGCTTTGGTAGCAGGAGATCTCAAAACTTTATCATTTCATGAGAGTCATTGGCTAGACAATAAAAAAGCACAGAAGGGCAATGTTGAGTGCTCTAGTACGCAAAAATCCAATGACAAGATATCTGTCCCACCTCGCATTTAATTAAATATTGACTATTGACATTAGTTTTTGAGACCGTAAAACATAACTAATAGCTTCCGCATGGCATTCACTAACTTGCTATCTGTTTGAATTTGAATCGCCCAATTAAATATGCACAATAGGTGTTACTAGAGTATTACGATACACGTGTGCTCATCCATTTATGATTACTGCTATTGAATGTCAACCAAATGATGGTCTCGTCATACAAATAATCATGCAAATTACAGTTTCACACAAGTTGCTAATCTGAATGACCAAAAATACATTCAGACATCAAAAGCTGAAATTGTCCCAATTTTATTTGTATTTCCATTTAAAAAGGTTCATCGCTCTAAATCCGTTTTTACTACCTATGCTGCCATCCCGCGACGTTTTTCTAGGGCTCCGCATATCATTCCTTGTATTCCCTTGCTATATAGGCTTTATAAAAAATGGTTTGAGTCACATGTATGAGAGCCAAACATAATTGACTTTACTAAAACTACAAATTAGGTATTTGCTTGGGCAAAATTAAAAACCTAAGCATATATAATAATTATGCATACTTAACTTGATTATTGGCAATTAAACGCTTTCTAAATCTGTTTTCTCTTTCCCTTATCATCTGCAGACACTTTTTGCGTCATTGTTATCAAGGCTGTGCATATATTTTTACGACTGCGTTAATTGCAGTGTCGCACTGGTAATAAAATCTAATGCAAATGTACATTGCACATAGTCGACAGGGTTGCACACTTTATCTCACTTTAGTGCATAATAATATATAGTTCACACTTTTATTCTATATTCAACTAATTGCAAGTAGAAACATTTTTTGCTTTCCAGCCCAGCCCATAACTCAAAACCTAATTTGTTATCTTTGTCCATTTTTAACTTTTCAAGAACTCATCCCAAATATAGACATGACTTGCTGCGAAACTACTTTCAACCAGAATCACTATTTTGCATCTTAACAGATAAGCAGAAATATTGATACGATAAATAACATCAATATTTCTTTGCAATGAACAGTCTGCTTTCAAAATAGCAATTTAATTATACATGAAAATAAAAGAGAATATATTTTTAATGAATTTAAAATACGGTTTTCTTACCTCTTCTGTTAATTTCTCCTTTGTACACTTTGTCCATACGCGTTTCCAGGGCTGCTTGATTACCAATCCGCACTACTCCTCGTCCCACTCACAAAACTCACTTTGATTTGCGTCTTATTGTCATTAACAAGATCTCTACAGGGCCACAACAACAATTCCACTTTGATTCTCTTTCTCTCTTAATCCTTTCCATTAAAACTTTGCTTGTTTTGAACAATCATACTCATAATATAATAGTTAGTTAAAACAATAAAAAGTACGTGGAATTAGTACTGAAGTTTTTAAAAAATCTCTTCTTGCCTACTTGTACGTGAAATGAGATTTACTTATTATTGCACACACAACATATTATACAATTTTTTTATACAGTTTTATTATTTCATTTGCTACTTACCAACCACACTTTTACTGCTAAAACTCCTTTACTTACGGCTGCTTCTTACTAGAAAAAATGGTATAGTCAATAGTTGCTGATGATGGTAGTAGCAGTAGTATTATTGTGAGTGTGCTGCTGCTGCTGCTGGTGTTGTGAATTCTCAAGTAGTATTATGTATGCATGCATTGCATTTTCTAGAGAAGAGAGAGAGAGAGGTTTTTTATTTTTCTGTCTGTAGTCTGTAGAGTTTGTGTAGGGATATTTTTTGGGAGTTGTAAAGTTCTCATGTGAAAATGTTAAGTAATATGTAGTGGGAGAGGACAAGTTTGAAAATGGACAGGGAGGAATGGAAAAGAGGGATTTTTGTGCGATGCGGTGGTGCAGTAGTGTGTGGATGCCGTCATTTTTTACTCCCTGCTTGCTGAATGGATCTTGTTTTTATAGTAGATGATATGGCAGCAGCAGCAGGCTAAAAAAGTAAAGTAGGATTACATACAACACATTCGACGACGGTGATGACGAGAAGAAGCGTACATTTAAGTGTTATTATTATGGAGCTTTACCGCAACCTCACACACAGGACAGGACATTGGGTACGGGTACATCATATCATTGTGTAAAATGCGCTGAGTTTGCTTTTGTATTGTGTTTTTGCTGTGTGAGAAGGAAAGAGAACAAAAGTGAGTGTAATATGAAATAGAAATGTAACTTGACAAGAAGAGGAGAAAAAGGCAGCGTTTTAGGAGAAGAGATTGAAATGAAAATCAGTTTGGGTTTTGGGGATGATGACGGTTATGATGAGAAGAGGATGAACGAGAAATTGTATAGAGAGAGAAGTAGTATGTGGATAGGCAGCTAATGATTGTTGTGTGCGTGGTGGCAACATAGAGAAAAAGTTTAAGCTTGCATGTAAGGTTGGATGAATGGAATATTATTATGGATAATGGATATGTACATAGAAAAGTGCATAATAGTTTGGTGTACTAGAGAATACCTACACGGGAAAAGAAACAAACAATGTATAATATGGTGATTCACTCATATTATTCACATGAGCATATATGCCTATTTGCCTTTGTACTACTTGGGTAGAGAGGAGAATGGCAGCGTGTGTACTGAATTAGAGGAAATGCAAAGAAAAAAGCCAAGAATAAGCGATCATAGCAGAAGAAGAGAAGGAGACCACCAGCAGAAATGAAACCAGGCAGGCACCACAAAATCACACCGTACCAACGTCGTCATTCTAAGTGGCAGTGGTGTAGAGAGAAGTTGTGTTCGGTAAAGAAACTAAAAGTAAAGAACGGATGAGGAACAAAAACACAAAGTTTTTGCCTTCTTGTTTGCTAAAAAATGCAGAGAATGATTTTGGGAATTTTGGTGTTTACCCAAGTACCAGGCTAGGCCAGGACACAAAGTACACACGAAGAGGGAAATGGGGAAGGTAACAAGGAGACTTTTCTCAATTAGTTTCATGTTATTGTTCTCTGCTATTAGAAAGAGGCATGGGAAATGGGAACGTACATTGTTGCAGCATGCAAATATGAATATAAGCAGGCCATGCAAAATATGACGGGGTTTTTGCTTCCGAGTTGCCAAAACCTAGTAGACGAAAGTTTGTTCGCCCTAGGTAAATTAGAATATTATGCCTAAATGGCAGGGTATAACTGTGCAAAACTATAGGTCACGTAATCAACAGAGGTATTATAAATTTCTGATTGTTTGAAAAATGGTAATACTGATGACTCACTTATAAGAAAGAATGGCATTATTATGAGCAAAGAATGACGGAATGCAGTTACGTTTGCAATACAAACTTTGTATTACTTAGTAGCAATACGAGGTAATATGAACTGGCAACTGCATGAGCGTTTTCTGCAGCATTCTAGATGCAACGCGCGTGGTGGGACAGATCTCTGTCGGAGGAAAGCGCAAGCTGGTCGAGCTATGAATACGCAGTACAAAACTTCTCGTAAATTCGTAAGGTGAGGTTAGTTGTGCATGTGCTGTTTGCAAACTTGTTACTTTCTGCAGGAAGGTGTAAATCCATTAAATGTACTAAGGTGTAAGTAAAAATCTCAGATTCACGGCAAGCTGAATTTGGCAGAGGGTGTAAGATGTAATGGCAATACAATGACACAAAGCAATATTCCTACAATTTCTTGCAGTTACATAATTGTTCCTATGTGTAGGCATATAAAATGCTGCGTTGTTTAAATTTGGTAATTCCTTTTAGTACGTACCCTATGCACACTACAAACATAACATGAGAAACACACAGGAAAACTCTTAAACTTGTCGCAGCTTGCCCCACTCAATCCAGAATAAAAGACTTTAAAATTATTATCATATCATTCGTGTTTTTGTGCACACACATGCATTACTTTGTGCTGTGTTCATAAAATATAAATGGCTTTTCATCACTTTTTTCCAGGAAATCTTGTCAAAACGTTTATATGATTTTATTTGCTAATGCCGATAATGCATAATGCATTATGGGGCATAAAGCACATATAACGACTTAACGACTGGAGGCTATATATCTACGTGTAGACATACATTCTCTGAGCTTTGTGTACACAACGGAGTATTTCGCAAGTCATTAAATATTTTGAATATTATGTCATCATCAGAATTTTTCATATTCACCTAAAAGCCATTTTCATTTTGTATTCGCTAGAAGAGTATTAATTGTCGTGCCTTGAACAAATTGCTTTTTTTGCTTGGTGTTGCTTTAAGTATGAATGTTAAAGCTGTTGACTGCATGAAATTGTATGCATTGCTCTAAAACGACATAATAACTTAACACTTTATCCTTCTATTTGCTTCACAGCTTTGGTTTCAAAGCGTCAAAAGTAACTAATACAAAAGCCGTCAAGCAAATCTGAGAATGCTTTGAAAATATTACATAAAACGTATTACCCCACAATCTGGAAAATCCTTTACATTCATCACGCTTCTTTTTGTTTGCAATGTCATTTTTCTATTTGTTCACTTCTGGTAGCAACGCATGTAACTAATCGAATGTTTCATCTAGCATATCAGATTCTTTGATAGAACTTTTTTATCATTTGACTTGAGCCATATTCTACACAGAATTTCCTAGGCTGGCGTTTACTGGATAAACAGTACACGTGCATTAATTTTGATAGATATTTCGTTATCAAGTTCCTGCACACCTCAAACGCTAATACGATTAAGATGAAGATGTAAGAGCGTAGGCGTACTGCCTTCTTGAAGGTGAACTCATAATAGCTCCAATGATCATCCATACATAAAGCCAACCAACACATTGGTCTACAGCGTTGGGCATGCATCATTTCACCATGATCCTGCGGTTTCAGATTCCATGTACACGTCAATAATGTGTAATACCTGAAATCCTACGTGTGTGTGTGTGAATGAACCCCCAAAAATCTCTCTGCGGGAGGGAGATAACTTAATTCATCAACGTTGGTTGTTCGGCAAATCATCAAAGTACTTTCACTCTTTTGCATGCAGACACACACCGGGACAGAGCAATAGTACGCATGCTGCTCTGGGATTCAGAGTTGACACAACTTTCATCATAGTAGCTGGCAAAAGGAAAAGGCAACAATAAGCACAAAAGTTCTTTGATGATGTCCCATTGGATTTAGTACTTAGCAGGCTCACTGGCTATGTACCTTACTGTCTCCCGTTGCTTTAATGAATCGTAACGTGATGTGATTAATTTATGTAAAAGGTAATCATAGGTAATACAATGCATGTATAATATATGTACGCTTTATTATAAAGGGGAAAGGTTACAACAATAAGTTGACTTTACACAGACTTGTGACAGAGACATGCTAAACCAAATAGAGTTATTACAAAATTATGGAAGTAAAAGGAATTAGTATGGATAATGTGATTAGCTTACAACAACATACATGGTACTTTCATCTGTGTGTTTTTACTCATTATTTTTTGTTGTTGTTTTAGAATTGGCAAAACGTATTGGTCTTGCATAAACAAGGACAACATTTTGTTTCCAGTTCTCATCATATTACTACACGTAGAGTAAATTTTACAACGTTGGATAGAATATAACTATAGTAATTTAAAAGTCAAAAGTGTTAAACAAATATGCCTAATGCCTATAATATTACGCTTGTCCAGCAAAAAAATAAAACGTAATTAGCAGCGTTCATCGTCGTCTCCTCAAATACATCATGGTCATGACAAAGAAATTTCTTGAGAAAAAAATCCTGACCTGAGAGTTTACTACTCACAGTTCTTTTTTATGCATACGTCCTGTATATTTTAAAGCTATTAGAAGAATACGCATAAAAACTATCTGCTACAGTCCATGCTATTATTATTACACCGCAGACGTTAAACTTTTTTACAACTTGTTCTTTTATAATGCACGGACGACATGACGACATGCCCAACATATAACATATTATATTGCCATTACGCTGTTGCTGTTATTGTGGTTCATCGTGGCACTTATGACTTAAGAAAATGAATCACTGAACAAGACGCTGCTGCCGCTTTCCTTAGATACTCAGCTCATGTATACAGTTTTGCATGAGAAGCATGTAGTAATAAACGTCTTGTTACGAGAATTCTCATAAAATGGCTTTGCATGCATTTTGCGTGGTGGCTGGCTCTATATGGGCCTTCTTGGTTGTTATGCTTTTTATACAAAACTTAGAGCACGTTAATATATCTCCGTATCTTTTTAACCACTTTAAGAACAACGTCATGAATGTTTTAGAGTGATGCGATCCTCGTGATGATGATCAAGAGGTCTGTTTCTTTTAGTCAAGACTCAAGACGTTTAGTCAACTTTAGTAGTGCCATACTCGCAGACACAAACGCTACGCTTTTTAAGAGAATCTGTTTTCCACTTGTGGCCGTGACAAGTTCAGCGTGTCCACTTTTAGCAGCAGAAGGCATCTTTAGCTGGACAGTTGATTTTCCAGTAGTAGAATTCCGCACATTTTTCTCATGATTAGAGCAAAAGTTGGCGAATGGTTTTACACGCTGTGACGTAATGTTTCAGTACTTTTAAGCACAAAAGACATTGTTTTAAGTTTACCTGTCTGTCCTACTCTGGTTCGTCAAGCAGTTACGTAATCCATTTGTTCCAAAACACAAGAATACAAGAAGAGACCAGTTCTAAGCATCATTTATTTTTTCATGGAACCGTGTTGATCATCATCATCCAACCAACGATTGTATTGTCTATACAGTTACTCTTTTGTTATCTCCTTCGATCCAATTATTCGTTAAACTTTTATTTGAACAAGACAGTCCTCTTGCCTAGTAGTTAGTTGAAGGAAAAGCTTTTGTTGCAAAACTGAAGGTTCATATGATATGATTTTGTATGGATAAAAGCTATACGTGGGCACATCTCTACACATCAAAGTGATTCGAACAAAGTTGCACAAAAACGACTTTCTACATGTGTGTGCCTTATTGTTCATGTGTGTGGGCTAGAGTGTTGTCCGGTACACAGGAAACTTGATACAAGATGGTGATATAAGATAACGCACGAATAAGGGGAATGTGCCAAATGTCCACGTGCTTTTTCATCGCTGCAAAGTAAATAGAGCAACGGTTTTATATAAACCTATTCTTGTGTGTATACACTGTTGCCATTAAAACGATATTCCCATTACCTTAAGGGCTAAAGCGAAATATATAAAGTGCTTGTTTGTGCAACTTCAAGATACTCTTGTGTGTGTAGTCTCTCTGGAATTTATACAAGGGATCGATTCTTTGACTCTGGCCAAAACGCTGTTTGTTTTCTAAAGGGAACGTTCGGGAGTTGTATCTCGTATTAGTTATCTTAAGCGCGTGTTTCATTCACAGCCCAAGTCCAGCCAAATTTCCCTTTCACTTTTTATTGCCTATTTATCCAGGGTAAGCAGAAGACTACCAAAAAGTACATCAATATCCAGAGGATTCCGAAGGGACCGTAACCTCCAGAACAAGCAAGTAAGTTAATAGCTGCGTAAATCATGCATTAATACAATTTCTTCAAGAAGATGTTGGTGATTGAAGAGTAGGGCATGGTGGTGGTCAGTAGCTTTCTGTTTTAAAACACACACACATCCGCACATGTAGTTTTCATTCTTGTTTGGCATGTTGGCATTGCATTGCAGAGAGTAGAGGGTTTGTTAGAGTTTCCTTTCTTGAATACACAGCCGGTAAATAAATAAGTCATAAGTGGGGTAGTAAGAGTTTTTGTTGAAGTCAGTCAAAGCAGCACTGCAAAAGGAGTAAAAAACAAGCAAGCCTTTATCGGCATTCCAAAGACTCCCAAGATGCAAGAAGATGCCTCTAATATGACGATCACGGACAGAGCCAAGGATGGATATAGTTTGATGATGCAGGCCATTTATGATTTAGATGATTGTATGACCGATTCTGATGAGTCCATGTCAATAGCTGCTGAATTCTTGAAAACGTGTTTGCTCCTTTTGCTTCCTACACAATTTTGGTTTTGTAGAACCAGCATTTCTGGCAAACGTGAACATGAGAAATTTTAGCTTTTGAAAAAATAATGAGTGTGGTTGGTGGAGTTAGTGCAAGCAAGGTTTTTAACTTGTTTTGTGCACATACCAGAGAAACATCCATACTTCTATTTAATCCACACACAGCAAGTCGAATTTATTAGATGAACGTGATGCGTTGGCTTATGAATAATATTGAGTTAGTCCACGGACTTTTAAGCGATTGGGAATAGTTTTTGATCGATTGCAGTACGTTGTACGTATTTACTATGATGTAGGAAACTCTTTGAATTTGAGTTAATTAAAGAAAAATCCTTATTATTGGTCTGTATAAATTGCAAAATCAATCAATCACGATAAACTGTTGTGGGAATAGCAAAAGGTACTTTTTTGGAACATAGTACATTGCGAGCATGCAAATCAAAGCAAAGGTTAACAAAAGTATTTATCAGGAAGCAATTATATGTAATTATCTTCCATATCGTATAATTACGTTGGCATGGATAGCTGGAAAAGAACAAGAACATTTCCTAATGCATATAGTTATATATAGGCATTGTATATAGTTTACACAACATAGTGAGGTAATTTCTTTTGCCGTGGATGGAGCTTAAAATGTTTGAGCAAGAATATCTAATGATCTTAAAATACTTGAGTCAAGAAGCTTTCTGGAATAGCATGCTACAGGGAGAAAATCCTCCTCTGCGAGCACAGCACACTAATGGCAAATTTAATGCAAGCTTCTTTCCAAGCATCTTTGTTTGTTTTTTGAGGTTGAGTTCACTGATCTTTAGTTACATAACTTTTCCCGTGTTTATACTCCAATGACAGCAAATTAAAACAAAAAGCTTTGCACAGACTTTCTTTGTTTAAGGTAATTTGACTTAGAGACTTTTAATTGACATGACATCATACCTTCTAAATATATTTCTTACCAAAGATTTTCATTTGTTTTTACATATTACACAAACGAGATGTTTCCATGATGGTAAAAAGTTTGCATTCTTATTCGGGAAGGAACACAGAAGTTGGTCATTCAGCTAGGGTCTCATCCTCATCAGTTTGGTGATTGGCTTACTTGCAATAAACAAGAACCCTACTACACTCAGGCGCCCTTGAAATACTAGAGCTACAAAATTACTCGTAAATAAGCAAAACATGTTGCATACATACTTCTCATCGAGCAAGAACAAGAAAGGCGCAGGCGATGAGATCATATTTTTTAGAAAAGGTAACAATGACACACAGAGAGTAAAGGTTTCCTTCTGCGTGTTGTGAAGGATGTAACGAAGAAACGATAAAAAGGCAAAGTCAACAAAATTGTGTAAAATTTTGCTTAAAAACTTATAGCAATCTAGAATAAATATGGTAACCAGGTACTGCACGTACTTGGGTACATGTGTGTGTATGCATGTTCATTTACATAAGCTAAAAAATGTGACTTTGCGTATTGCATCCAAGTTTCAACTTGAATTCTTCTTTAAAAGCAATGCAATATGGAATCAACCTACACGCCAAGCTGTACTGTTGAACTTGAGCAGTATAAAATGTTTCACTTGCAAGTAAAACTTCTACACAACATCTACTTTACAGTTTTTACAATAGCCGTATGTACTGTAAACAGTTATTATAAAATCAGTATCTGCATGCCCACATCTGTATGAATGTTTGAATACATGCTGATTAAGGCTTTACCAAGCATTTTTGATGATGATTTTTATGGCAATGATGATGATGCTGGCTGAACATATTTGTCGTATGAGTTAATCATCATACACGTTCTCCTTTCCCTTGGTGCGTTGTCTTTCTGCTGAGTTGCAATACTGGTCTTGTCCTACTATAATATAGCATCTCTCACCAAAAAAACTTAATCATCAGCATCCACACTTTATTAAACGCAGAGATGAGAAACGTGAGACAGGAGGCTCAAAGGCTGATCGAAAAGCCAAAGATGAAAGTTTCATGGTCTCGGTCGTTGTTTTCATGTTTTATCGTCAACATCAACGATCATCTTTCAAAACTCAATTACACGAATAGGTCATAATCACCTATGGTGTTATGTGTAATCACATGCCCCACGTTTTGTTTCCTTTGTCCAAAGCATCACATATGAAAGGTAGTAAACTTGAGTGAACCTGAAACGATAATTATTATTGTAACATTAAAGATGTGATTCAAGTGTAAATTTAGCTATTATAGCAATTTTAAAGCTTTGTTTGCTTCTGATGTCTATTCAAACGTGGCAAATGTTATTCAGCTTAATATAACAGCAAATTATTATATGCTAGCTGATCCAACGTCGCAATTTACTGTGATTGGCGAATATTTTTGGAAGTGTGCAATTAGACTATGATGGATGCACCCACTTGTTTCAAACATTGTAGGCATGTTTTACTGCTTTATATGGTCACGTCAAAATCTAGAAAAACACAAACACGTCGCATTTTGTCTCATCCTATTACCATCAACGTCATATAAGTTATCACATTACTGAACAATATAAATTGCTAAAATTGCAACTCCCGCAGCAGGAGTGAAGAGTCTTTTACACACTCAGCACTGTTGTCTCTCTCTCTCTAGTGTGATGTACAAAGGTATTTCATTTGTTGCCAAGTAAGTGCTTTTCTAATTGCGTTGTAAGCTATCCCATTAAAACAAATGAAGACTGATAATTGACAAAATGCCATGAAACGTTTTGAATCAACATTTTAATTACATTATGCATTTCAAATTAAATTTTCCTTTGTCGTCCTGAGAAAAGGAACACTATTTTGCTACGCGCAGCATAGTCTTTAAAATGATAAATTTACAGCTAAAACTGTACTAATGCACCAAAACCTTCGTTTGGTGTTGTTGGTGCAGTTCAAGCGTGAAATATAGCGTTGGCAAAACTCCTCTTTGCTGTCAGTAGGCGAAAAAGTCATGGAAAAAGCCAAAAGTTGAGTTCTCAAGTTGAAAGGGAGCGATTTGCGAAATCACAAAAAGAAGTCATGCAAAACCAAACGCAGAGACAGAAAAAATTAAAATGCGATAAAAGTAGTATGCGTGATTCTTCTGTGTCTTATTGTATGTACTATAGTATGTAGTATAAATTCTCCAATGCTCATAGTACACAACCCAATAGTTTAGCATCTTCCATGTAGTTTTAGCACATTATCTAAAGTATATCTGGTAAACAAAGATTCAAATATATTCATTCGCAAGGGCTTGAACAAAAGCATAAAGCTTCAAAGCGGAAAATGCTAACAAAACATTGTGCTCGTGTTGCTACTGCTAATAGTTTGATCTCATGTACTTATTTTAGCGCTTCTCTGTTTTTAGCAATATCAGGGACAGAAGCCATCGTGCAATTCAATGGTGCAAAACGCCATGTGCACTAGCGCATATTATTGTAATGAGTGTAATTGTACATAGCATAAATACCAAATGCTGTTACTAGGACTTCTCTCTGGATTATGTGTATGTGTACCTATTTCACTTTGAAAACTTTCAATGTTAAGTTTTTTTGCGTGTCCACATGTGTTTAATATCCTGCTCATCAGCCGCATTATTGCACAACAACAAAGCGTGGAAAAGATGTGATACCCTAATGTCCCCTCCGCAGCCGCATATAACATACAAGCGTTACCAAGTCAAAGTCACATTTCAGCACACATGCTAAAAACAGACAAAAGCTGGCCAAGCGTGTTAATTAGAACGCTAAGCAAACATGATGCTATTTGTGCAAATTTACGTTAGAGTCTATATACACCTATTGGTGGGTATCCCCCAGAATGAATTCGAATGTAAATATAGAGAAAAAATTGGACTTTTTGCTATTTGCAAACGCAATTTTTAACATCATTCATCGTCATAGTCATGGGGCAGATGAGTGATAATTCTGTCCTGCTTATCACTCGCTGACACTGACGATGACTCCACGAGATTCTATCTAATCGGCTTAAAACACCGTAATCTTGTATAAATCCAAGAGTCATAAACCAGGCCGGAAAAATTCAATTGAGCACGATACATAACTTTATACAGAGCTTAATTTTATGTGAACTTTAACAACCCTCGGCCCTCCAGAGAGGCAAGCTATTAACAGCTACCTACACAACATATTCTCACAAAAAGCAAATTCCACACAAAACCCCAAAAATGTGCAATTTTAGTTTTGTTGTATAAACACAGAATGCATTTATGCCAACTGCATAAAGTGTTCTTTGGTAAAAATACATATTTTCCCAAGGCAATTGCAAATTGCAATCCAATGCAATTAGCCAACTTTGTCGTGAAATGTAAAAGTTGAGTAAGCAAACGTTACATAAACCCTGCAAAGTTGCCAAAAACAAGTCATGCAGTCAGCCTATTTACACGCATGCATTCCATTGGATTCTTGCCTGTCTGCATTTTGTAGGTCCGTTTCTAAAAAGGAGCCACTCAATAGTGATATTATTTGTGACAGAGTAAGAGAACAAAAAATAGTTAAAAACATGTTATTTGTTTCCAACCATCAAACTTGTATTTAATGGACTATTTTTGTTTTTGGTACAACTTGTGCTACTTGCTGCATTCAAGCAATGCGCTTGTTTAACTGAGACACGAAACGCATAATGTTGCTGATGAGATGTGATGACGCATCCTCAATAAAAGATAGCACGATGGTGATGATGTGATGGCTATCGTACAAACTTAACAACTTGACTTCTTGTTTATATGGGAATAACTGCTGCTTACTGCCTTAGCAAGAATCATCCAACTGAAATATTAAACTACAACTACAATGCAGCAACTTGAATTACTATAATGGAGTCGCATATCACGATATTTATAACTACATGAAGGACAGTTCACTAAACAAGAAAAGGAAAAAGTTAGTAACCTCATATCCGAAAACATAATGCTCATAAAATCCTAATGTGTCCGCCAATACGAAAATTGAGCGGCAACAAATGCCACAAAGCTTCTTCATTTTTTTGCGTTCACTTTCCTCATTAGAAATTCAATATACATCATGTAAGTTTTAACACCTATCAATTTTCAACACAGCTCATAGTGTAAGTGCTTATTCATTTTTATATAATAGGTTGTTGTTAAGAAACTTTATGCTTACACTCCCGCTGTCTTGCTGATGCCATAAATATTTTGCTGATGAGATGATACCCCAAAAAGAACTCCTTAACGACATTACAATGTCGTAGCATGAAAATGTCCAATTAGGTGTATTTTCTTGCCAGGA
This sequence comes from Entomobrya proxima, assembly GCA_029691765.1. NCBI lineage: Eukaryota > Metazoa > Arthropoda > Collembola > Entomobryomorpha > Entomobryidae > Entomobrya > Entomobrya proxima. The sequence continues at coordinate 16,391,347 of CM056173.1, forward strand.
GGCAGCTACAGCCTGCAGGGAGGACATGAAATGTTATTTCCATGTACAAGACAATATTTTGTATTGTATTGGTAACAACAGGTAAAATCCACGTTCATCCATTTTTGTGCTAGTCATGTTCCATTCGATTGCATGTGCCGCACTGGCTCTCTCTAGTACGACGTTGAAAGAATAGTCGGGCAATAATATAATTATCCTCATCAGTATTGCCATCACTATCAGAAGCACCAGCTCGGCATGATGATGATGGTAATGACGAGGAGCATCATTGTTTTATTATTAGGTGTACCGCATATTACGTAATGTGAAGTTATGTAGGTTGTACCCAAAATTGAGCATTTTTTTTATAAAGGGGAGTGTATGTTGATGATGATCGAGTGAACAAGCCCGAAAAATAGCTGCCAAGTTCACTGCACGTTTTTTAGTCTTCTGTGTCGTCATTTTTGTTGGATTCCCTCTGCAACTTTGGTGAGCATCTTGTTGCATTTCTCCAACTTTATTTGAGATGCCATTGCTACTACAAAAGATTAAGCTGGTTGGGACAAGAAAGGACAAACTTAAAAGAAGACCAAATTTGTTTCAAAGTGAACAATAAAAGGGGATTTGCTGGTTGCCTGCCTCTAGGAATGAGTAAAGGCTAGATGTTCATTATCAACAACCCACGTGTAACAAAACATGATTACAGATTTCAATTCGTAAATATGCTGTATTTTTAAGCAGATACAGTGTACACAATTTGCGGAATGTAGGTACACACATCCTAAATGTAATGTTAAATATTTCGTTCAATTTTGCATGTCTGTGTATCTCTTTATTTCATAACAACATGCCGCAAAAGGCCTAGCTTGGCTCAGTACTGCGTTTTGCATACATATATTTGCCTGACTTATCATCTCCATACGGATGGCGACTATGCTCCTGATAACTATGCTGCTGACAGAGTCACAGTACTTGTGATTCAACGAAAATGAATATAATAATATGAAAAAGTGTTAATTTTTTGTACGTCATCCTGAGTGCAGTATGATTGCTAATAATTTGTGTTGGTACTTATTACAATGTTCACAATCAGTGATATCATTTCATTTCCACATGGTTGGTAGTCCTAAAAAGATCAGTTAGTCGTTTGAGGACAAAAAATAAAGAGAAACGTGTTTTAAAATTTGTAAAACATTATTAAACAAGCTTTTGGAAAATGAAAATAGCTGTGTGACGTCTTTATGTAAAAACCTATATTTATAAATCCCGTACTGCTGTTGCCGTAGTGTACAGTGTAGTGGTGTGGAGAACTTCAAGGATAACTAAATACTGAGATTTTCCCGTTGTAAGTTTTCCACACTCTGTTTCCCGTTTTGCAATCCCATGGTCTGTGACCAGTAGTACCAGGAAACAGAATCTTTATCCCGGAGCTCGGTATCTTTGTGTTTACAATAATTTTGGATTCATACATGCATGTCATCATTATCACTGTGGTTTTCGCGAACACCGGAAGCTACGGGAACAACTGTATGAACAAGAAAATGTGTCTATGTTAGCCTTCCCTTTAAATTTGCATGAATATCTACTATCACTTTCTGAATTTTTGAAACAAAGTTTACAAATCGGTGAACAAAGTATAAAGAAAACGAGTAATGCTTTGGCATTGTGCTACAAAAAAGAAAAACAAATACAAAAGCCTGTTTTAAACTTCTGGTTTGCTGAGTTTGTTCTTGTTTTCTGATGTGACGATCATGACGCTATGCGATGACGAAAGTGAGTGAACAAAAAACTTGATAGTGTGAAATGTGAACGGAACAAAAAGTGAGTAATGCTAGTTAATAGTTAATACTCAATCCTAAATACAACAGTACATTTGTAAATTAGAGCAAAGCACACAAATACAAAAGTCTCTTCCTCATCGTCCTCAATAGTGTAAAAAGTTTTCCATGTCAACGCAAAACACTGGATTATATGTACAGTCTACAGTATTTAGTTTATCTGAGTTGCTCAGTTGCTTTATTACAATTTTAGTTTTTCCCTATGTCCCTTTATTACTGCAGATAATGCATTTTCATTTAAATTTCATGATAACAAGTAGCAATATTTAGATTACTTTTATCCAAAATATCACTCTTTTTAATCAATATTTGGTAGGTATATTACTACGGGCGACTAATTTGGAGCTGACATTTAAATCCCCAGTATGCAACACAGCCAATTAGTCAACAACCTTTTAGGGTCGTTTGGTTTAGTATGCAAGCGTCGGCGCTTCCCGAGTCATTGACCAAGACAGAACATCATAAACGAAAGACTTCAGTAGTTAAAAACTGTTTGCAACATCCCATATCGGCACGTTTTTACATTCCCTTCCAGCTTCAGACAAGTCTACTGGGACATTACGTCATTAATAGGGTAATCGTCAACTCATCAAAAAACCAATAAAAATACAACTTTTGCGTGTGTCGTGTCACCAACTCGTTTAAATGGAAGTAAATGACATTTAGTGGTATACACTGCATATGATGTGAGTTTCTTATCTGCAAAAAGTCATCAATATTTTTATCAAAGACACAAGAGTTTGGAACACAAGTTCATATTATATTTGGTTTTACAACTGGAGTATATACTATACCAGCACACATGACAAAGAAAGTTTGCGTCGTTGTTTCGACTTTGTTTTGAGATTGGGATTACCTACATATTTGTGTTCTTTGTCATTCTTCCCGTTTTTTTGTGACAATAATAGCACCAAACTTTACTTCTTTGGATGTACCTACTACATTTCTCGAGTCAACTCTGTTGTGTCAAACATGTTGTGAAACTTTTGAGCTATTTTTGGATGAAAAAATGCACACAAAATGGCACGAAATATAAGTCAGCGACACCATGAGTAAGTCAATTTTTTTTACAACTTTTCCTTTGACGCGGTACTCGCTTCCCACCAGTTTAGTTTTGTTAAAAGAAAAATGTCAACAATGGCTTTTAGAACTATATATAATGTATTGAATTGGAAGAGAAACAACATTCTTTTAACTTAAAACTTTTGTGATTTTCGGCGTATGTTCAGTTTAGTATAATATGTTGTAAAACTTCTGTTGTAAGGCTATAGCATTTTCTCATTTTCAGTGAAAAATTTTCACTTTTCTGACCGAGATAAGCGGATGAATGTTGATGATGTGATTTAACTGGAAGCAGGGAAGCAAAACTCCTTATTTCTATTTGATGATATTAATGTTTATGATCTTATTGGACCACTTTTTTACTCTCGCTTTCGTCTTCATTCAAGTTATCTAATCAGGTCAGAAATATCTAATTGAAGCGACTGAGCACGGAGCATGTGCCTATTTTCTCTGAAAAAGAAGCAAACTCATTTTATCCACACGTTGCTCCGTCTCTACCTTCCTATATCAACCTCGATTTCCACTTGTCTTAAGTTTTTTTCTTCAAAACGCTATTTATTTTCTACTGTGGGTCATTTTTCGCCGTTTACCATCTGCTTTACTAGCTTGCTGACATTTGATCATGATGGTTTTGATGCTGTTGCTTGAGCTGGAGATATAACAGAAATTGTTCCTACTTTCTTTCAAATAGCCAACTTTCTAACACTTCTACTAGCTACTGAAATGGTATCTAGCACTCCAAGCTTTCACTCTTCGTAGCTATGAAAGATTTCCAACTCTGCAGCGCTACAAGGTTTTGCCCCTAGTGGACGTTTTATACTCGTTAAACTAGAATCAAATGGTTTGTGTATTTATTTATCAACTTTCAATTCCTTCTATTCAGACCAGCAACCCGGTTAGTGTTTGACCATAAAAGCAAACATACCAAACCAATCCACATTTTTGTATCTTGCAATATCTACGAGGTTTTTTGCCATTTTTTGTGCCCTTCCCATTCACGCAGGTTTTTACTAAATGGCCACCGGATGGACTCTTGCTATTTATTACCATACTTATTGGAGAAAGGAGATGAACAAGCGGGGAAAATAAATTTTCTCAGCAGTGCTAGCTGGCACAGGCGGAAAAAATTACACAACTTTCAAACTCTTGCTGCAGCAGAGCCCCAAAAAGTTCATTTGTTCTTATACGAAAAAAAAGTTTGGGTCAAGAGATTCCAAGATCAGAAGAAGAGTATAAAAAACCAGAAAGTTTTTCTCTTTCTTTGCTGCCACTGCCTCCAAAAGTTGAAACACTTTCTTCATCTTCTTTTCCTGGTATGCACTTCAACCAATGTGTTTTCTATTCATCGTCACTTTTTTATGCATTGCTGATACTTTTTCTGTCGAATTTTTTGGTGTGAGCTGCATTGCATTATCACCAGATGAAAGGATGGTTGGGTTTCTCGATTTATAAAACAAACTCTTCTTCCTCTCTAGGAAGCACAAAAGTAGCAAGATTATCGTAAAGAATCGGGATGATCATCATTCATAAAGTCTTCTCTGTACTTCTTGCACGCTACACAAATACATTCCGTCAATATAAAGTCAACACTTTTAAGTTTCTATGATTCAAAATTATGAATGCAACTCCTTCTTCTTTTATATAGCTGCATTGATATATGGTGCATATAACATGGCTACTGTATAATACCAATAAACGAGATTGAAAAGACGAAGATGATTTTGAAAATTGCAACGTTAAGTGAATTGACAACTTCCGTAAACTTTCCGTGTCTTCCTGGCCTCCCTCCCATTTTCTTTTATTGGCGAATTATGGTGTTTCGTGTCTTGTATGTTGATTGATCATGAGTTGATTATCATGGTGTGTGGAAAGGAGCTGTACAACACATTTTTCTTTCACAATATTTCTACGCTTTGCTTTTCTTTTTCTGTCACATCAAGCAGCTTAAAGTTATTTTATTGCACCGATCCAGTTTCTCTACTCTGAGATGCTTTTATATGATAGCATTGCACATTGCAATAAGATTGTCAAATACTTTTTTGAGCTTACGTGTTATCGATGCAAAATTATATTTTTAAATAAATGGCGAAATATTTCTTTCAATTGACACTTTTGAAAAGACATTTCCATACATAAATTCACATAAATCCTGTATTTGTCCATCACAAAAGAAAATTGTGAAAACGAATGGCAGCATGTATTTGATGAGAATCTGATAAGAAGAAAGAAGAGTCAAAGAGTATGAAAAAACTATGTTGCTAAAGCAAATTTAACAAGTAGCTTTGTAACTTCATGTTTATCCCATTACCCCAGTTTTCAAAGTATTATTTCACAGCCATGATATTTTTGCGTTTCTGATCTCGGTTGATACCTCTCACGTAGGTCATCATAACTCATCAAATTAGTATTACTATTGTTATTCCTTTGGAAATGTGAAGGTTGGGTGCGCATGTTCTATTGCTAGATTTAATCCAACATTTCTAATCATAACTATCTACTGGTTTTTATCAAGGATCATGTGTATATGATGGTGATATAATGCTAACTGACATAGGTATAGCTAGAAACTAGCACGTTTTAGTGTTGGCCCTGCTTTTGAATACCAAAAAACTAAAGACCATGAAAGGAGCCCAATCCCAGCATAACACCATCATAATAATATATTATCCTGCACGTTGCAACGCTTCCCTTTTGTTGCCTGCTGAGTAGTAATAGTGTCACATTTGACCCCTCATAATTTTTTGTAATTTGCCATAACTTTGAACTGGGCATCATACCCTTCATGCTAGATCCGAACACACGCATCCTTTGATAAGATCAGGCTTTAATTTTACCCGAGATCAAGTATAATGGTAATAGTAAAATAGTGAAGGCGTTTTCAGTGTTATGCACATAATTCCACATACTTTTTCTACGTGTTCATTTGCCCTCCCGCTCCCAGAGTCTGATGCCATTATCCTCCTCCACCGATATCCGATCCAAACGGCGACGATGATGATGACGATAGGAAGGCAAACATTAAAATGCCCACATTTTCCATACATACTATTGCTATTAACCATGATCCGTGAAAACACCTACATTTTACTGAAAATTTTGTGATATCATCCTTGCACACCAACTTCTCATCCGCCTTCGGTAAGGTGCAAAAGCCAGGCCGGTTCAAGCACCTACATTTAATGATAATATAATTATGTGGGCATATACACATCTTCCTACTTTTTTGAGCGCATTCCGATACGGGCAGCCTACAACATATTATTCCCCATCTTAGATTTTCTTTCTGGGTGAAAAAGAAAAAGCTATTCCGGGTGCTTACAAATGCATTATAATATTCTTCGTTTTTAGGCTACTAACAGGGAAAACACGGCCGCGTGTGTAGTAAAGATTTCTGTAGGTTGGCAGGCATGTGAGTGAGTAGTCACGGTAATAACCAAATTATACCACTTTCCTGCTATAATTCCTATACACTGAAATAGTATGTCTTTTTGTGGACTCGTATGAATATATGAGTAAGTCATAGTCTCAAAACATTATGTTATCTATCCACCAGAGTCTATATGGCGTGTTGTTAGTAGTATCAGTGGCATTGCGTTTAGCCCATTCCACCGTGCTATTGTAGTAGTAATAACCAGTGGTATGAGTAATATAATGTGCATGTGGATAATTTAGGCATTTGCCATTTAGCCTGTATGTAGTTTATGTGAGAGTGAGGACGATGATGATCAAAATGATAGCAGCGAGTTTGTAGTAGTAATAGTAGTAGAACAAGTAGTAAAAGTTGTAGAGCACACGGAATGGCAGGACAGTGTGTATATATGAAGTAGTATTTAACAGCGGTAGCAGCAGCGGCACCACCAAACTGCAGAACAGCAGAAGCAGCCAGTCAGTCAGTTTTTCTCAGTTATGCGAAGCACGGGACTTTTTGGAATACCAAGAAATCCGAATTACCAGTCTTGGCTTTCCAAGACCCTGACTCACTCGCTGGTTGACTTGAGACCGCATCGGTTCTCAGCATCACGCGTTACTCCTTCTCTCTTTGTCTGAGTGATCTTCTAACTCGTTCTATTGAAACTCTCTTTTGTTTTGACTTGTCTCATTCAGCACATGAACAAACTTTGATAGTAGTGGCATTCCTTTGTTGCCGTTTTTCCTCTGCGATTATTGTGTGTGCCACACACAAAATAACAAGGTTAAACTGATGCGGGAGCTTTGTAAGTCTTTTTGCCTTGTGTCTGCTAATATGTACAGCAAATCAATTTTATTGAAAAGTTTTCTCAGCGAAATTTTCTGATACCGTCTTCTAAAACAGTAAAAGTAGTAGAAGCAATTAGTTGACTGAAGGACAACAAAAAGGCGACCACGAAAGAAAGGCTGGCCACAAGACAGCTGCAAACATTAAGAAAGAGTAAAGCCTTGTGAGTGAGTGATCTTGATGTTCATGATAATAATATGATAAATACTTTGTTGCATTGCAGTGACAGTGCCACTTAGGAACATTGTCTCCGGGTGAACTTTACAAGAAAACGTGCTGGTGGCCATAGAAACAAAAACTCAAAGGAAATCAAAACAATTTCATTCCATATTTCCGGTTTGATAAAATCGAATGTGAAATAAAGAGAGTTCAAAGGTTGGACTAATAGACAAGAGTGAAAAAATCACGCGAAACATTTCTTCTTGGTTTTTTTCCTTTTGAAGACAACTTGCAGCATGTAAACCCAGCCTGGTTTTGTGCACGTGCTTTGCGACACCAAGAAGGAGGAAGAGTTTTGATTTTTCCGCAAGAAAAAGTACGTACCTATTTACAACTACTTGTTCTGCTTTTTATATTAGAAATTTTCAGCTTCACTAGTTTCTCCTTATACCGTTGCAAAATTGTAAAGATTTTTTTTGAAAATACAAAAACAAAATGCTAATAATTTCGGAATATAGAGGTGATCATTTGTTTTCTCCTTGTGTTTTTCAATGGGCAATTTAAATACATTGTACAGGAGAAAAACAAGTAAGCAGGAAAACGGGAAAATTTGCATAAATCCTTTGATCGCATATCAGGCATCATCAGCAGCACGTGTAGAGCAATACACGGAAAAGGTGGCCTGCTTTTAAAAGAATATTCCCTTCTTTTCCTTCAGCTTTTCCCCACATCATCTTGTCAACGTCAAGCATAATACCAAAGCACACACTGTGATAGGCTTGTGTTTGTATTCTTTTTTATGCTGGTCGGAAGTAAATGTGGCGTGTAATGTAAAATGCATAAGAATATCAAATAGCAAAGAGTTATGATCATTTTCATGTCATAGACATTATCATCATATAAGAGCATACGAAAAACTGGCAAAAAATGTTAAATAAAAAGGAAAATGCTCTTTTGGCACGATCCCTTTCTAGAGAGGACATAGTCGCTCCCGGGTTTCATTTCCATAGAGCCATGAAGAGATACGGTTAGGTACATAAAAGCATATAATTTTTTTGCGGCTTGTGTTTGTGTAATCCTTATCGCAGCCGTCATCAATGGATCAACAAGCACACAAAGACCTTGTTCTAATGAAAACATTCTAGGAAACACATTATATTATTATTTTATTATTACCAATGATAATATATAGCTAGAAAAGCAAGATTGCCATCTTTGAATTTGCCATGTTGTCCTACGTTCTTTGCATTAATTATTTAAATGCCAAATACTATGGAAATAACCTACCTGGTGGTATACTTAGAATTCGAATTTCTCTTTGTACTGACGTTATTATTAGCTGGCAGATGATTATTAAGCAGTTAGTTCAAGATTGAAAATCATGATTAAAAATTGAAAAGGTTTGCATATATATTATTTAAAGAGGAAGCCTTTTCGCAAAACCGAAAATAAATGCCTCAACTGCCGGAAAAATCAATATTTATTATTAATATTGCGATATTTGCGATTAATCCAAATAGCAATACTAGAAAATGCTGGTAGTAGTACTCGTCAGCGTCCGCAGTCTGTATTTGAGTTATAAATTTTTAAAGCTTTGTAGTACTCGTACTACCATGCTCTGACGTACATAAAATATCATACTACTGAAGCAATGTCAAATTGATATTACTTTTTACAATTGTATAGACTTTTTGTCAGCTATGGAAATCAGAAGTACATACATAATTTATAATGGCGATCGTGTGGCATTGACGCTTTCCACGTAGGAACGTACGTACTTTTCATGCATGCTTGTTATTATTTCATGTGGAGAAATGATTTCTTTTGAAATAGACTGAAACGATTTTTTTGTTTTGTTGTGCACGCACACAAACTAAAATACCTTTTTTAATGCTTGTACTTTTTGCACATTTGTCGTTTCCTTGAAGGAATACTAGGAATTTGGTCATTTTACCTTTCCAGCGTTATGTTTGCGTATACACGTTTTTTAAAAGCTTGCTGGGCAAGAGGGTAGGCTCCAGGGTTTTTATGCATGTGAACTTGAGAAAAACCCTATAAAAATGTACTTCTTCTTTGCTTTATTCGCAGTCTATCAGCCTATGTTCTATGCTGCATTGTTTTATACTGTGAACGCCAGCGAATTTGGTTTTTTTCTTTTGCCAACGCTGCCAAGCTAGCTGGATGATAATATGATGTATGAAGTCTTACGTCTTACTACATGATAGTCATGAAAAATGCATGGACATTTTGCGAGACAGCTATACAGCTTGCCCTGCAGAAAAGCAAGGCAAAAGAACGACTGACTTGGCAAAAAAGAGAGTTAGCGACAGGGCAGAGAGGTAGCAACTTTTCCAGTTTGCATGATTTGTAGTAAAAAAAGCACCGACAGGAACATTTATAGACACAAAACTGAAAGCGGGAATGAGTACACGCGTACTTTTTTGCTATTAAAGGGTCGCCAGATACTCAGGAAGAGTTTCTACTAAAATTCCTTTAAAATTTTACTACTTTATCCAGTTTATTACTCGGTGTCACCCTCCTCATGTTGCCATGTGTCACATAAAAGTATAGCCTGACAGAGTAATGGAAAGTAAATAAATAAATTGACAGTGGGCTGAAGTGGACGAATTACATGTTTGTAAAGTATTCAGAGTAAGAGAAACCTTGCCACATTCCATGATAATTTGCGTCTCTGTCGCTGACCCACACACTAGTGGCCGGCTGTAATATGCAAAGTGTAAAACTGGTTACATGGAAGAAGTTGTAATGGAGTAAAATGAGAGAAAGTTTAAATTGCCAACAAAACGAATAAAATGGACTAGACGTTCTGTTGACAGAGAAAGTAGCTGCGAGTTATGTAACTGCCTGTTTGCCGTCACTTGATAAGTGAACTTTTCTTTAACTGGTGAAAGCCTAATATGCAGACACTGAGAGGCCTCCAAAAAGTAGCGCATTATGTTTTTCCATGGAGGCTCCATGCTTCTATTTTTTCTGCAATTTACATCAAGTTATTTACCGCATACTTGCATACCACTTGACACTTAACTTGTGCAAGTCACCAGGCTTGGTAGTCGTGTGCGTAAAGTCAATAATCGCTTTTTATCACTTACTTACGTAAAGACGTATTTATGTATGCTTTCTTTTACCCTGCGTTGTTAGCACAGCACAGGTTTCACCTGTACCTTTCTTGGGATATTTTTATACCAGGGGCAAAGCAAACAAGCCGTAAAGCTGAGGAAACACTGGTGCCTATTTTCTTGCTAGAGAAAAAGTTATAAAACTTTGCTTGCATGATGCAATGCAAAGAAGCATTAACTATGACCCTACCTTTTTTGTTGCCGCCATGAACCGTTATGCTTGCAATTTTGCAAATTTCTCTGCAATCTATAAAGGCATTGTAGCAGTTTTTCCTACATGCTTTAATAGCACGGTTAATTTCTCCAGAAAGAAATGAGAATATCCCATGTAACTATAAACTGTGGTACGCGTGATTCCAAGAATTTCGTGTTGGTAGTAAAAGGCATTTTTCTTGCTTTTACTCTCCAAATGCATGTCGCTTTTGTCAGTCATGAAATTTGATCATCGTCGTAATTTTCCCTTGGCTTATTACCATACACGAATCGTAAATATAGTAAGTAAATGTAATATTTTCATGTGGCAGGCTAAATAATTCATCATAAAATTCCTGAGCAATATAACTGATTGCAGTAACATGTATTTATGACTACAACAACAAAAGTAAGACGGGGCAATAGATTTAATAGCTTGTTACTGCGTTGTGGAAGGAGCCTATGTACAAATTATGATGGCTTTTCCCTTTCTATACTCAGAAAGCGGCCTTACGTGCCTGGTTTGCGTTTCTTTAGAAGCTAATATATGCATACTTGTAATATTGTAGTAAAAAAGAAAAGAAACGTATTCGGTTTGCTAAAACCTCGAGAAAATGCCCTGATGATTTTTTGGCACTTGTCATCACGTGTGTGCCTCTAATCGCTGTACTTGCTTGTTGTTGTTCTTGTTCAACTAATGCATGTCCCAGTTGTATAATTTTCTCTTTCGGCATAGCACAACCAAGAACCAGCTTGCACACATGCAAGGCGGGGAATGTGGAATGTTTCATAATAATATTCATAACTATTGGTGGATATTTTCTGTCTCTCTTCTCTTAGCAATAATAAGAATGTTGCCATTATAAATATTATGCCGTTAGTCTTGATTTTTTTCATCGTCATACTCTTGAGTGGATGGATGTGCCATTTTGCGGATACTGTTGATGTTGTTGGAAAATATATTGTATTGAAACGGAAGTGGCACAAACACAACATGCACACATGTGGTGGCAATATGGTGGTAGTGGTCAGCCTCAAAAGAAAAGCACAAAACAAAGCTTATAACGCGTATACGCATGTACAAGAATGCTTTTAAATGGCAAAATCAATAATGCGCTAGATATTCTATCCTAATGAACCACATCCTCTAATAAGTAATACTTATAATATCCCTGTCACGCAAAGTCCGCGGCTTTCCTCTCAATCCAAATGATGGAAATAATGAAAATCCATCCATTCTTGTATCACTTTTGACTTGCGTAGGCGTCTCAAAGGTGGCTGACAGTGATAAATTTGTAAATGGTTAGTATTACCAACTTGGTTTACAAATAACATGAAAGTTAACAAGGTAAAAGAAAACGCGCGCTTATCATTAGTGATCCCGATCATCATATAATGTGCTGTGTTATTTGCTAACAAGTTAATTATGAGTATACTGAGATTCAGCAATTGTTATACTTTTGCTTTATTAACAGAATAACACAAAGTTTCATATTTTTTGGCAAATGTTGTTCAACTGCTGACACTGCTACCTTTTCACACACTTGCATGTCTTGTCACTTGTGCACTCAAAAATGACTTACCTACTTTCTCCTTTGTAAGACGACACAAAATTATGAAAACGAAACAGAATTCCACAATTCATCAAGAAGTTCCTCTTCCCAACGTTGCAAAGCTGCTTCATAGGCACTATCCATAAGACGAGCATGAATCAGTTGTCGACGCACAATCTCTAAGCGCTCAATATCCGCTAGTATTTCCTGTATATTTCGACGGTTACGCAGACGGCTAAACGTAATGCTACTTAATACAACTAATCCAAATAATATGCACCCAATCCACATAATTCTTATTCTTAAATATGTTACACTTTTATCAATGAAATACATTGCTACACTGAAAGGCACGGATAAAAATAACATTGGCAACAAAACTTTCAAAGGCACATGTGCCATTCTGTTAAAATCTGCCACGGAAGCAGTATTCGTTCAAGCGTTTATAGATTTTATAGATTGAACAATAGGCGTATAAACTGGATTTTAACCTCTTCTTGCAGGATTCATTTAATGCAGGAATTTAATATTTTGCAACAAAAATGTTACGCTAGTGACAGCTATCCAATGCAATCACTAATTCCACTATAAATACTTAAACAATATTATTTGATTTGAAAAAAATTAAAATATAACTTCCTATCCCCGGGATATAAAAATTGAGTTGATTCTTTTACATGCTGACGTGGCACATTTCCTGAGAACTAGCATTATCCAATTTCTCAAACTTTTCATTCTATATTCTGTTGGAAGCAGATTTTTTAAGACCACAGTCAATTCTCCTCAGTTTTAGTTTGCATTGAAAATGCAAATTTTGGGTTCAATATGCTTGCATGACAGTATGAAAAATGATGGCATTTCGGACCCAAGTAGTTTTCCAAACATTTTGTTACAAAAACACCTAAATGATATTATGGCCCAGAAAAGTTATTAGGAAAAGGACAGCGTGATGTTTGCTGGACATTTCTACGTTTTAGAGGTTAATTTCTAAGTAACAAGGGAGCAGGTACGGGTGAGATAAATTGAATCATAATTGAAAACGGTATTGTTGGTTTGGTACATCACTCTGTCCGAGTAACCCAAGAGGATAAACATGACATGACGACTAGAATGAATGTTACAATTATAATGAAACGGAAGTTTTGGAAGGGAAATGAAGGAAAACCTAGTTTTTGTTCCGATGTAGTAAAATACCATGTAGGGTAGAGTATCGTCATTACAATTCAAATAGACCATAAAAAGTTTCAATGTTTATTTAAATTAATCTTGAGCATCAATTTGATGCACATTTAAAATGTTTCTGAATGTACTTAAGTAATTTGCATTTTTGTAAATTTACATTCTAAACTCAATTTTGACTGTCGTTAGTGTTTAAACAATGAACTAGACATAAAGATGAACTTCCATTTTCCACTGTTTGAATGGATGCACATCATTGGGAAAGCGTCTTTTTACAAGTGGGAAATGCATGGCGACAAATGTAAGAATTTCTGTGCAGAAAGCACAATAATAATATTATGATAATATTTGTCGTTATGACAATATTGTTAGGTACTTCTTTGTCCTCTCTCAAGTATTACATTCTAAACAAGACTGAAATATAGCTTTCTTCGGAACCAAGACCTTTGTGTGATGTTGATGATGTAAATGGTCCTGTTAAACAGAAAGTAGTACAGGGAACGTTGTTCCTTGTCATGTATTCACTACAATAACCATGTAAGCATAATATAATAATATGTTCTCTTGTTGTCGTCGCTGTTACTAGTTATATACCAGGCAATTTTTTAGCGCGCTGTTTCTGGGATTATGCCTTTTCCTCTTGTCTCATTCTCATCTCTTTGTTCTTCCTTTTCTGCGTTTGGCTCTGAGTAAAACACAAAGATAAAATAAAATACCTGTTTATATCACCTGCTCTTTTTATACTACCACCATTTATTGCTCTTGTTATGTATATTTATAGCCATAATGGGATTCTAACGCCTTTTCACCGTAAAACGTGAGATCTGGCCTTGAACGGTAATTGAAAATTCTGAAATTTAAAAATAAACAGAGACACAGACAAGAAGCATGTGGCAAAGTATGGACAAATTTAGGGTTGTGCCTAGTACCAAACCTTCTACGGTAAGGACACAAGTACTATAAAGTGGCTATGCGAACCAACAAAGGCACATAATAAAAACTTTGTGCTGGGTTGTTAACGCAGCTTATTCCTTTTTTACTGACATTATGACGGTAATACAGGGGTACGACTATTGCTTCACTACTGCCTTTGTTTAACCAAGCCAACCTAATAAACAGCTTTTTAAGCCCGTTTTTTATAGAGCTCACCTACACAAATAAAAAAACGTGACTTGTTCAGCAGCATAATGATTTTCTACTATAAAGACACTACAATCACACATGTATATGCTTGACAATAAACAAGAGAATCTTCAAAAGATAAACTAGCGGAAAGGTAAACGTCCGTGAGGTTTTGTCTCTTGTCCCCCGTTAGCTTGAGAAAAATGTGTCTGTGTGCGTCTGGTGAGTGTGTGTTGGCAATGTCCGCAGTTTCCGGTTCACCGTGCTTTCACTCGCATCATGATTTTGTTTCTACTGCTTTAGGGAGGAATGTAAAATAACAAGAGGGAGGAGGACCATGAAAATGGCAAACATGTATAGTCCATTAGGCAGGCTGTATGACGAGGACAACGACGACAGCGTGAGAATAATTCAGATTTATGCTTTCCACACCGGATAACGGCGGTGTGTGTAGTCAGGGTTAACACATACGACATACCACTACTTGTTGTCTTGTCAAAACTTTGGTGTTGTTTCTTTTATCCCCGCTTGTGTAGACTGGTGAGAACACACAGAAGCTAAAAAGTTTTATGATCTCTGTGCTATCGTCATATCATCATCTTCATTTTTACGTGTCGTTGACGGGCGAGAGAAAGTGTGTTCTGTTGTTAGTAGGATATACACATTGGTATATAGCCTTGGATGGGAAAATGAAAGCAAATTTTTCATGGATTTAGGGGACACTTATCATGCAAAATATTTGCTCAAGCATGAAAAATAGCTACCATATTTTTTATTTGGAAAAAAGGAACAAAGTCCAGGGGAATGTCGTGTGTGAAGTAATTTGTAAAATATTACCGGAGAAGCCATTTAACTGTGAATAAAAGGATGATTATGGTGAAATATGTGAAGTTGGAACTCTTTTCGGAATTTGGACAGCAAAGTGACGCGTAAAGGTGGTAAGTGGTGACAGTGTATTCCTTTGGGGGATTGCGCATTTCCTGAGAAATGTGTACATTTTGCTGCTAGATCAACACTAGCTGACGTCAAAACAAGAGAAATTTTATCCTGTTTGAGGTGTCTAGGCATTCACCCCATTTATTTCTCAGAATACCCCGTGTTCCCACAATAGTAATGACTTTTTAAATGCGCATGCAAGGTTGCCTTGTTCCTTCCACAAGATTTATTCTCAATTTGTGAAATAATTTCTCCACTAAAGCGGAATAGTCCTTTATTACTTGACCTATAAAGTGGAGGATTATTGCAGGGCATGCAATCGCCGAGTGAGCACTTCCTTCCACGAAAGGCGTTTTTTATGTTTTCACCTATTCCCACTTTTTCCTGAAATAGTTCCCCAGTATGAAGTTGTTTGAGTACAAT
>CM056173.1:16407281-16533013 GCA_029691765.1 Entomobrya proxima
AATGTACGTAGTATATCCGACGTTAACCAGTTTGTCCTGGGCGGACAATCTTAGGACATGATTAAGTACATACATAATACGTCCTGTTTATGTCGTTCGTACATGCATGAAATATTTTACGGATATATATGGGATATGATAAGGATAAAAAATGTGCAAATATTGACATTTATAGTACATTCAAAGAACCAGTTTAGTTTACAATTATTTTTATTTAATTTTTATAATTATTTATTTAACAAATTATTGTACACTTTAAAAAACTTCTGTTATTGGCCTTGTGCAGCTCGCTTCTTCTTCAGCCTTTCAGGGGCATGGCGAAACCACTCAATCACAGCCTTTTCGGCATCTCGTTCGGTAGCCTTGAAATTATCTGCGGAAATCACAGCATCTGAAAAACAAATTTTAAAACGAAATGATTCATTACTAAATTAGGAGAATTGACTTAATAACCTTAATAAACTTAATTTGTGTTATTGCTAATAACGATTTCTACCTTTTAAACATTCCCACGAATTCGTAGCTGAAAAGTTGAGATTTCCACGCTGCCCCTTTAAACTATAATTAACGGCTACTTCGTCCGTGAATAACCGCCTGAGTCCCCTGCCAACGAAGTCAACTACATCCGTGCCTCCAATGGTACCAAAAACGCGTTTCTACAAGAAGTTATTTACAACTTTTAGGTGTACTGGAGTAACAGACATGAATGCAACCATGATAGTAGGGGATATACTTACCAAAACACATTTATCATCATCTAATAATCCAGAATCAAAGCCCTGGTAGTCAACTAAAGATGTTAGCGGAAGGGGCAGCTCCTTCTGCTTTTGCTGAATATCTTTCAACGTGCCACGTGAGTCCATTCGCCGTTCCAGGTTAATCAAGTGCTGCTTAACTAACTTTACCTCGTACATCACATTTTTCAGGAGTTCTTTAAACAATGATGAAAACACAATTAAAACTCTAGTAATACGTAACAATTATCTAAATGACGTATTGCTACACACTAACCCAAAATTTCGGTTAAGGACACTGCAGGAGCCGAATTCATGCCTTCAGAATTAAGCAAAGCAGATTGACTGGTGTAACGCCCATCATCTCCTCCATTCTTGTCTCTCATATCGTTGAAATCCAGAGCCCGTGAACTCTGAGCACTTGGACTAACTACGCTTCTGTTCAGACCTGCTGGCAGAGGTACTTGAGTTTGATCTAGAGCTGTCATATCACATAAAAGTAATAAATGCAAATTAGGGCTAATATATACATTTTTTCTCCTGTAGTTAATATTTGAACCATTTAAAAGGAACAAATATCACTTGCCATTAGATAATTGAGACGGAGGAACCAAATGGTGACCTTGCTTTGCAATCTTTAACGGTTGCACGGGATCAGCTGATACAACAGTATTAGTTCCTAAAATAACAAAGAAAACACAAACTTTAAATAATCCGTGAAGACAACTTGTTTATTCCAATGAATTTTTGTGTTTTAGTACCAGTAACCAGTTCAAGCGTTGGCATGGGTAAAGATAGTTTTGAATTGGCAGTCTCGTCTTCACTTTCACTTTCAGATCTGTTTCCCCGATTTGATGATTTTCTAGCCAAATTCCGCACTGGAAGCTTTCCACTTGAATTTCTCTTCGGAGTAGTTTCAGAATCTGTTCCCAAGTCTGAAGTGTCCTCTGCTTTTGCCAACATTTGTCTAGCCTTCTCATATGATTCTGCAAAATAAAATCAATTTAAACAATAAGTTTTAAAGTAACTTTAAAGAAGTAAAATATCGGAAATTCTAGATCTATAGTATTGTTAAACCAACCAAACTCTCCTATAATGCGTCCACGATACTGTATCCAGCCAGCTTCGACAGCATGATTGTCCAAAGTCCATTTCAAGGGCACGCGTTTGTTTGGCCAGTAGAGAATTTCCCTTTCTCGATCAAACCAACCACTTGGCACAATGCTTAGTAGTTTGCCTCCATCCTCTTCGGTTTCCACAATGAGAAATGAATGACTCAGTGCAAATGTAGCAAAGGAAAAGCCACCAATGTGTTACCTATTGATAAAACTTGGCACTTATACTGGATTTCAGTTTCTTTAATGGACACAATTTCAGAACGATCCCTTGCAAATTCATAAATATTAAGTACAGATGAATCACACGGTTCTGTAAAGTACGGCTTCCTGTTTTTATATAGCTTTCCAATTAATGTGACCTCCTGAGTGTCGTCACTTAAGCATATATTTTGGACTAACAGTAGATAATATTCTTGTGTTAAACAAAAATGATCAGGAGAATCAGACCTTGTTTTGATCACGCATCCCTTAAAAATTAAACTGTCATATTGCGTTACACTAGTTCCATTTATTGTCGGGCCTTTGTAATGTTGCCTACCGAACTTTTTAACTGATGGAGCTGTGTGATTTTTCTCAACTTCTAGAAGCCTCTTTACAATTTGCACTAGAGGTTTATTAGGTGTCCTGATTAGTTTTTTTATCTGTCCAAGTTTAGTCTCAAATTTAAATGCACTGAAGCTATCTAGAAGTCCTAAAAACTTGCAATCTTCCGCTAAATGGAGTAGACAGTGCGAATTGTATGACATGAACTCAGGGCCAAACACTTGAACGGAACCACTGACAAAAAATTCAAGGAGTTTGTTGGCATAATCAATAAGAGTAGATTCGCTTTTCTGTGAAAGTATCCTAATTGCAACGGAAAGGCTCATAAATAATTTATAATTATCTGGTAGTACTACGCCTTTTAATAAAACTGGTCCTGTGTACAGTAAGAACTGTCTAAACTCTGTAGCTTTCCATCTGTCTAAGTCGTCAATAGTGCGGGGATGCCGCGCAAACTCACACACAATTGAATGACGATATGACTTTAATCGTTCATTTAATATGGCAAGATTTGGTCCTCCAATTTTATTTTGACTTGGTTTACCCTTAATCCATACATCTTTTAGCAACTTTTTAGTGACCCCTAAGCAAATCAAATGCATATAATCAAGCGGAAAATGTCTTATCATATCAATGGAGTCAATATTCTCAAGCACTGGTACAAGATGGTGATGGTCTTCGTCTATCTGCTGTCTAAATGATAAATCTGTACGAAGGTTTCCAGCCTGTAGAAATACAATCCTATTGGAAACACTGTTACCTCCAATATCGCATTTATCACAACCCGAATAACCACAGTGCCCTTTTATACCTTTAATAAATGCACGCGCAGGCGCATCACACACAAAACTATGTAAAACCAAATTAACCCCTGCTCCATTTAGCTCATGCTTTGTCAAATTGAATTCCTGTACAAATGGTGCAAGATAATCATTTACATTGCTAGGTTTTTTCTCACCACAGTAAATGGCAATTACAAATGGTTCTGGAGATAAATCAACAAAATACCCTAAAATAGGCCAGAATTGAAGTCTACTGCTATTATAAATAGGAAGGCCATCTACATTTACTTGAAGTTTAAGTTCTTTATTTTCTGCAGTCACTAATTTTTCAGCTTCCTTTCTAATACCGAAGTAGGCTATTTGGCCAGGATGTAGAGGGGTTATAGGTGGAGGATTGGTAACTGCAAGCAATGTGCGGGCGTCTGACGGAAATTTTTCGAAACATTTATGGGTTCGAAGAATTTTTAACAAAGATGACAACTGCTTTTGGTTCACTGACGAATCTAAAGCCCATTTTTTAATATCTGAAAGCACATCCTCCACCTCCTCTTCGTCTGACTCGCTGTCACTACCACTAATGCTAAATGCTTCTCTAAATTCGGAGTTTTCGGAGAAAATGATGCTATTTTCAGTACTGTCTGCCATTGGCAAATTTTCTAATTCAGTGTCACTCATAGATATTCCAAAATTGCTACTATGATTAACTTGATTATCTACGGAGCCCGTCCGGTCACTAAAATGCGCACATGCTTCTTGTCTTGCTAATTGCTGCAACCTTCTACTTCCTACAATTGCTTTTCTCGACATTTTAATTTTATAATTTGAAGCACGTACCTATCGTAATTGTACCTACTGTTACCGTATCAAAATCTTAATGATTAAGTAAGAGCGACTTCAATTTGCCAACAGACTACAATTAATTATTCTAGAATTAACCATAAGAAAACAGAGAAGCTAAAAATTGTCGGTTATGTGTTTTGGCCAGAGTGAGTTTTGGAAGTGAATGAGAGCTGTGCTTACCAGCCTCTGGTTTTATGTCACCTGATATCCCCAGGAGGATAAGTTTAGGACAAACTGGTTTTCTAAAAAATTATGTACGTGTAAAATGTTGTACGGATATACTACAGATATCCGCTAACGGGATATCCGAGCATGTCCGTGAAGGACATCAAAAAGCGTATCCGCCGGAGTAGGCTTGTTTCAAGGGCCATATTACCACTACTACAACTACATTTATTATTGTCACTCACTTTTTCCCTCACTTCACTATTTCCTTCCCCGCAGAAGTTTAGTTTCCTACTTCTTGACGTATAGTTGAAGTTGAGTAGAATCCAGATTTTTTTGTCTTTTCTTAAGCGCCCTTGTATACTCAACTTTCTCAGCAATTTTTGTCAGCTAAATTGAAAATGAGACTGAGAATGGTTGAGTGGCTGAGTTGGAGAAAAGTATAAGGAGAGCAAGGAAATTAAATTTCCTGATGTACCTTACCCACTTCCCATTAGAATTACGTTCGTGAAGGGTGGCGTGTGTGTGTGGTATGCGGTCGTTTGCTCAAAGGACGGCAGTTGGTTTTAGATCCAAAACGTTTAGTTGTAACCAACTTCTACCGTTAGGAATTTCTGCTCTGGGATTTTATTATTATTTTAAATGTACATTTCAAGATTTTTCAATCAGATGAACTAACATGGCCATGATGGCAAAGCACTTGAATTGATTATATCGATTTCAAGAAATACATACGTTAACTATATCGATAATAACAGAATTATTACCATTGAACAAAGAACATCAGCTTATCAATTGAATGGTATAATCTGGTATATTGTGCTTTGCTCCTGTTCTGCAATACAAACTCATCATTATTTAGTGCATATCTTTATCCAATGTCAAATTGTCTTCATTTTTAGAACCTTTCTTTTCCTTTGATAGTGATAGAGCTAATATATTGGAACTAACGTCCTACGACCCACAATTGATGGTCGTGCGTTCAAAGAAAAGCTTAGAGTTTTCTCCCATTTTCATCAACGTTTTTCCTGCTGAGAAGCCATAGAGGATGTAAACCAGACGGATAATAATATGTGCTTAATTAACATTTGCTGGGAAAAATCCTTTCTTGGTAAAATGGTACTCATCTAATATCTCATCTTTGACGAATGATTTCGCAAAGAAATGCAGCCATTAAAATGAAGGGCTTTTTCATCTCTGCTTTTTGAGAAGCCTTTGTGCATACATAAATGAGCCATAATATCGTAAACACGTTTGCTGTTTCTACATTCTGAGCATATTATTAGGATTAATTATGATTATGAACAATATGTTAGGTTAGAAGCACTCGAACTAGTACACTCGTAATTTAATTTCCGTGAAAGTTTCCGTTTTTTGCTTGTTTGAAGTCGTCTAGGAATGTGCCCCTTATCTCGGTCGCTTTCCAAGAAAAAAAAAGTTTTGACCAACTTGAAGCGGACTGAGTGACAGACAATTTGTTCCATTATTTTTACTTGACTCCTTTTCATTGTTAAGTTTGTATTTTTCGTACCTTGCAAAATGGCATATTAGATATATGTAAGCATAGTTTTATAAAAGATAAACTACTTAGTTTTTCTGGCTTACTGACTAACTTTAGATGGTTATTTGTGTTCTGCCCTATAATTACAACTTTTTTTTAGCATTGACAAGAAGGCTATTGTCAACCGACACATGACAATGACTTTTTTGCAACTTTCATTCATTCCCCTTTAACCAGCACATACCAGACTTTGTTCAATGATCCGTGTAGCACGAAAAACGAAAAACTTTCCATCTAAAAAAAGAAAGTTGTGTGGGGTAAAAAGTGGAATTTGAAATTGAAGCTGGGTTGTTGGTAGTGCATGAAAACGTAAATCAGGAATGATGATCACGACCACTAAAACCACCATGCTGTTTTAGTCTGCTGACGTAAAAAAAACTTAGTTTTGAAGGTCATTATTAACACTAGTACTGGCAGCTAGAAAGGCGTGAAATCAACTTAAAAAGGGAATTTGCGGAAAAAGAATTTGGATCGAGGCTATGCATAAAATTTTGCTATAGATGAGACATTGACAAAGGCACTTTTGCAAATGGAATGGAGCATAAAATGTTATGATATAATAAGAATAAGAGATTTTGGCTTAGATTCTATTTTTGCCATTCTTCCGTATAAAACAGCACGAGAGCATTAATATTTTTGTATGTACTTTTGTGATGAGAAACCAGAAAAAGAATATAAACGCACATGCACTAACGAAATTGGTTGCTTGTTTTGTTTGTTGCTCTTTCAGTTGGAAACTCCCAGTTGGATTATGTGAAAAATAGATACGCAGCCAAAAATAGTATTTCTACCTGTCTAGTGGAAAAATACTAGTGGAAAGAAACAGATTAGCCGAAAGAGTCTATTGTCTCTCGGGAAAACAACCCTATTTTGATTCATTTTTTTGCTTGCCAAAAGTGAAAGCAAACCAGAAGTTTTTCTTTTCACGTTACAAAACATTTTTTCGCCATTCTTGTACTAATCCGTCGAATCATCATGAGCGGAGGCGGTACAAACTCCAACAATCTCAATAACCCAGCCCCAACTACAAACTCGTCGAATTTGCCCCCTCTGCCCCCCAACCGCCCACCTGTTAACAAGCCGACTAATCTGCACCTCTCCGGGCTCACTCTAAGGGATCATCAGAATGCCAACGTGGACAGTGGTAGTTTACCTTACCCCACGTTTGGAAGCAGAGCCACGGGCAGAGAAATGCCGCCTCTGAATATCAAGACCAATTCCATTTTCGAGGACTACGATATTTCCGGGGTGACGCTGGGGCTGGGTATCAACGGCAAGGTGGTGGAATGCACCAACAAGCACAATAACACAAAGTATGCTCTCAAAGTGCTCCGAGATAACCAGAAGGCAAGACGGGAGGTGGAACTCCACTGGAGGGCTAGCGACTGCAGACACATTGTCAGCATCATTGACGTTTATGAGAATACGTACAAAGGGGTGCCCAGTCTGCTGGTAGTGATGGAATGGTAAGCTTTAAAAAATAAGCATAAGGTTCTTTTCATTCATTCATTCTTTTGTTGAGCTGAAAACAATCCACTTATTTCCTGTGAATATTTCAGTATGGAAGGGGGCGAGCTCTTTGAGCGGATTCAGGACAGGGATGGTGCTTTCACTGAAAGAGGTACGAAAAATAAAAGATCATAGCATGCTTTTCTACATGTAGTCTTTGTCTCTTGCATTTTTCCTGGAATTCAATTCCCATTTGCACCTCGGCACGCTGCTCTGGTGGTAGCGGGCTGATCATGTCAAAACAAAGTAGAAGATAATGCTTATAAATATTACCTTTTCCTGTGAAACACCTAAAACTCCTCAGGCTAGTACCACCGAGCCATGGCATGTCACCAACTTGACGTGTTTCTTCACTTGTTATTACTACTATTGCTTTTCTATTTCCCAAAAACATGGAGCAAAACAGTCTCAGGAAAAATTGTTATCCTGTTACTTTTCTTGCTCACCTTTCCTTTTTACTCGCTCCTTTAGGAGACTTTTTCCCAGAAAAAAAGTAAAGTTGGATTACCAATGTCGATTCATGCCGATTACATGATATCTCTTTTCTGTTGTTTTTTTATTCTGCTGTTAAACTTGGTATTGACCTATCTAAAACGCTGAGTGCAGAAGCTGCCGGGATCATCAGGGAAATCTGTATTGCGATCAAGCACATTCACGATATGAATATAACACACCGGGATCTCAAACCTGAGAATTTGCTGTACACCAGAAAAGGTAAGCCTTATATACACTTATGTGTTCTTATTACCCCTGCTTTGTTGCAATGTTCCATTTTGCCATTCTAATCACCATCATTGAGCAAAAAGTTCAATTTTTCTCTTTCACTTTAGTCTTTGTTCTATATTTTTCACATGAGTATATATACAACAAGACTAAAGTCAATACCCCTTTTCCCGGAACATCGTCATCGACAGCGTCGCGTCTTTCAGTTTCTAGAATCCCTCAGCTTGTTGTTGATTTTTTGAAGTTTTTTTCTCTTGCAAACCTCGTCGGTTGTACGTGCCCAAGGCAACAAAAGGGAAAAAAAATGGCAATATCAAACAAAATATATAAACCATGAAACTCTTCTTTTTTGCATGTTGTGGCTTACAAGAAATTTCACCAGTTTTACAGTTTTTTCTTCGTAGAGAACATTTTTTTAAGACCAGTAATGGTTTAACATAATATATCGGCCACCTACGCTGCTTGCGTGCTCAATGTATAACATTTTGTGTGTGTGGTTTACTTGCGATTTATTACCATTCTTTTTCTTCCTGTTTTTGAAGTGCAGATAAGATGAAAAACTTGAGTAAATTTTGCTGATGTGTATCTAGTCAAGTGTGTGTTGCAAAACAAATCAGATTAGGCCGGAGGAGAAATAAGAAAGCCGTTCTTATCCGGGAAAAGCGCTTTTTCCTGGAACGCTTTTCTTTTCTTTTCTTTTGTTTTCTTTTTTTCACTCGTACTTTGCATAATGCCCTCTTTTCCTCGTACTGTCTTTGCTAGAAGGACTATTTTGCTGAGAAAGGGGCAATCAGTATCTATTTCTCTTGATTTATATCTACTTATTCATTATGTAAATTCTGTAGTGGTGATGGGTGATCATCATCAGTTTTGTTGAAAAGGAAGAAAGAAAAAGTAGAAAAGTAGGTTTATAGGTATATACAACCTCTGATGACGAAGATCCGTTAAAAATCAACAAGAAAAGGCCTTTGGCTGTTGTTTTTGCTTTCACTTGTCTCGATCTACCTTGCTTACTTGGGTACTTGTACCAAAAAGGGATGCTAACCTAAAGAAATGAGAAAGAATGAAAAACCCGAAAAATCTCTCGTTGTTTTTTCCTTCTTTTTCATTTTGAACATTTTTGGTAGTTTCCAAAGTAACGTAATGAAAAGGCGAAGAGAAAGTGAAAGTTAAAAAAACCTTTCCAAGGGGCCAGTCAAGCATTAAGCAATCCGGAAGCATGTGGCATCAGAACAATATATAGATATTTTCAAAGGGCTCATATAATACGTAATCTATGAATGTCTCCTAGCCAAAAAATTATCTAAGCCTTTTGTATATTTTTCTTGTGACTGTCTATGTTGTCGTAGATGTGACTGGAATTCTAAAACTAACGGATTTTGGGTTCGCAAAAGAGACGTTATCTCAGCAAGCACTGCAGACGCCGTGTTATACACCTTACTATGTTGGTAAGTACCTATAACAATAAATTTCATGGGAGTTTTTTTTTGCAATGGATAAAATGAAATTTTATTCAATTTAGCTAAGCAGTTGTGTAAAAAGCGTGAAGGCTTTTCTATGTAAATGTCTTTTGTATAACAAAGACAGTGATTATGTTGAATTTAAATATTTATGATTGGATTTCCGGAAAATAGGAACAACAAAAGCTGATAAAGAGCTTAAAATCCCGTTTGTGTCAGCCTACGCATTTTTTAGACGTTGAGTAGCTTCTTATTACAAAATCCAATTTACATAAAAGAGTAAACCTTATAATCTGGGTTGGAAATGAAAAGGGAAAATAAGATGAAAGTCAGGCAGTTTTTTAAAAGAATGGATGGATATAGAATCCTGTAAAACGAATGAGTGGGTTGATCAAATGAATTTGTTGGATTGATCTTGAGATAATGTGGATTTTGTTCAAATGAAAACATTACTGTTTTGTGTTTTGTTGTTTTATGTCAAAAAGAGAAATCCGACTAGAATTGTAGGCACAAAAGCAACGAATGATTGTCGACAGCGAAAAAAATTAGGAATTTTATATGCTTTCTAATTCAACCAGACATGGCAGATGAAATGAATACCAAAATCTTTCCTCTTGTTATTCAAAATAACATTTCCATTACGCTTATCTAAACACAGCAAATTGTAGAAAAATATTGGCGTAGGAAGTAAAAACAATAAGAATAGCTAGGGGATGAACAACATTAACATGTTTCTCGATTCTGATTTTCCTTTTCTGATATTTTTTTAATCTTTGTACTTTTATAGCGCCTGAGGTTCTCGGACCGGAGAAATATGACAAAAGCTGTGACATTTGGAGCTTAGGCGTGATAATGTACATTTTGTAAGTTAATATATCTGTAATAATAAATGTTGGTGTACCAGAGTTATCATGCGGGTTTGCATAGAGTTTTCATGTTCTACTTTCTCTAACAGGCTGTGTGGATATCCTCCCTTTTATTCAAATCATGGACTTGCTATTTCTCCGGGAATGAAAACCCGTATTCGAACGGGTCAATATGACTTTCCCAATCCAGAGTGGAGAGAAGTGAGTCTAGATGCCAAGGACCTGATTCGTGGCATGCTTTGTACTGATCCTGCGAAAAGGTTCACAATTGACTCTGTTTTTCAGAACCGTTGGGTTTCGGTAAGATTTACATAAAGTACTTTAGTTTTGCAGCTTTCGGCTATAAAATTTAGTTAAAGTTTCATTATTTTTTCTTGTTATCATTTCCTATGAGCAGAAGTACACTGAAGTTCCCCAAACACCGCTTCACACCAAGCGTGTGCTGAAGGAGGAAGAAGAGGCATGGCCAGACGTACAGGATGAAATGATGAGATCCCTGGCTACCATGCGAGTGGACTATGACGGAGTTCAAATCAAGAATTTAGATAATACCAACAACCCGCTGTTAAACAAGCGACGTAAACGACGAGAATAACCATCTCGGATCTTTTTTTAGTTGACTTGACGTTCATTCGTTCAAAATTTTCTAGTTTTAGCGTGTGAAATCCTAAATGTAATTATCATTAAAATGATTAATGCTACCTATCAAAAATACATTTTAGGTATGTATCAATAACCGTAATCTTTTAAAAATAATTTGTACAGGAATAAGCAGAGTGAAATAATTTTAACGAAAGAATAAGGAGTGTAAAGCCAGTTCACAAAATAATTGTCGAGAGTAATAATATCTGAAAGGAAACTCTTTACGAAATGTGTTATTAGATGATAGACTGTTTTCTTTATATTAAACGAAAGATGAGAATATGGTAGGGTTTATCACAAAGCATTTTGTGTAACCGAAAATAGATAAATTATAAGTACGTAGTAATTATAGTTTCAAGTTTATGAATTTCGCACAAACAAGGTTTATATACTTAAAATGACAGTTTATTAAATATAATATTCAATATTGTTTTACCACGAGATTATTTTCTCTTCGTTTCGATTTCCGGTTGTTCGTTAAACTTATATAAGTAAAATAGAAATATTATCATAAACAATCAATATAATTGCTGTAAATATTTATCAATAATATTATCTATTGTCATTACAAACCGTTGTTATAATTTGGTAGCAAATGGTTACCTGTAAGAGCATAAACTGATATACATACATATTATCAATTATTATTAGTTCATTAAAACTTTTATAGTAAAGTGACAAACATGGAATAATTATTTTAGCGTAGATAATCAGATTATTAATTATGTAATGTTGTAATTACATGTACTAAAAGACTCTCGGTTTTAAAAGTAGGTGAAGTTTTAGTTTGTTAGTAAAGAGGCAGGATAACTACAGTTGCTTTTATTGTGTAGTCTACATTTTTCTTTACCATTCTAGTTCAGACAAGCATACAAATTATTATAAATTGATGGAGTTTTGTTTTCGTTTATATTTTCCACCAAGAAACCTAATACTTAATAATGATTAAATGTATTATTACTGTAAATAACTGTATTATTCATAGAATCCCCTCAGCAGATTGTGGAACAAATTGAAAAAATCAATCATATAAACATACTTACAAACATCTTAACTCTGCACAAAAATTAACCTCAAAACCGTATATATATATTGATACTAATTTTAACTATTTACGTAGAAACTTATTAGAATAGTCAAGAAAACTTAAATCAAAAGTGGTATAGCGTATTACCTTACCAAGATAAATCTATTTAGTAAATATGTAATATAATAAAAATATCATATAACAAAACACATCTTGTAGTTAATTATTTCATTTCTTCATTATTGTTCATATAAGAGCTACCATTGTTCAGCTAAGAGTCTGGATTTATGCAGATAAAAGTGGATGTGAATATGATTGTCACAGTAAATCATATAAGCATACATCGTGTCGAAAATAGCAGGAGCTCGTGGCATAATGTGAAATCAAGCCAATTAGGATTGAACAAACCTTCCTCCGAGTCCTTCATTTCAGGTGCTTGTTAAAAATGCATTCGTTTCAGAAGCAACTGTTAGTGAATATGTATA
Organism: Entomobrya proxima; assembly: GCA_029691765.1. Lineage (NCBI taxonomy): Eukaryota > Metazoa > Arthropoda > Collembola > Entomobryomorpha > Entomobryidae > Entomobrya > Entomobrya proxima. The sequence continues at coordinate 16,419,737 of CM056173.1, forward strand.
CGTATTCCGGTATACTATAAAAATGTCGTACCTAACCGTGAAAGGAATGCTCGTGTCGGTTCAAAGTTATTATAAACTGCCTGAACCTGAAATCCCCCTTTGACTCCTCATTGTACTTGCTTCCAAGAAATATATTATTAACTGTTTGCTCAATAACTAGAAGGGACTTTAAGCATGTTAGTCTCAAGTATGCACATTTCTCGACCTCAACCGCCTCACCACTGAGCCATTCACTTCTATGCATTAAAATATTTTTTGTACATTGTAAGGATTATAATAGGTACCAATCTTACATCAAAACCTTTCTAAATTAAGCAGTTAAGTTTCCCACTAGCCACAGTCAACAGTATAGAGACAGGTTTCAGATTATGAGCCTAACGATTGCTTTTTGCTTTCACTGCTTGCAATTTTGAAATTGTTCGCATTTTGCAATTTAGACAGTAAAATTGTAAAACAAACATTTAATTAAATATGATTTCGAAAACCCTTTTGTTTGTTGGAGCATTTTGGCGTTTAATCCAATACAGGGGAGTTACAGAACCCTGCCCCTGGAGATTACTTAATTCAGTGGGTATTCATATGTCACGCTACTCAACCTGGAAATTACGGACTACGGCGCTTGTGACCACGATTATCTTAGGATTATTGAATGAAATCGAGTTCCAACGATGTAAAGTTGCAGTGGTATTACACGCTGCTGCATGTATTGTCACTACACTCGTGGTTTTCTGGAAGTAAGTTTTAGTTTTGAACTAACAAAATATATTTCATGCAAATATTGTTTGTCATGTACTTGTAATTGGAAATGCGTATGCAAACATATTTATAGCAATCCGGAAACCATGAATACATTCAAGCAAGGATGCCAGTTGTGGATCCTGAACTTCCTTTTTCTAACCGAAAAACTGTCTTTCAAGCAGAAGTCAGATTCGAATGCTGAAATACCATGTGATAAACCTTGGTACAGAAATAATTATTTCAACTCATGTATCTTCAAACTTACGAACAGCCAAAATTACAAGCAATTGGAAACCAAACTAAAAGAAAGTTACACACGCTTGTGCTCGTGTTTCTTCACCAACATCCCGTCAGCGTTTCTACAGGCTCACTTTCTTTTCCAGTCTCAAGCAACAATTAAAACTGAAGGTTGGGAGTGTCTAGACGGTACGTAAATTGTTAAGTAGTTTAATCAGCACCTTGCATTTATAAACTCAAACTATTCTCATTTTACCCCATACAGTGGCCAGGTCCATATTCATCGCAATGACTATATTTGATGCAGCTATAACCGTTACCTCGTACGAGCAATATTCTCACGCGTATATGTTTGAATTGTACAAACTCGATAAAGAAGTCAGGCCAACGGGTGGTACTACTAAACCACAAACGTTCAATTTCTGGAGAATATTCCTGTTGCAGCTTCTCACGATTAGTAAGTTGACAATTTTACTGTTAGATCAATTGGTATTTTTACAAATGGAACATATATTTGTGAAATTATTTAATTTAACAACAGCGCAATGGGTCTACACATCTGTGGCATTCCTAGCCATCTCAGGTTATTACGTAATAATACATATGTTACTTCATTTCACAACAAATTTTGTCGTTCTGAAAGTCTTTCCAGAAGTAGAAAAACCTTACGTCAACCCCCCTTACGGTTTCCACACTGTCCCAAGTTTCTGGACAATGCGTATAATCAACATTATCTCCAGTGTTGGGACGCGGCTATTTCAGAACTCATTCTTTAAGATTTACCGGTTAGGAGGACGGTCAGAATTCCTCTGCACGCTCCTGTACCTCCATCAAATAAAATATCTCGTATATGTAGAAATTACTGTATTTCTAGATGGAAGTACGCGGCCAGATGGCTTATTGACTTTCATTCAAACTCTACTGATATGTTTTTTTTATGATGTAGCAATTGATTTATGGAACCATTGGAAATTATGTTCCAAATGTCTCGATCATTATCCTTTGTTACCTGGGTACTCGTTTTATAACGTCATTTTTGAACACATCAGTGAGCATTCTAGGGACAAATTAATGCTTTTACGAACGCTCTTGGTCACAAGTTTAGCAGTACGCGTACGTAGGCAGTTTTATGAAAAATACTTTGGGCTATTGAATGATCGCGAATCAACTATCCAAGTGTTGAAACACCGGTTTATTATGGAACTTGAATTAAATTTGGACAATATGAATCATGATTGGTTGATACATGCAATAGATGCGATCAAGAATAGAAGATTGGAGGAGGAATTTCCATTTGTGTCCGAGTTTGATGAGTTTATGTGCGCGATTCTTGAGAATGAAAATGAAGAAGACAAAGTTAACGACTTGAAGCTGTTTTATTGGTTTTATGGCAATTTTGAACAGGTTGTTGGGCATTTGACATTCGATAAAATATTGAAGATGTGTGCGATCATGGGAGTTCGGGTTAGCAAAGGACAGGGGATTTGGGGCGATTTGGGGTAACAGTAACAGTAGTTGTGATGTTCATGTTTTATGCTTACGTTATTATAAGTAAGATAATTCATAGTACTGAATAAACGGAACATTAAAAAATATCCGAATTAGGACATGATAAATTGATAAGCCTCTTAAAGTATTTTGTAGACAAATGCATTTTGTTATTTCAATAAAAAATTTGTGCAACTACGCTTGTTCAACCTCTTTAAATACGGTATCTATGAGCCACCCTCACATTCCTATTATCATCAAAAGCTTGTAACCTTAATTGCAGATGAGTAACCTTAGTTGGATAACCTTGGTCGCACGTGGGTAACCTTAATTGGGTAACTTTTATTGCAAATGGGTAGTCTATTTACTCTCTGGTAACCTTATTTGGTCACTAATCACTAGTAAGATTAATTGCTCACCAACTCACCAGTACGCTTAATTGCTCAGTAGTAACGTTAGTTGGGCGAGAGTAGCGTTATTATATTAGGCCAAATATTGGCTTATATGAAATTATTAAATAATAATTTAATATTAAATGTTTCTACAGGCGCTCTGGAATTTTAGGAATTCCACGAAATTGTCCGTGTCTGGTGTCTCCAATCTAATGAACTACACACTATATAGACAATTTGCATTGCGCAAATGCGCATTATCTAAAGGGTAATTGCCAACTGTGCTTTTGCTTATCTCTTTACTTTGTTCTCAAATTTCATTTTATAGCATTTTAACACCAACAAACACCAAACAACGCATTTAGATGGGGCTCATCATTCAATACCCACGTCGCCACATAAACAAGTGATACAATGAATTAATCCAGAGGTCACAACAATCAAGTTTATTAACAATTCATCGCCCCAGTGTCACGCCCAGCTTGACAATGACAAATTTCCTGTCCAACAAAACGGTGACAATTATCAGTGAACAGCCCCTATTGATCTCATGTCATCGTGGAAATCATGTAAGGTGTGTAATCACTTGCCCCAAAGTTCTGGGGAGAGCGAGCCAACAAGCCGCTTTTGAAACTGAATGGAAAACAACAGCGGACTGTCCATGGTGCGGTGTATCTCTTTCACACAGCTTGGCTTGCAGGTCCGTCTGTCTCTGCAAATTTGCAAATTTATTCAAGTGCTGTTGGTTCACACACACACCAAAGCACCAACAGCGAAATGTGAGATGGTGTTGTGGTGAAAATATGTGAGGAATCCACTTGCCACTTGCCGCAATAATAAAAACAGGCAAGGTAAAAAAAGTGATGAAAGACAGGCGTAGCATATCGCAATCCCCGCACCAACAGCAGCAGGCTGACAAAAAACCTGTTGTTTTTGTTATTGATTTGTTCTGTCTTTGATTAGCTGGCTGATTGTTTTTCCAAATTGGCATTAAATCGACGGGGAGGATGATGTCGGCGAAATTGTAGGGTTTAATTTGCTCAGTTGTCGTTGGGAGGGTGAATTGGTTTTTGTCAAGTGTCCCTCTGGGACCGGTGTCCAAGAGAGTTAGGGTGGGTGGTTGTTGGAGGAAGAAGGGTGGAGGTCTTTATTGAAGAAGAAGACGGTGCGGGGGAGGATGACGTTGGAGTTGTAGCATTAGTTTTGTAGAACTAGCAGCTGGGCTATTGTCAAATTAGCAGAAAGACGGGTTCTAAGGGCAAAAGGAGCAACTGGATAGGCCGACTGTAAATAATTGCAAAATGAAGGGTAGGTAGGGTCTTGGAGGAAAATATAGCAAGTTGGCCAGGGAAAGGGAATTGTGTAGGATGGACGATTTAATGCTGAGTAGTTTGGCAAATGCCAACAATCCGGTAGCACATGCGAAGGTAAGTTTATGAAGGAAATATGGCTTTAAATACAGGTGGGTTTTGATAGAATGGGTGACTAATGAAGGGTTTTTATTTTATGTTACAGGCTTTGCAGTATTTTGACCAACTGAAGAATTCTGAGCATGGCTGGAAGGAGTGCCTTCAGACAATTATATCCGGGAGGTATGCTAATGTCAGCCAGGTTCAGTTTTTCTGCCTTCAAGTGATTGAGCACCATGTGAAAGTCCGTTACAACAGCTCACTTCCTCAGGACCAGGAGCTGGTGCGAAGTTTTTTGCGAGAATGGGTGAAACTCCAGTTGGTAAGGGAGACTACACGACAACTGTAGTAGTTATTGCTTGACTGCAGCAGGTTAATTATTGTATATTTAATGGTTATTCTAGCTGGGTGATGGTAGACTACAAGAAGCTTTCATTCTTAACAAAGCCGCTCAAATTGCAGCCTTAGTGTTTATTCAAGACTATCCTTCCCGATGGCCAGAATTTTTCACGGAACATATTGCCATTGGGGAATCGTCTCCCCAGTTTTTGGGCCATTATCTTCGTGTATTGCTAGCTATTGATGGGGAAGTTGCGGATAAGGAGATACCACGAAGTGCTTTAGAGTTACAACGAAATACATTAATTAAGGATGCCATGAGAAAAGAGGCTGTTATTCAATTAGTGGAGTCCTGGTATAAAATTTTGGTAAGTTTGAAGTATCAGTATTGCATTTTTACTACTGGCTTTTAACTAGAATGTGGACTAACTTGATGTTTTTGTTGTTTTGCTTGTTTGTTAAGACTGGTTTAAATGGTCAATATCCTATGATCATACGACTGTGCTTGCAAGTGATCGGCAAATACATTCAGTGGATAGATATTAATCTGGTAGCTAACGATCGTTTTGTCCCGGTGCTTGTGTCAAACCTGTGTAACCATGATATTAGGGAGTCGGCAGCAGATTGTATTCAAGAGGTTGTTTCCAAAGGGATGGATCCCATTGACAAGACAAAGTTAGTGCAGTCCTTTTCTCGAGTACTTGGAGATGCTGGTGTTTGGCATGCATTTGCTGTACGTTATAATCCATGTTTTAAAAATTGATATTATCACTTTTATTCTACATTTTTATAATTTGATGTTATTTATTTAGCATGAACCAGATGAAGACTACCTTTGTCGTCTTGGAAAGTTGTACAGTACCATGGGAACCAATTTGATAGAAAGCTATCACAAATTTGCTAAATCCCATCCTGGGCAACAGGCTGAGCTTAAAGTGATGTTGGAAGCTATCGAAGAAAAAGTTCCATTATTGCTGCAAATTCTTGGAAGCGAATGTGATGACGTATCTGCGACTGTATTCGACTTTATACGAGACTACCTACACGTAATACTAAAAGCTGTTAATTTCAAATTTTCAGACTTCATTATTTTTAAAGAGTATATAATTTACTTTAATTGTTCTTGTTGCAGTTGATAAAATCATTTCGACAGTTATCAGACACGCATATTAAGAACTATAGAGCTACGCTTGATGTGGTAATTAGAAAACTGCGTTTTGACTCCAGCTACGATTTTAATCATGAAGGCGAAGATGAGGCTTGTTTCATGGAATACAGGTGATTAATAGTTAGATGTTTTATAGTGATCGTTTGATTGAATCGTGTCAATAAATATTTTTATCATAAATTATGTGCTTTGCTTTCTTTCCAACTTGTAGAAAACAGTTAAAGATTATATTCGATAATCTGGCTCAACTTGATAAAAGCTATTTAGTAATGGAAGTTCAAAACCGTATCACCTATACAACTCAAAACTGGAGAAATTTGCCTTTTGATGTAAGAATTGCTTACTATTTTATGCATATCCGGTATGTAATTTATGAATATGACAACTTGTAATTTCTGATTTGTCACAGGAAGTTGAAGTGTCTTTATTGCTATTATACTATTTGGGTGAATCTCTGCCTTCTACATTTACCTACCAAACTGAGGGTCAACCTAATCCTGTGCAAGCTATGATGATGCAAATAATTAATTCTGACATTTACCTCTATGATCACTCTGCTGTTGTTCTTCAGTACTTTGAAACTATAATACGGTAACAAAACAGTGCAGTTGATTTCAGATTTTAAAAAACAAATTAATCAAACCAAAATCTAATTCTTTCAAATCTCTTATTTATTACAGCTATGAAAAGTTTTTCGCTTGTCACACTGACTACATCATGAAAGGTCTCACTGCCTTTCTCAAGGATAGGGGGCTATTCCATCCTGACGGGAAAGTGCGATCGCGGTGCTGCTATTTATTTTCTCGGTTTATAAAATGTATCAGGTACGGCACTACCAACATATATTGCTGGAAATTGAAACAAGTTGCCTTGTTGGACAGATTAACATGTTGACTTTATACAGAACTGGGATTTCGCCCGAATTAATGAAAAGCATTATAGATGCTATTCAGCCATTGTTAGCTTTAAATCTATTGCCAAAGGATGCCACCGAAGATTGTCTGATTACTCGCGATGACCAACTGTACCTTTATGAAGTAATTGGTGTTCTGATTGTTTCAGGAGAATCTGAAACACAGGTAATTAAATATTTAAAGTGCTGAATTATACATATCTAACTCACAGGTACTAATTTGTATTGTTTTGTGTGTTTCAGAAAAAGACCGCTCTGATGACTGATATCGTGAATTTGGTTTTATATCCATGCCGACTGGGTATAGAAAAGCTGAAAGCCGGTGTGGATGATCCAATTCAACAAGAAACCACAGTTGAGTTACTTGTGTAAGTATACAACTTGATTTGAACTATTTAGTTGTTTGCGTATTTATTAATTGATCCAATTTATTTGAAATAATTAGACAAGCTATTGCCTTAACTGGAAGACTGAGTAAAGCCTTTAGTAATCAGCATACAATGAAGCGACTTGCTTGTGTTCAAATATTTTTGGACTCGCTTGGAGTGTTCCTTCAAATGTTGGAGTTGCCTATTGAGGAGTCGCTGATGGCCCAGCTTCAAAGCTCCGTTCGTCAGTACCTGCATCGACTGGTTGTTTGTCTGGAGGAAGAACTGCTTCCATACATTCCCGTAGCTTCTCAAGGCCTTCTCAAGAATTGTGATTGTCGGTCCATTCAAGAATATATTCCACTAATAAACCAAGTTATAACAAAGTTCAAGGTAAATATTTTCATTTGCTTCTGCTGCTATAGAATACGTTCACTGTCAATTCCACTGCAATTCACTTACAATAAATTATGCGAGCAAACTAATGTCCATGCTTTTGGGATATTTCATGTAGTGCAGGTTTTAGTCCACTTTTCTGAGTAGCTTCGCTTGGTTTGTACTTTACAATTTTATATACAAATTAAATACGCTTGGGAGGCATATTTTATAATTTTTATATAGCTTTCGTGGATTTTCCAGAAAGATGTGGTGCCCTTCTTGAAGCAAATGTTTACACCAATGGTGCAAGGTGTGTTTCGAGCTCTCCAGGTTCCTATTGAGCCCAATGACCAGCAGGCTCTGCGTGAGAGACAGCTTCTGCGTAGGCAGTACTTTCAATTCATTGCGGCTATTGTAACAAACAATGTTACTGATGTGCTGGCAGCCCAGGACCCAACCGTTCTGCAGGAAGTGATGATGACCGTTATACAAGGTTCTGTAGAATTCCCGGATCCTGTGGTAAGTGTGTCTCTGATTCGATTGCTTACTAGCTCTGGTAATTCAGTTTACAGATATAATGCACAGCTATTTTTCTTATCTACATTTTCAGGCCCAAAAGGCTTGCTTTTCTATTCTCAAGAAACTTGTGGAATTATGGGCTGGACCCGAGGGTCCTGAGGGGTTTATGGACTTCATGTATAAGAACATTGTGCCTGCCTGTTTCGTTGCTCCACTAAAAGTTTCTTTCGATATTAATGATGCTCAAACCCTTCTAGCCTTAAATGAAATCGCTGGCTGTTTGAAATCGATTTTCGACAGACGGGTAAGAATTTATGAACTAGATTTAAGGATTTCTTTTATCTTTCTTTAGTACCTATGTATCATTAAAGTCCTCTATTTACTGCAATTGTATGACAGAAAGAGGAGTTTGTCTCTTATTTAATTGGTTACCTTCCTACCCTGAAACTTCCCTTGGATAAAACTCAAGAGTTTGTCGCGGCATTGCAAGCAGACAATAAGAACTTCAGGGTGTATTTAAAAGTAAGTATCATCCACAAATATTTTTAGTTTTAGGATTTTTTTTCTGTTTTCTGATTTGATAAATCTGTTAATGCATTCTGTTTACAGTCCTTCTTTGCGTTCTTGAAATCCATCAACCCGCTGGCGAGCTAGCCTTCAGCAAACGATATCATCATATCATTTTCATCAGAGATTATTTATCTTAAACTTCAATTATTTAAGTCAGTTTGAGTACTGGAGTACTTTTGGTACTAACGTACGAAACTTTAAGCTACGTTCGTTTAAATATATGTCTCCGTATTCGCTTGTTATATCTTTTCAATTTTATAGATATATTTCTGTGTATCTTTGGAATTCAGATGGTCCTATTTTGATAATGATATTTATGGTGACTTGTCACTTTTTACTTTACCATTATTAGCTCGCTGCTTTAGCAGAGGAGCTTATTAAGATGTTGTGTGTCCGTATACTTTTTTTACTAAATAGGTTCTAAACCAGGCTAAATCGGCTCTAAACCAGGCTAAATGGGCTCTAAACCAGGCTAAATCGGCTCTAAACCAGGCTAAATGGGTTCTAAACCAGACTAAATCGGCTCTAAACCAGGCTAAATGGGTTCTAAACCCGGCTAAATCGGCTCTTCTAAACCAGCTTGAATGGGCTAATGTTTTCTAAAATGTCATATTCATATTCAATATTCTTGTCTTTAGCAGCGAGCATTTTTATGGTTTACCATTGTCTGGTTGGCTACTTCATAGCTAAAACTTTACTCAAGATATTAGAATACTTGTTGCCTGCGAACGCATGGCAATCAACCCGGTAAACAAAGAATGCATAAAAAAACGTAAGCAAAATATTTCACTTATCTATGTAATATTGCATGCGGGTATCCTTAAGTTAAATTTAAAATTAGTAAGTACCGAATTGTTAGGAACTGAAATTGCTCGAAAATAGTTGCATGGCATTTAATACTATTTATCTTTTATATTTAAAGTATAAATTGAACTACTACTTGAAACAGCATGATAGATGTACCTCATAATATTGTATTGTTAGACATAGTGCATGATAATTATATTACAACAATAATATTTTTAAAAGATTGTTACAAAAGACAAAAGATATCACTAAAGAGCCTTGTCATCTTCGAAAAGCAATACATTTCGTCAACTTTTGTTGGAAATGATAAGCATTAAGAAATAAATAAAAAGCAATCTGCAGATTTATCATTAAATCCGTAACATTTGATTAGAATAGAAAGCATAGAGACTATAAAAACAACAACATATCATACGTTCATTTGTTTCATGCTGCTCTGCAAACTAAAGTGCTTGCTAAGCTAATTCGTTTCCCGTGTTCTTCGAAAAACAGTTGGCCAATACGCAATCTTAACCATAGACACCTGACACCTTGTTATCTGTTGTGATTCTCTGCCTGACTCATCTTTTTCTCCTACACCACAAGTGGTAGACTTTGTCCAAATTGAATCCTTTGTTGAATCATCGTTTTCACTTTTGTTCTACATAAGTAACTATGTAAACATTCTATTTACAAATCCAAAAGGATAAACGTCTGTACATGCTACGATGCTACTCATGCTATCATTTTCTTTCAAAATGTTTTGGTTTTTATGTTTTCGTTGTCATTTAAAAAATGCAATTAATTTCGTCGTCTCGTAGTTATATAAGTTCTTTTTCTCTGTGCCGTTCCTTCCGGAGCTTCCACCCATTCTCTTAAAACCATTTAAAGAAATCTCCATCGCCACATCATCATCATCACCACTACATAAAGATGGGATTTTAAGCGATGAAAGAACCAGAAACCTTTAATATTTATAGCAGATTCATAGTTCAAACATTTGTGCATAACGATCTCATTATGTATCGCAGCGCAGTACAAAAACCGAAATTCAGAGTCATGCTTGTCATTTTTATCCGCTTTACTGCCTACTGCCCGTCTACACAAAAACTACTTTGTTCCGTATTCCATATATGTACAAACACTTTTTGTTTCTTTTTGTTCTTCGTTGAAAGCTGAAAATGTAATTTGTAATGTATATAGCATGCAGACCACATGCACGGACCAGTCTCTTTTATCCGCATAAATAAATGTATACATTTTGTGTTCTTCAGCTCATAACATTTTTTACCACATTTCTACTCAACTCGTCTCATCTTCACACGCTAAACAAACAATGTACCTACAGTATACAATATACGGCCAACAATGTACAGGTTTTTTATTATACACAGCCATGTACTAGAATTCAAGCAAGTCGTCGTCTCGGGAAAATTTGAAATACTGAAAGGAAAGAGTAATAGGTATGCATGATAGTTTGAAAGGTTGACAACTGACAACTTGCCATCATCATGTATTGAAAAATCATAAAATTTTTTAAACGAAAACATATTAAGGTTAGCGGGTTGCCTAGTTAATTTTATTTGAAATATTCATAGTTATCAAACTTTGTCTTTACGAAGTGCAACATTTTATATTTCAACTTTAGTACATTATATGAGTTTAGAGACGCAAATAAGCCAAGCATGTTTAGTTGCTAAGTATTATACAACGAAAATTGTCATAAGTCATACATAACCAAGCGTTACTATTAATAATAGTCTATTATAGTTTCGTGCGGGTCACCGGCTCAGACATTAAGTAGAAAGATAAATGCATTGAAGCTCTAAAACATCATCAACTTTGTCGTTGTTTTTTCTATCTCCTTCAGCCGTCATTTAGATCCCGGTGTCAGTACACTCTTGCTTCTTGTCCGCTACGCTACACAGCTCTCAGCAGAATAAAAAACGACCAAAAAGTGTTTGGTGCGGGTGGCCGTTTTTGCTTATGCTCACATCTCTCCCATCTCACTCTCACCTCAGCAGAGTATATGTACTCGTTTCTTTGCCGAGCGAGCGAACGAGAAATCATCCTATGGCTTTTCTATTTGTCTGACTTCAGCATCCAAATCGCCTATCCGTCTGTATTGGTATTGCTGCTGCAGCTCTCTCTGCTTCTCTTCTAAGCTGTAAAGCAAAAGCCGGTAGAATTCTGCGTTGAGTCGGCTTAGACCGTCTTTGTGAGAGATTCAGTTTGAGACTTGGTTTCATTCTTTCAGTCAGTCAAGTTTTTCTGCCGAGTGGAGCTGGTTGCTTTTACAAGTTGGCTGTTAAGCTGAAGGCGAAGAGTATCATCTGGATTTTGCAAACCGGGTTTCTGGTGCGGAGTAAATTGCAAACTAAAATTTAATTGCGGCTTAGTCACCTGTACAAGGTAAGTACAATAATTAGTTTTTTAAGTAGTTTTTTAACAGTTTTTATTGCGAGCATAAAGTAACGTGAGTGCATGTTCATGGTTCATTGTTATCGTTGGTCGGTGAGTATGGTCATGGTTAGTTTAGTTGGCAATTTTTGAAAAGTAGGGTTTTACATTAGTTTTTTGTGTGCCCTCATTGTTTTGGTATCATGTTCAGTTAATTGATGACCTGTGGGTTAGGTTGAAATCACTAATTAGTAATTTTGAGACGGATTTAGTTGATGGTAAGAGGAACTAGCAATTTATTGGGAACAACGGTTCACTGAACGCATTTTTCATCATCCGATTAAGATTAATTAACAAATGGCATCTATTGGTGTCTTTGCTGCTACTGCACTGTTGTCTGCACCTGCCGCATAATTAGTTGAGGTGAGGTAGTTAGGAAATGTTGTCATAGTTATAAATAAAATGGATAAACCCCCTGTGGCTAGTTGCCTGTTTCCATCCGAAATTTTCCGAAGTAATTTACATACATTGCCATTCGCTCGATTTGCTAAAAGTTGTCGTTGTCGTTGGTGACAAAAGGTCTGGCTTAGCGCCTTACACCAACCAGCCTTCAACATCAACAATCAAGCAACTTGTACCATCATATCGCATGTCAGGTTTTGGCTAACTGTCATTCTGAAACTTTGAAGTTTTGTGGTATATTATGAAGCAATTTGGTAAAAGGGACACTTTTTTAATTTGATGACATTTATGGCTTTCTCCATTAGCCCATAATCATTGGTTTCATTTTGGTAGCCCATGAACTTTTTACTTGTCCTCATTTATTGTGACAATAACTGAATTCATAACACAAGAAAATAGAATGGAACCAAAACCAAGATAGATTTACCTCGCAATTTGCAACCAACAGTTAGCATAATGCAAAGGCGATTACACGCTTATAGTTGGGCTAACACAAAGGTTTGGCATTTTTTATGTGCTCGCCAGTTTTCCATGATCTCACAGCACGATGTTTCGAAGCTCATTATGCTTAGTCAAGAGTATAGTTATATAGCTATTCCGGTGCAGTTTTGCTGTTTGAACAATGTATGCCGAAATGCTGTCAGTTGTCAGTTTTTCAAGCACACAAAAAACTACGAGCAACTTGCATGTTTAGTTTTGCTGGAACGAAAGAATAATAGCCATGGCATAGCTAAAGACAGCCCACCGGTTTTTGTTGACTGGCCGGCCACTTCACGACGCATATATGTAACCAAATCTACCTGATCAGCACAAATGCTGCAAATCGAATCATATACGAGCTTTTGTCAGTTACCTGCTTTTTTTGTGTGTACCGGTGCAAAAGTGCGAAACTCGCGTATATATCTGATATCATAAAAACGAACGATTGCTTTTACCAAATTCACTCGTCTTCATCATGATCAGGTCACATATTCGTGTAATAAAATGTTACGCTATTTATTGGGGTTGGCGATAAGCTAAATAAGGTGGTAATATAGCAGAATATAAGTATAAGTGCGATGCACACTTTGCAAAGTGAAGTCGTGAAGCTTTATAAGACATTTTATATGAAGCAAAAATTGACGTGAATGAATAAACCATTCCCGTCCAACAGCACCTAAATTTATCGCTGCATGACTGTTTGAAAAAAATGCAATGTTGGGAGTTTTATCTATATCATCACTAAAACTGATAAAGAAAGATGATGCATTAAGTGTAGAAACATTCTAACATTCTTGCATTTTTACTTTTTCATTTGAAAAATTTTCTGCTGTGTTTTATCCATTTAAAGAATTCGCATTGCTAGCAACTTAGAGCATCAGCAATATCACCTTACCACCCAACTACCAACACCGCAGATCTTTTGGTCGTGCTACCACAATTCCCCAAGAAAGTTTCTCATCTTGCCATTATTGCTCATCATTTTTTATGTGCATTGTTGGCGTTGGCGGATGAGCTTCGTGTTTTATCTGAATTTAACTAGTTTTTTCTGGTTTTTATGCGTTTGTTTTTTTCATTTGTTGTTCAACAATGCATAAAATGAAGGAAAACGGAGGAGGTAGGTGGATCGATGAATGTAGTTCATGCGAAAATTAATGTAAATTTTGCATTTTAAGCTGCAAGTACCAGATCATTGCCCCTTGGCGGTTTTGATTAGGATTGGGTTGATTTCTTGTTCAAAGTATAGCTGCAGGACTGTTTGACGAAACGAATTCTAATGATGCCACTGTAATGATACACGTGTAATCCTAAATCGTTTAAGTCAGCCTTAGAGCCCAACTTTCATAAATTAAAAAAAGTTTATCCATTTAAATTTTATGCAACCAGGCTAATCACTGGAGCCAGAAACACATGTCCAATTTCTTTTAAACTATACAAAAGGACAATAGAACATGACATAACACACCACTAAAACAGCAAGTTTAGTTTTCCTTTTCTAGAGCAGCATGAAAAAGTTATATAATCCGATTACTCATGTTTATCTCATTATAAATGTATGTTTCCCCCTCGTGTTTTCAGCATAAGCAGGAGGTTAAGGTTACCTCATAAGTTTTTCTCCATAGTCTATACAACAACCAACGTTACACCTACATTTCATAATGTAGCGTCTGGAACATTTGTTTAGTATTCATTATTATTATCAGTTGCATGATCACGCTTAAAATTTTCTTAAATCAAGATAATAAAGTTCATGAGTACAACATGCTTTTTGAGCCCCCTTCATCTTGAAATATCGAAAAGTAGGAATTAGGAATGGCACCGTTATAAGTACAAGTTATATCCGTTATAAGTAGCATTAATGAGGAGAAGGCTGCGAGCGATAAGTTAAAAATTAATGTAACCTAATAAGCTGGCACTCATATTTTCTGGAGCATGATCTGACACTTTTAATCACTAACACAAGATCAAGGTGACACTTTGGCATTTTTATCTTTGTTTGTGCTTTGCAATTTGACAACAACATAACATACTGCAGTGTTAGATTAGACCAATCGACCAGTGAAATATGATACGATATTATATCTGGCTAAACTAATTAAATAAAAATTGTAGGTTTGAAACCAGGAAAACGGTCGAGGTTATCCTATGGTTGTACTTAGGTTGTATGGTTACGTTTAAAAACTCAAGTTATAAGCCCATACTTTTACGCGTGGCTTGTATATACCTTAAAAAGGTTTCAATCCTTTTACCTTTGATCTATAATTGGAGGCTAATGTAAGACTGGAGCAACACAGTCTTGACTCTGACACAAAAACCATATTAAAGTTTATTATGAACTCTTCTTGCTTATAAGCATAAATGGTCACATCATCATCGTCATTCATAATGCAATGCGCTATGTTCCGTATCTCATTTATAATGTAGATTGCATCCAAAATCTATTGACCCAAAGGGATTTCCGTTTTGTGATTTGTTACTGGACGGAACGTAGTCCAGTTGTATTTCTGGTGCAGTTACACAAAGTTTTTGGATACGTTGAAAATGAGGTGACAGTATTTGTTGCCAGTTGGCATTGCGTTAGAACATTCAAATTATAAATTATTCAGTCAGTTTGGCAGATACTTGTAAAGCAATTCGCTTTCCATCTGTAACAAAAGATCTGTTATAGTTATAAATTAATGCACTAATGTAAAATCTATGCTATAATGTAGCGTGTAGCATCTGTTGGCATGGTTTGTATTTGTATTACTGTGATTGCAATCAGGCTAGCCAAACAGCTTTCCAGTTACTCTTTGACAGACCATGACTTTATGTCAATTCTTCCCAATGGAGGATTCACCGTAAAATGGAATGCATGTGTTATAAATAGACTTGAGTTCCGACAAAAATCTTATTGCTCTGTTACTATGGGTGGAGAGTGGCGCTGTGGAATAGGTGATAATGAAGAAAGTGAAAAGAGCAACCAAACCAACAGAAGTTTCCCATTCACCGCCATCAATGGGCTTTTTACACATTCCATTTTAGTACGACTATTTGTCTCATAACTTATCATATTATTAGGAAGGGAGTAGTTGTGCGTGTTTGACACGTCAAGACACTTAACGCATCATAAATGCAAAACTGCATGTGATGCGTTCTAATGAGAAGCAAAAATATGTAGGAAAAAATGCGCTTATTATTACACAACTATCAGTAATAGGCAACGCTTTTGAAATGAAAAAAGATTGTAAGATAGATGATTTGGGCAGATGCGTAATATTTTTACAGATCAACTTGGTGGAGGGGAGGCTTGCTAGTCAAGAGCACAGCTGCTGAAATGTCACTCAACAAAATTGAAACGCCATTTCTCTGTTCCTCCGTGCGTAGTTACATCTCTCTTTGTTTGATGGCAACTCACCATTGTGTAAAAAGCATGTACATATTTAGTGGTTGTTGATGCAGTTTTCTCATGCTTAACCGGAAGCGGAGTAGCAATCTATATAAAATACTATATCTATATGCAAGGCATGTCATTTGTATTCGTTGTTGCAGTTAGTTGAGCACGGGAACAAACAAACATCAGCAACAGCGTGTTCCTGTGTAATTGGAGCCTAGCCTAGCCAGCTATTCTTGTTTTTATGACCGTCATTATTTACTCTTTCATTATTATTGCATAACAACACGTAACGGTGTAGAGCTTTTTTTTCTATAGAGATCTGTCTACTGTTATCTTGGTACAATTCACGACTAGAACATTTTTAGAACTGCACGATAGGAGGCGAGTAATAAACACAAAGTTGAGCTTGACAGGTCATGGTGTAAACATAGTACTCAAATTAATATACTAACAGGACATGCTAATCTACTCGGGTAGTTATAACCGCTGGCATTTATTTTTCAATGGTCAATTAAAAGACTAAAGCATACACACATAAAACATGACAGACTAGAGGAAAGCTACCAAGTGCCTTTTCGTGTTGTGCAGCAAACTACTTTTTTCTGATGGCGATGAGCAATTTGTACTTCAGATTTATGTTATATCTGCCACTACCTATTATTATGGCTATTGCTAATATTAAATCTGTTAAGATAACGAGCAAATGAGTTTCCGGACTACCAACGCCTCTACAATATAGACAATGTAATATGTAATGTTATAAATAATTTAATTAGACAAGTCAAGGTAGTACTAGCTACCTGAGTTTAGCTGGGAAAAGTAGAAAGAACATTCTTTTTTTCTTTGATCTGGTTTTCTCCATTAATGTTGTACTGATTGATAGGTTAAGAAGTCAATTTGCCCACGTTTTCAATTTATCATTTGTAGATCAAAGCGTTTACAACGCTGCTATTGATATACATGCATTACTTGCATTAGCATTTTTTGGTATGCATAACAATAATATTAGCTTACACGTTCTACGTACTCTACTTTCATTCCTTGAGTTTTTATGGGACATACGTTGAAAGTACAGAGGCATGGCTTTGTTCTCCTTTTCCCCTTTTGCTTTGATAAGAAAAGTAGGAAAAAGCGTGGTGATATGTGACTTTTGATGTTTTTTGTCTTGTGTCAATGTGGGATATGGATATCATTATGTGCGGCATGAGTAGAACTAGAGTAATAATGGCAGTTTGTTGTAGTTGTTGGTGATGTCTCTAGTGCCAGGAGTACACTACTTCCTCGCCCTCTCTTGTCATAACGTCATTCATGGGTGTTTTCTTGTCCTATTCATTAAACTTTGTAGTAGTTTGCATTATCATCATCACTATCTCGGAATATTTCTCTCTTGAAAAAAGGTTGGTAGCGATATCGTTCTTCTGACAACTGCATTGTGCAGACTATTATGTAGCAGCATCGAACCATTCGATCCATCGCAATCCCAAGCAATGAAAACGTAAGCTTACAGCAAAGTAGGGTTTATGTGTAGTTGACACCGACAAACGGCTCTAGGAAGAGGAAGAATCGGTTTTTTAAAAAAGTCGTGTTCTTGTCATTATCAACATCTTGAGACATGGCATTTTTATTCTTTTATCAAAAAAATCAAGTACCCACATCACACCAGTTCACATAATATGCCAGGAAGAACATTGACATTTCATGTAAAAAAAATGTGTGGATTACACTTGATTATTCCGTTATATTGGTTTTAGTAACCAACATCTATGCTTTTGCAATATCAGCTCACTATATTTTGGTGGATAAGTCTAAGCTATTATAAAAGTTACAATCTACAAGCAAGATAAAGTTTGAAAGAACCGAATAGGGACAAGCTATGATTTTCTAAATTGCTTCAGTATCAGAGAAGGAAGGAGCAGTAGCAGATTATTAAGCACAAGTTTGGTGAGCACCTCTCGTTTCACTTCCTTGTTTTCTTTACTTGTTCTTCTTCAATGACTTTTCTGTTGGTAGCGGCTAAAACACTGAAGCTTAAGAAAAGTCACCCTGCAGTAAACTGAAAATGCCATGAAGCGTGTACACAGAAGTGGCACAATATCAATACCAAGAAGAAGAACAATGTCAATAAAATAAAAATCTATATCCCAAGTTGGTTGATATTGACAAGAATATCTAAAGCTTAACCATTGAATGCAATATTAAGTTATTATAGTAAGAACCGGCATCCCCACTTTTGTGGTACTACCGGTTCAATCTAGGGTTTTATTTTTTAATACAGTGTTTTATCAATGATGTCCTATTAAGAAAGTTTGTGGTTCTCCGTATTCACACTGCAACTATACACACCAGCATGCAAGTTGAAACAAGGGAATGGAACAAAAATGCAGAGGAATTTGAATTAATGTTGAAGTGGAAGTGTGCAGCATATAAGGGAGTAAGTAGTAGCCGTTCAGAAAAAACGATTTTCTAGCTATTACTACATGTAAAAGCACACTTATAAACATGTATGAAAGACTGGCATCTTTTCATACCCTTGTACCTTTCTTTCCTCCACTTGGTTCATTCGCATGCGGTCCCATTTCTTATTACAAGCAACAACATTCCTCATTGTCATAAAAATAGCCTTTTTATTCAGGAGCACACGAAGAAGAGCATTTAGAGTTAGACTGGAGTCATGTTACAGTAAATACGGGATCACTTTTTCTTATTAAATATTCACTAGATTTACAAAAGCGCTTCCTCCCTTTTGGAAAACGCTAACCAACAAACTTACTTGGCTTATACCGGTTCCATGATTTTATTCAGGTCTAGCCTCGACGTTTTCTTCCTTATATATTATGGTTTCAACTTACATGCTTTTACTTTCTCATGATTGCCCAAAGATTGTAGACTAGTTCATCTTTCTGAATGATTGTAGAAAAAACTACACCCTTACATTCAGCTTTTTCATGTTCCTAAACTGCACAATGTCGAAATCACTTTGTTTTTGCATTTAACTTACTTTTCCTAAAGTTGGGAGTTGCATGGAAGCCAAATCCATGGGGATTGTTCATAACAGAAGTACGTAGGGACGTGCTCTGGTTTTGCTTTCCACATACTAGGCGACTGCATACTAGTACATATTATAGTTTTATGCGATGGCTCATGGTGGATTACACT
Source organism: Entomobrya proxima (assembly GCA_029691765.1). Classification (NCBI taxonomy): domain Eukaryota; kingdom Metazoa; phylum Arthropoda; class Collembola; order Entomobryomorpha; family Entomobryidae; genus Entomobrya; species Entomobrya proxima. The sequence continues at coordinate 16,438,916 of CM056173.1, forward strand.
CCAACGCAGTGCACATAGTTTAGAAGTAAAGTGAAAGGAAAGCAGTATAATTGTGTGAGTGTAAGATCATGAAAGTTGGATTGGAAAGCTAAGCAAGCCGGTGGTAGGGGTTGTCCGTACGTAAAGAAAGCACCAACGCAATACAAACCGTTAGCCTTTCTATCTTTTGGTCGTTATTATGGTTGCCGTTCCACCTTCCGCCAGTATTGAATGTTGGCTGGTACGTGCCAGCAATATTCTGTGTATGGGATATGGTGTGGTAGTAGCGTTGCGCAAACTTATATTTTGAGGGAGGACGCAGCCTCTTCCCTGTTTCCGGGTGTCTATGACCACGATCATGATGATGATGACTCAACCAACTCCAAAACCTAACCCTCTCTCTAGGCAGTGGCAGACCAGACGATATGCATCACATCTATGAAAAATACAATAATAAGCTTATTATTATTATGTGCTTGACTTGGCTCACTTTGCATTGCTGTACGTTGGCTGCTGGCGTGCTTGCATTTTCCATTAAGTTTAACGGCAAAATGTATGTGTGCAGACGGGAGTAGGATTCTAGCGGCTATTACATGCGTTGTTGTTCTTATTCATGCCATGCAAAAACGGATTTTTAGACAGGCCAGCTCGGTTTTTCGGGGTTTTTGTTTACGTATGTGACGGCTATAGCAATAATACTACGGAGACGGTATACGAATACGGAATCCAATTGTCTATCTGTCTGTTATACTTGTCTCGTTGTTGCTACTGCTTCTCCTGTCGTTGCTGTCGTCTTGTAAGAAAAGGAAAAGACTTGTAGATTGTAGAAAGATAGGTTTTTCTAGTTTCTTTCTCTTTTTCCGAGCTTCTACTTGTCAGTTGAGTGGCTGTAATTATTTTGGAAACGCTGACTCATACCCAACTCATCAGTCACTAAAATCTGTAGCAACATAGAAACCATTCAAGCATTCTTAGATTGTGTCACTTTGCTGGATAAAAAAGCTGGAAGATTTTGTGATTTCTTGCGTGTGTTTGGTTGTAAGCACGTTACCAAGTTGCTTTGTTAATAGAAAAGTTGTTTTGGAGGATTAAAAGACAAATTTCATTGTTTGTGTGTTTGTAGGATTGAAAATCAAGTGTGACCAGAATCTCGTCCAAGTGCATTTTGTAAGATTGTAAGATCTACAAGAACTCATCATGTCTGCAAGACCCCCGTCAAATCCGGTGAAAAAAGTGCCGATTCACTTACAGGTGAGAATGATGAAGCTTTTAATTTTACAAAAGACAAAACCTAATGAGTTTGGTATAAGAAATAACATAATCCTTTGTATTTTCAGAGCTCTCAAAACAGGCTGCTCATAAAGGGCGGTAAGATTGTCAACGCTGATGGCATGTCAGATGGTGACATTTTCATTGAGGATGGAACTATCAAGTAAGTGCATTTGAAATCATGGACTTTGCTGTCAACTTAAAATGAACTTATAATGTCATGTGTTTTTGTTTGATTGAAATCAATAGGGAAATTGGTCGAAATTTGATAATCCCTGGTGGGACAAGGACTATCGATGCTCGAGGAAAGTTGATAATGCCCGGTGGCATTGATCCTCACACTCACTTGCAGCTTCCATTTATGGGCACCAAGAGCGTTGATGACTTTTACAACGGAACTAAGGCGGCGGTAGCTGGAGGCACCACTATGATCATTGACTTCGTGATACCCTCCAAGGGAGAATCGTTGGTTGAGGCATATCATAAGTGGCGTGGGTGGGCCGAGGATCAAGTCTGTTGTGATTACTCATTCCATGTGGCGGTGACTTGGTGGTCGGAGCAGGTGAAGGCTGAGATGGAGACTTTGGTCAAGGAACACGGAGTTAATTCCTTCAAAATGTTTATGGCCTACAAAGACACTTTCATGGTCAGGGACAATGAGCTATTGGAGATCTTTGAGCACTGCAAGAAGTTGGGCGCGATTGCTCAAGTTCATGCTGAAAATGGTGACGTGATTGCTGAAAACGCGAAGAAAATCATCGCTGCTGGAGTAACTGGCCCAGAGGGTCATGAACTTTCTCGTCCTGAAGACGTTGAGGCTGAGGCAACTCATCGGGCTTGCGTATTGGCCAGCTCGGTTAATTGTCCTCTGTATGTTGTACATGTCATGAGCAAAAGCGCTGGGAATGTGATTGCAGAAAAAAGGCAACAAGGCTGCGTCGTTTTTGGAGAACCAATCGCCGCTTCCTTAGTGACTGATGGAACTCACTACTGGAATCAGTCTTGGCGTCATGCTGCTGCTCATGTTTTGAGCCCACCTCTCCGTCCTGACCCAACGACCCCTGGATATTTGATGGAGTTGTTGGCGAGAGATGATTTACAACTGACTGGTACTGACAACTGCACTTTCACCCATGAGCAAAAGAAAATGGGTTGTAACGACTTCCGGAACATCCCCAATGGAGTCAATGGACTTGAAGATAGGATGTCTTTGTTGTGGGAGAAGGGCGTTCAGGAGGGCAAGCTAGACCCTTGCCGATTTGTTGCCGTTACTAGCACCACGGCCGCAAAGATTTTCAACTTGTATCCAAAGAAAGGTGTGGTTGCCCAGGGCTCCGATGCTGATCTGGTCATTTGGGATCCTAGAAAGACCAGAACAATTTCTGCAAAGACACATCATCACGCTACGGATAACAACATTTTTGAGGGAATCACCTGCCACGGTGTGGCCGAGTATGTAATTTGCAATGGCCGCGTTTGTGTGGATGAGGGACAAGTGAAAGTACTTCAGGGGTATGGAAAGTACGTGCCCAGAGAGAATCTTGCTCCTTTCGTGTATGACGCAGTTAAGGATCGAGATGCTGTAAGTTTAATCTAAGACGTTCACTTTGATATCTCAGTTTAGCTTGGAAGAATCCTAATTTCTGTTTTGTATTTGTCTTTTACAATTGTACTTGAATTTGGTTTTAAATGTGTAGAAAAAGGCCAGCTTACTGAAGCCTGTTCCACGGTCTGGATATGATGGTGAAATTGTCAGCAAGGCTGCAGAAGGCATTCAAAATATCAAGATCTCGCAAAATAACTCGGTGCCTGTTGCCGCTGAAGAGTCTGCTCCCGCTTCTCCCAAGCTGGTTCCAAATAATATTCATCTGCAAAACAACAACCCCGTTGAGGAGGGCTCTCGTACTCCCAGTGGTGTTCGGAATCAACAGGAGAGCACCTTCTCCATTGCTGGCGGAGAATGTAAGTTAAATAATACATATTCAATCGAACCAAATATGTCTTACCCTATCTTTCCTGATAGAAAATGGAAATTCGAGCATACAATTATGCTTTTTATTTTTTTATTACCCTTGTTGTGTCCTCAATTCATTTGACATACTTGATTTTGTTTGCTTTTTTTATGTTTGCGCTGTTACGTTTATAATGCGTCTTTAAAACACGTAAAATCAAAACCCACAAACCTACTACTACTGCCTGTGTAGCCCAAGCCCGTGGCCGAACTAACTCTGGATCCTCAGATCCCAACTCAATGAACAACAATGCTGATGACACACCTCCCAGGCCATCTGTCAAGTTGCACGCTCCGCCCGGTGGATACTCTGCTGGATTCTGGTGAAGAACCCAAGATTCCAATGCCCGTCATCTGAAACTCGATTAATTCTGCCTTCGAATCAATATTCCTATTCATTATCCAGTAGCTGCTACTGTTTTATCCCATTTAATGTTTTGAGAATTACGTTAATTTGTTGCTATAATTGGCTATTATCGTGATTGTAGCCTCCTGTTGCAATAAGTTCTTGAGTTTGAACCTTTTAATTTGCCCTTTGATTTTTAAATAGCTTCTTATGCAGCATCATGTTTTTAATCACTCAATGGCATAGATGCATGTTATACCATATTTTTTATTTCACATTTACAACCAAAATTGTTTGTTTCGATTTTGTTTTAAAGTACAAATGAACATACTGATGATAGAAGTGTAATGTTGTACAAGGCATTGTTCTAATCATAATGTACTTTACTGTTTATATGATTGTAATTATTTGTTGTATTTGCACTACGTTTTCGGTACAGAAAGTCAAAATTGAATAAAAAACGCTACTACTGTAATCGCTTTTTTGAAGTTTTGATTTTGTTGTGCATTCCATGTACTGTTTCAGTTTGCTTTCATTATAGTGCTGTACTGTGTCTTGTTACCCATACTACTACAAAAGTCATAACATTAAACATGGAGATACTTAACTACAACTTTTGAAAATTACTAATGATTTTTCTATCTATTTCTTTCTCTGTCTTGCTACTACTTCTGCTCTGGCACCACTTTCAACTTTTGCAGCTGTCGAAACACGAACCGCAGTTCGTATCAGACAACCACCTGGTGGTCGCTCCTCTGGTTTATGGTAAATCAAAACAAAATCTTGTTTTTAATTAGATTCTAGATCAATAATCCTCATCAGTATGCATAATACCTAGTACGGTGACTGGAGTTTTAACCAAATAATCAGAAATTGTACTGCCACTTTTTAGGTAGTTGTTATAAGAGTTGACATAACGAACACAACCAGCAAACCAAAAAAATCAAGTCGAGGTGACTTACTGGTAAATCCCTCCTAATTAAAGGTCAAAAGCAAAAAATACTGTCAACTGTCGTATTAAAGTATTTATATCGCTATTTCTAGCTTATTATTTGAAACAAGACCAGATTATTTATTTCCAGTCACCATACTATCTTGCTTACATAGATAATATCAAATACCTCGTCAAGCTAATCTTCCTTCAGGGACATTTTTCTGAAAGTTATAAGCAGCAAAAACAATACTTCACTACATTAATAATTTAGTAGATACTCTTATAAATTAAATGAATAAAAGAAATGCATAATACGTAAAAAAGCAGCTTCCAAAAGAAATCATCCATTTATCATAATTCTCTAATAATCTTAAAAGCATTCATAACAGTCAAATACTTAACAACTTACCTTGCTGTTATTTATAACCAAACCAGCAGTTCATTTTTTACCAACTCAACCAATTCCTTTCGAATTGGTTGTTTATTGTTGTTACTATACTCAAATTAACAAGTAGACAATTTATTTTAAAAAACATGCAAATTTTTTGTAGGGCGATTTTTCAATCATTTATACAAGTATTCAAGCTACTACTCATTAACAATAATAACAAATATTCAATTAAGGTTACACATCTAATATTTCCCAATGTTATAAAAGAAGGATTAATGTAGTGTTATCTTAGTCTGCTGCTACAGTTTGACATTTCAATATTCAGCCTAAACTGTTTTTCTAGAAGAAACAATATTTTATTGTGATTTAAAAAACCGTTGTTTTTAATAAAAGTTGTATAGTTACCATTTGTATATGTACGTAGTTAATGTAATATGTAACAATAACAACAGTAATAATTGATATTATTGTGCGTACCTTGTTAATAAAAAAGATGGCATATTATGAAAACTGGAAATTCATATTTTTTAATGATCACCAAGCAGGATCAATTAGTTGTTATTGTGGCTCAATAGTTATTTTTCAGTATTTTGTGCTGCTATATAAAATAACTACGCGTTTTTGTATATTTGCTCCGAGTATTTTTAAACTTGTTTTATGGAAAATGGAAAAATGATGATAAGGCAATGCATCCTATGCATGCTTTGTGCGTTAAGAAGAAATGTAATGTAAAATTGGACGAAAGGAAACCAAGACATTAGAAAGTACTAAAAAAGGCCAATTTCTAGTTAAATATATGTAAAGAACTGCTCTATAATTTATGTGCCATTTGGCATTTCACATAGATTTACGAAAAAATGCCTTGATATAAATTGTTTCATTTTAGCTGTTTCTATATGTAACCACTATGCAATGCAATCACTGTTATAAGCAGTCTATGAATTTGAAGTGAATCATTGAGAATAATTGACAATTCATGCAATATCATCACTACATTGGAATATACAATAAACAATTATATAATAAGAGTTCTTCAGAATATCACACAGTTTTACAACAGATTATGCAATGAGTATCAATGCAAAGTGCGTACTACTGATAATTGAATATGTAAAAACCAAATAATAATTAATAATTTTAAAAATTGCTGTGTACATGCTATTTCTGTCCCCTTCGTTTATTGTCCTTCAATATCTCATTTATATCTTCAGTGCTCTTCTATACCACCAAAAGAAGTCAACCTCAACGATTACCAATAATTATTGCGATTGATAGTACAAATTGCAGTCTATAATTTAGAGCATGTTTCCTTGCTGCTACTAGGAATTGTGTATGGTTTGTAAAATCACGTTGTGTGAGCAAATGAATGTGTACATTTTCACTTTTGCTGTAATTTTTTGCACATAAGTTGTATATCAAATAGGAAAACTATTGTATTAATTATTTTGTATGTTGTTAGCAATGTGGTATGTGGAAAATCAATAGTTGATTCTGTGGCAAGGCTATATAGTTCCCGACCATCCTCAAAAGCATCTTGCCAATTATAATACCAACAACGCAACCAAAAAGTTGTTACTGTTTTATGCTTGTATAATCACCGTGTATTAATTAATGAGAATGTTTACATTAAGCTGTAAACCTAAAACAATCATTTTATTGTACACACACATCAAAATACTTACTGAAGAAAAAAATAAAATAAAATCAACTAAAAAATCTGCATAAAGCACTCATTTCTAGTAGTTTTCAACTTGCGTTTCATCACAAGAGAAAATTTAGTTGCACCAGTGCATGCTCACCCATACAATGTAAGGATAACCGAGCCCATTAGCACACTGTACTTGTTGCAAAATCATTTAACCATTAAAACCACAGAAAAGGCTCTTTTCATTCCAAACTGTAATCCTTCCAACGAAACATTTCCCCTTCAACTTTATCCTTTTCTTTCTGCTCATTTATTGCCTTCCAGCAGTGTTCCAAGAACTGCTATACCACTTCTCACTCTGTCCTTTCAAACTACTAGATGGCACTTTCTCTCTTTTTCCCTACACTTCTGCAAGCAAGCACACTTTCTCTAAAAATACCAAAAATTTGTTCTCACTTTATCCTTTCTCCACTTTCCCCAACGTACTTTCGCTCTAGCACCTACAGAAGGAGATCCAGTCAGAAACTCTATTATTTTTGCATGCCTGCCTCCATTTTACTCACGTTGCTGTACACAAGGTATGTACTCTTCAATCTTCAAACAATACTCACATCTAATTTACGCATAATTAGCTATGCAAATAAAACATAAATATATGGGGGCAAAGCCGACGACGGATTTGGTTGTTGATCGATAATGAATGATTTGGTGGGGATGTGAGGAGATGCTGCTGGATATGCCCGTATAATGCGATCCACCAGCTTTTACATTAGTTTTGTCTTTGTGGCTTGGGGAGACCAGGTAAACTCTGTGTACTAATGGTTAAATAGTTGGGTTCTATGTGCAGACTTGATTTCCCTGTTTTTCTCCCTTTTGGCGTGTTTTTGTGTGCTGCCTACCTACTTGTGCCCTTTTAAAGTTCATCCTCCTCATCAACCTCGCGTATGAAAGCCATTTACAAGGACTTGTTTCCCCAGTTTGTTTAGTTGTTTGTTCTGCGTGTGTACTTGTGCTAACACCTACGTAAAAACTAGATACACACATAACACATTGCTAATATAATATTCTTTGAAGCATAAACATTATATCCAACCGAGATCTCTCCAGAGTACTTGCACAACAAGTAACTCGTTTAAGTAGCTATGGTCTTGTTTTCTACATTTCTTATACAATCCTCTAAATTGCAACTACCACCACTTGTTTTGCCAACTTTTAGTTTACGACGGAGGAAAAGGGTCATATTACTGTCATATCCACCGCATCATCATCGCCACTTTTTATTCCACCATTTTCCATACATGCCACTTAATTTTCTCGTTTTCTTCTTTCAACAAAAACGAAAATGTGCTCGCATCAGATTTTTTTCCCTAAATTTTCACCAACAGAGATCTGATGATACTACTAGTTGCAGAATGGTTGTTGGAAAGTATAGTAAAGCAACAGACAGACAAAACAGAGGAATATCAAGCCCTCGGTACACAACACAGATCCCATTTTCATCTCTTGCTCAAATGCGTAGTCAGGTCACCACCATTTGCCAAAAACATAAAAATATATATATCTGCAACAAAACTACATATAAATATCTATACAGCCAACCTATTAGTGTGTGTATGTACCTCTGCTACCTTTTCCCTTTTCTTCTTGAAGTACTCTCCAATGAATTCTGGTTTATTATTAGCATTATTATTACCGATAACAATCCCCACCACACAGACAACCAAGCTCACAACATAACACACACTTCATAACATTCACTTACTCAAGCAAACATTTTAAATCTGTTTTTCGTCTTTCACTCAATTTTTCTGTTTTCCCAAACAAAAAAAGATAGGTAACTAGTGTGCGATGTTGTCTATTTCATCTCTTTTCCCTCTCCCTTTACCACTTCAGTTAGACAGTTTTAGGTTTGAGTTGAACAACTCATTTAAAGAGATTCCCTCTTTCTCATTATACTTGCTATTACCAAACTGTGAGCACCACTAACAAGCCTATAATACTATTAAATCATCATATCATACGATTACCTGTCTCTTTTTCTACACGGTTTTAACCATTCCAGCAGCATTGTCATCATGAGCATATATGAAATTCATATTATGAATGCCTATATGACTGATAAAGAGTCTTGTACTTTAAGCTGCATTTACATTTCATCCCCTAGTCATTTTGTATATATTTTTTGCCAATTCAATTAGCAAATCCATACTCTTCACCATATTTACATTTTACATAAAATCCATCATTGTCATGCTTGGATAACGTGTTGGTGGTATGATCATTTGGATTTTGTAACTCAATTTCTTCCCCCATCATCATGACAGTATTTTACTTTTGTAGCTAATAGTTTCACGTTGCCCGACACGTTTTCTTTTTGAGGATTCATTTATTAGCAGTTTCTTGGCAAAAGTATTCTCCAATCATATATACCTACCTTGCGTATATAGAGGCTTACAACTTATTAGTGCCGTTATTATTATATATAAACTGGTTGAAAAACCGCAAAAATGATTTGCCAACCACGCAGAAAAGCGCAACAAACGAAAGAGCAAAACTGAATCAGAAAAGGGGAGAGAAAGAGGAAATCATCATGATTGTGGTTTTTTCTCCTTGATTACTCGGGTAAAGTTACACAAGCGTAATAAGAGTCCCCTTTGTTCTTTTCTTTGAAATAAGGAAAATCAGAGAAAATTACATGATAGTAAATAGCACAGACAAAGTAAGTGTGTGTCTATACAAGCATGAATGGTAAACCTGGCAAGCAAAAACGTATATTATACAACAGATATTTTCAAGCTGGTCCCTTTTATTAACATTTTATGTAACAAGAAGAGCCCTCTCCTGCCTCTCTGGTTTTCCTTTGATTTTTGTGGCTGAGGAGGCGAAAGAGCGGATAAATATTATGCTGGTGGACGAAAGATAGAGGAAAGGGTTTTTCTTCACACAAACTGTATGTATATATGGCTGTGTTTTTGGTTAAGAAAAGTATGACGAAAGTGTGCAAAAATTCTGTGTTCATGCACAATCTTGTCAAAAGGCTAAAAAAATCTTAAAACGCAATTAAACACACGTTAGAGTACGCCTAGGAAAGAAAAAAGAGTTTTGAAGGCGAATTAATTTTCAACCTCTTTAAGCATTTAGTACCTATAAGAGGGGCGTCCTTAAGAACAAAGAATAGCTCAAAGGTGATGCGATGAAATGCAAAAACTGGAGCATTCTTGAAAAAGCTCTTGTCTACTTTTCCTTGTTGAGCTTTCTAATAGCCAAGTAAATATTATCACCGAGGAATGTAATTAAAGGATTGAGAAGAAAATAGTTACGAATTCAAGGAAACAATACACGCGTATGTTTTAGTAAAAACGATCAGTGTAGTGTTGACATCGTCCCTTTTCATGAAAGTGGACAGGAAGGAAATACGGGGCTTTAAAAGACTCCAGGTAGTTCAACATGTACTTTTCCTTAGTTTACCTCTCCGTGCTTTTGCACAAATTTCCCAATAATCCGTATCAAAGTAATGGTGTCATACAGGTAGGTAGCTAAAACAAACTGTGATTGAGCAATAATATAAAATGAATGAGTAACGGCTTAAGTATAAGCACATTCATGGGATTTTTAGCTCGGCCTTCTACTGTTAATTTGCAATTTCACAAGTATATCCTAAATTACGCAAAATGGTCACGACGATGAAGCGTGTTGAAGTTGGAACTTTGCTGGAAATAGTGTTCCCCACTTGCTGAAAAACAACTTTTCCTTCTCAGCTACATCCTCTTTCACTTTTGGAGAAAAACGTATGTAATCAACATCTTATTGCAAATGTTGCAAAAAATACGGAACAAGTAAACAAGAATTAATTCCTAATTGGATCCCATTATTCCCAGGACAAAAAGGACTTTGCGTCAAAAGAGTATAAACTTTGTACAGCTTTATATTATATGTAAAAGTAGGAAATGAAAAGTTTTCTCCCAGAGATACATCTAAAAACCTTACCTTCTCGTAGAGGGTAAAGGAAGGTTGTTTAAGGGCAATGAGAGTGTAGGTAAACTTTTTATTCATTTAAAAATAACATCATCATCAGTATGCACACAAGACACACGAAGAAGAAACAAGCATTACATTTAAACATAATATTCTGAGTATTTGAACAAACTTGAACAAAAAATGGGAAATGTCAATAGGACATCGCTACGGAATACAATTCATAAGGAGCTAAAAAACTAGTTGCCGTTATATATATTATGCTTGTAAGTTTGTCAATTTGATCATCCCCTTACTAGTCCAATATGATACATTATTTATGATTTCTTGTCATTATAACGGCTTACAGTTTACTGATATGCGAAACTCATTGCAAAGGTACATACTCTATTTTACATTTTTGTTTTCAAAAAGCGCAAGCATGTACTCTGATAACGTCTTTTTTAATGCTAAACAAGTAATGTTTGCCAAGAAGGGTAGATTATTGCAGATTTGTTTTTTTGCCTGTTTCTAGAGTGAGTGTCGTGATGTAACTTTTGCTGCTCATTATACTTGAAGAGAGAAGTGCTCTCTGCTGATATACTGCTTGATGAATGTACTTCCGCCTACAGATTTTACTGGAAATTTCCTTCATGAAAGGCAGCATATTTCGTTATTATGTACTTGATATGACCTGGAAATCTATAAAAACATCAAACTCATAAAAAAATCTGCTACCTCTTTATCACCCTTCTTAGTATTGCACAACTGTGATTTAGCACTGTAAGCTCATGCATAATACTTTTGGGAATATATTTCTATCCATTAGTTGTTATATGAGGTAATCACTTGGTGCGCAAACAAGTTCATAATATCTGTCAGGTAATTGGCAAAAAAGTTTCAAGGTGATCGAAATCAAAAGGTAATAGAAAGTTGTCAAATTCTAGAAAAATAGAGATGTTTTTAGCATTTTTCATTTTGAAACGATGGTTTAGTACATATGAATTTGTACATAACTACAAAGTAAATCTGATGTTGTGCAATTACAGGACACTGTTTTGGAAAGGGAAAACAACCAAAAGTAAAAGACCTCATGATTGAAGTATAGTTCAAAAAGTTATTCAAAACGGAGTGTTACGTGACCATCTATGTCTATTATGAAAGACTGTTGCGTTATATTTCGCACCACTTTGCCCCTTAACATTCTTTTTCAGCAAACATGGTGATAAAGCAAAATGGCTTAGTCATCAAGTCGTTTATTATGGAAACACATAATGGAAAGTTATAAAACAAAATTTCATAAGCAACGTGTGGATAATACTTGCAATTAGCTGGGTTATTGAAAAGAAAGATAAGACATTAGGCCACCCCACAATAGAACACTCTGAAAAGCAATTACAAGAAGCTACACAAACATTTTGAAAGACATGAAGGCACAATTGATGGTGAAACAAGAAGATTATGATGACCAGGAAGGATTTTCTCCATTTGCCCAGAAATGTCAGATTTTAGGGTATATTCAGAAGTTTGGTAGAAAATCTCTTGGATTTTGCGTTTCTGGTAAGCACAATACAGGCTGATTTCTAACTCAATTTTGTGATAATTTCTGTTTGTAATGTTGTTACATCATTAAACCATTGTGCGTGGAGATAATTGTTAACAAATACACCTACATTAGCATTTAAAATGACGTGTTTGATCCAAGTTGCTCTAAGCGCTGTAGTTCGCTTGCAAGAATAGGCAACAGTTCTCCTTCCAACCAGAGCTCACATTGCCCCAAGCATGCTTCAACATCCAATATTACAATATTATCTTTACATTGTCGTGCATTGGATTGCCGTCCGGTTTTTTCAATAGCAATGAATTATTCAGGCTTAACCTTTTATATATTCTTTTATGCTCTATTGATTTTTGTTCTGATTTTGGAAACTGCTTACTTGTCCTCTGTTGTTGTTCCAGTGATTGTACGTAGTATTTGCGGATTCTGTTTCTTCATTTTCCTCTTACCGCGAAATACGCATCCACTTTCTCTAGAATATCCTCTTATCTAGAAACGGTGATTGAGGCTATTTAGACATATGCACTTACAAAACCCTTTTGTTGTTGTCGTTGTGTGCTTAACTACTGAAATGCATTAAGCCAAAAATGGAGTAAAAGTACCAGCTAACCGCAGATAGGACAAGATAAATCCGACAGATACGACAGCCTGTATTTCTATTGAATCCTTTTTGATCAACTAGCTCCCATCTCTTTTTACCCACTTTTTTGCCCAATTTATCTTCAAGCGTGCTTCTCATAGGGTAGCTTTTTCTCTCAAAATTTTCACCCTGTTATCGCACCATAATTTGAAGTGTGTTTTGATAAAGCGTTTATAAGTAGCAAAATGATAGAAAGAGGGTATTTTTTGCCAGTTATTCATGCACTGCGTAATGGGAATATCACTTTATTCATACTTTACAAAGAGATATTTTCTTTTTTTGCGTAGTAGCCTCAATTTACTATTTACCACATTTGCTAACTTCTTTGTAAATCAAACTGTCACGTTTATCTGAGTAAAGCAGCATAAAGGACATGACAAAAAGCTCAACTGTAACTAATCTGCAACACACCTTTGCCTTATTGTGTCACTTATGGCTTGTGTGGAAATAGCATATGGGGAGCAATACAATGGCCGGAAGGAAATGGTAAGGAAGTGCAAATCATTATGCTAAACAAGCTGCAAAATGGCAGTAAATTGTCAAATAATAAATAAAGGAACACAGGCGTACAATTTGTAGATTTTGTTTTACATTCAATATGAGCACAAAGGGAAGCAGCCAGCCAGGAATCAAATAATAAAAACAAGATCAAAAGAAAGGACAGTGAACAAAGAAAGGAAGCTAAAGGGAGATATCAAACAGTTGTATATTAAATCGGAGAAAAAGTTTATTCGCTGAAGGTTGAGTTACTATTTTTATAACTTATTGCGCTCCATCTTCCTTACTTCTTATGTCCTTTCATATGACAAAAATAATGAAATAATGAATGCATTGCTATCATAACAGGTTGTTTCGCATGAAAAATCCAGATTGAGATGAAATCAAAATCACACACGCCGTGCTTGTCTTATTTTTATTATATGTTATTGCACAAGTCTGCTTAAAAAGCGGATCATCTTCCTAATGCTCTCGCCACACTGAATGCTGAATGCAACAAGCAAATGGCTAGCGGAAATAATAAGGATAATAATTTATTCAACAAACTACCAAGGTACAATCTTTTTATACATTCTTTCCGCCATTTTTCCTATTCATTCAGTCGTTTGCTACTCAAGTTTGAATATTAAGTAAATGTACCTACATATTATGTAGTTACTTGGCTTCTTCTTCAAGGTAATTTCTGCCTGATTTGTGATCACCGGAATATGAATATTAATAAAAGAAAATTTTTTACTTATGTGTTTTCTACAGAATATGTTTGAAGTGCGCTTCACTTATTAATATCGTTTCCAAGAATCTACTTTCTACAAAAAGATAAATGATGGTTATTATCAACAACATTTATCAACTTCGTATTTTTCTAGAGCAAAACATACTCAAAAAAAGATGCATCTTATACCTTCCCTTTACTATATTGTAACCATGTTTGCAAACTCAACACTTTGATTTACTTTTCCTTTGCATTTTATTCGTTTCCAACAGAATTGGCATTGATTTTCTACACAGATAATGCTTTCTCCTCGAATATAATTGCCTAAACTTTACTTGACAAAAGTCACTGCTGAATGATAAATGCCATCCCTCAATTCGAATTCCCTTCTTTTGCGACAACTCTCTGAATGTGCTTTTGTGCAAATAACCGACTTGTGCACGGTGACAATGAAAGTAGTTGAAGTAATAGTAATTAGCTATTGGAGCAAAACTCTACCCTGTCTCAGGTATTGAAACGAGTGAAGAATTCCATAGAAATCAGAAAGATAAAAAACCCTTTTGCGTCTTTGCAAGCAAAAATAAATATTCCTTCCTCTTTTCACCATCCCACGTCCCGCATCTGATACCCACGTAACGCTTGTCACCTTCGCAACGCCACACCAACCACCGACAAAAAACCAAAAAGAAGAAGTTGTATAAAACGTTGCAAACAGACAATATAAATAATAAACTGACACTTTGCATGCTTTTTGTCTTGTCATGTGTGTCACCAACCCGTCAGCCACCCACCTATATTTTACCCTCATCAAACACATTTTCTTGTTGCTCATCTTATCACTACAAAACCAATAGAATATAGAGGCACACTCCGCAGTCTTGAAAACCGCTAGATTGAAGCCGCCATAACCAACACCACCATCTTCACCACGAGTGTTGCCACTGCCATCACTAAACCACCAACTACCATCATCATACACTCCACAAGGAAGAAACCGTCTTCTTTCCTTTTCCTTCAACTTTAATCATCATACTGATCATCATCATCAGACACCAGCATTGTTCGTCATGGAATGCCAAAGGACAGGGAAACATTCACCGCGAATAATATCCTGTTTGGAGAAAATCAAAGGAAAATTCCTGTCTCCAGAACAATACGAAAAGTATATTGGGGAAGAAGGGGAAAGTGGGTAGTAGTGGGAATGGTCATATAAGCGTGATCATATTATCAGAACAAAAGATTATCATGTATTGGCATTGATGCACAAAGGTGTAGAGCGTAGGTAATGGCTTGACATTGTTTCGCATCTAAAAATGTAAATGGAAAATAACTCGTAATATGCATACATATAAATCCGAAACAAACAGACAAGCAAATAGAAACTATAAGTTTTCAAAAAATTATAGCAGGGAAACAACGAGTAAGTAAACGAATAGTTTTTATCAGTGCATCTATCTACGCATCACTTTTTTGGCATGTATATCATTCTTTTTCTTTGCTGTATTTCTCATAATATCTATTTTATTTCAATTTTTACTTGTTAGCATGTCTCGTTATTTTGTTGTCAAGGCTGATTTATATGCGCTCAACATTGAAGTTAGTTTCCAACATGTTTTTACTTTATGCATCAACTTGTTTCCCAGCCTCCACCTCTTTCGTATTGACTGTTGAATGACAACCGCAAAAAAAGCTGTTGTTGGTTCTTCACACTTTGTGTGACATTCAGCCAAGCTGACACTATCATTTTATTACACTTTATAACCATGCCAATAACATGACATAATAACACGATTTTTCCTTGTTCATCTCTTATCATATCTTGTTTCTTTAGTATCACACTTCTTTCTTGCTGAGGAAGAGTCAGAAGGGGAAATGTTAAATACATGGAAATGA
This sequence comes from Entomobrya proxima, assembly GCA_029691765.1. Taxonomy (NCBI): domain Eukaryota; kingdom Metazoa; phylum Arthropoda; class Collembola; order Entomobryomorpha; family Entomobryidae; genus Entomobrya; species Entomobrya proxima. Next base: position 16,454,746 of record CM056173.1, read on the forward strand.
TGAAATGGCACGTACATTGCACGTATGCATGCCGTGACCATGTTTATTATGTTGTTTCTCTCGTTTTTGCTCCTGTTTTCAGAGATGTTTTTCTCTGTTATTTGAGACGGGATCGCGTAAACATCATAATCTCCGGATTTTGTCATCTTGAGAGGTATTGTCGCTAGCGTGCCTGTTCGATTATCGCGTAGAGTAACTTACTCTGAGTAAATGTGTACCTAGCTTTTTTGAACTTGGAAAAACCGATTCTAGCCACTTTTCATTACTATCATTTCATCATAATCATTATGACTACCCATTAAGGCAATGTAGTAATGTAAGGCTTGACGATAGTATTAGCTGTAACGGTAGCAGTGCGAGGTGGCTCTTGAGCTTTTCAAGAGCATAATTTACAAGGCTATATCCGCATTCGACCAACCACAACACAGGACGATAAGGACAAGAGTCATCATCAGCAGCGTTTTTGTTTCTATCTGAGTTCTTTTGTCCATCCAATTCCTTTCACAATCTATTTTCCTTGTTTGGTTATTGTCATAATTTTGTATGAAAGGTGGTTAGGGAGGCAGGTTGATGTACAAAGTAAAAAGCTTACTTGTTGAAAGTTGTACAATATGTAAAATCAAGGAGAAAAGAGGCTTTTATAAGATTACCATTAAGTTTTCCTTTGGCCATTCGCTACAAACTTCCCCTTTCCAATTTTTCCTTTATCCTCTCCATTATCTCCGCTATTTAGCCTATTTTGTGTTAATCCAATAAGTTTTCTTAAGCGACGACAGTGCTAACTTAATCATCTCACACAGCGCTAACAAGCAAGCCGAACATAACGCTAAAGCAACTACAAAATCTCACTGTTTTTCCTAAAGATAAAATCTGCGGTATTACAACGTGTTTCCAGAGGTAGCGATGTTAAAAGTGGTTTAACTACACAGTATTACAGGAAAAATTCGTCTGACTTCACTTGCCTAATGCATCTTATCTGCTAGATTGTCAAAGTATGTGTCAAGACTTTTACTCAATGCATAACTGATTGGTTATCAAATTATGTAATGTTATTCAGCCAAAATCTTGTGTAATGATTGCTACTAACGATAAGTTTTACTTGGAGGAATACCAATTTGCAAATTTTAAAAGCTTTTTAGGCAAGTATTTGGACATACTTACTGAAAATACTGCATAGGTTTTGGGAATGGGGCGTTGTGAAAAACATGTTTTTGGTTGTTGTATCAATACCTTATTATAACATGAGTACATAGGTACATAGGAAGAGCTTTCCCTTAGAGTTTTTGGGGCAATGTGCAATCGTTTTATGTTGGAGTCTTGGAGTATTAGAATTTTATAATATTTGATATGATGAATTTTAGTAAATTATAACAATATTATTAGTCATCTTTCATGAATTGAAGGCCAGCGTTAAATCCAATTTTGCGTGTGTACAAAAAATGTGGGACATGTTCGCTTCATTGACGTGGTACGTCAATGAAGAGAAAAAGTAGATTTGTTGTAATAATGCTAGTAAAAATGGTTCATTCCCATATTCGAAGCCTAGCAGAAGCTGTAAGCATTTGTTATTTTGCAGATAAATAATGTAACCAATTCATATCACATTACATCAAAACATAGTTAGGCGTGAAAATTTCAGCATGGTGACATGGGGACATTGTTGTGATGAGGGTTTTTGACAAGTTTGCTGTAATTAAATAAAATTACAGCAAAATTTAAATCAATTTATTAAAGTTTGCATGGAATGGATATCTCACTCCCCGTAACAGTATTAGGCCGCGACTACAAGTCCATGCCTTTTCCCAGATTCTCTAGGCTATTTTTCAAGCTGAAAATCCAGTTCAATTCACATAGGTATATTATCTCGTCATTTCAGCCTTTCAACAACAGGATATCTTCGCTTTCCCAGATAGATATTTATTTATATTTTTGACACCAATTCTACCAATACATATAGGTTGTTGTTATATTGATTGCGCAACAGTTTTTTTTTGCTCTCCTTCTCTAGACCCTCTTCAGAATTTTTCAATCCTGAGAAGCTGTATTTAATTTGCGATTACTGCAAACAAATTTGGAATCTCTTCAGAAAGCGCTGTTGTTACCATTTTGTACTTGACATTTTTATTTCAACTAAGACGAAATGTTTTACCTGATCAATCAGCTTTCCCATTAGTCATGCATCGGTTGCTCTTTCGTATTTTCTGTTTGTCTTGCTGCTGTTGAACATCTTGATGATGATGAAGGTGGAAAAGACAGCATCAACAGCTCCATTTTGCTAGAAAATCATTGCATTTCAATCTGCTTTCTCTGCTTTCACCACCTCTTTTGCTACCCTTGCCAAAAAGCTAAGTCGAAGTTCTCAGCAAAAATAATTTTTCCAACTAATATATCTACATCTATCACAGAAAATGCGACTTTATTTTGGTTCTATTTTATCGATGCCGTATTCAATTGATGATAAGGCTAACAAAACTGAATAATAAGTTCAGAAATAATCTTCACAAAATAATGTAGGTGCTTCTGAAGAAAGCAACATTTTTGTGTTACTTTCCCATTGAACATTCTCTTCCCTCCTTGCATGACATAAATACTTGTGACTTGAAAATGGCAGAGAAAAATGTTCTAAAACCATTTCATCTTTTCCTTATAGCCTGCTACCATAACAAGCAGTGGATTTTTGTGTATGATGTGAAGAGGATTAATATTGTTGTTGCTGCTGTTACTGTGTGCTAGATGATGATAAAGGTGACCGTTTAGCAGTGCACACAAAGTGCAAAGTATCCCTGTGTCTATACAAACAACTACTAAACATTTGATAAAAGGTATGAGGATCAGGATCAAAAATGTATTCAATAACAGGATACTTTAAAGTCCTTTGAGAAAGATTTCAACCAACTTGTTGTGCTTTTGCGTTGTCTGTTATTCTGTTGTGAGATGTAGTAGAGAATCGGATTTTTTAAGGCAATAAAAAGGAATTTAATGCCATGTCATTGTATAACCAAAAAATCACTATGTACATAACAATCTCTCTCGTTCCTTGAGCATATCAGGGATGTTCTTTTTGCCTGATATTTTTGTCACCCTTTTTTGTGGTGGCATTTAGTAGATAAGGAATCTTAATACATACTTGCGTTTTGCGTTGCTAAACATCAACCCACACATTCACACGCGTTCCATTGTATTTGGTTATATGAGCACCCCTTTTATTACAATGTTAAGTACATAATGCTCAAAGATAATAGTGTTTTATATGATTCAAAAAATTGATCCACACGCTGTTTGTCTTGCTTATTCACTTATTCATCTTTTTAACGGGCTTGGTAGTGTTTTCCGGTTTTTTAGGAACCTAACAAACTATGTGAACTTTTTCGTGCAATAATAATGAAAAGAAGTATCAAAAGAGTCCATCCAACTAAGCGAGAAGAGCTCTCAATGCCCAATGAATTTCTGCTTTTATGTTTATTCCATTATAGTTTCGCAAGAAAAACGCTCTTTATTATTGAGAAGCCCAGCAAGAGGACAACATGACATGTTGGCAAAGTACGCAAAACAGATAAAAAGTTTTTAGAGAGAATCTGTCACTGACAGTGACACAGGTTTACGGGAGGTCGAGAAATTGACAAATCAGCCCAATAACAAATGGAAACGGAGAAAACATACCTAAGCGCAAAAAGGAATGAATGCTAACACGACACCCATTCAATGCATTACCTTCTTTGTACGTGTTGGTCTCGGAAAAATAATATTATATTAAGTACTTTTATTACGAAACATATTTATGTGCGTGTATAAAATGAAAAACGTAATAAACTTCTACAAAGGTTTTTTTCTTTTATCTGCTGTGAGTGACATTTATTGACTCCTTGTAGTTTTTCACTTGACCTCCGAATTCCTGTTGTCGTTAGGTAAGGATTTAATTGTGCGTTCAAGGATGAGTTGTGTACAGATCTCCACGTTCCGGAAGTTGCTTCCCTTTTGTCATTTTGCATGTTAAAGCGAAATATAGTTGTATGCATTTTTTTATTTTGCAATTCTTTTAAAACGAAAGGATTTTCAATGTAATTTTTTTCTGAGAGAGTGAAAACATACATAATTTTAAATGTTGCTGCATGCAAGACTAAACCAGTAATTCTGGAAGGATGGATGATTAGTATATTTTACGTGTGTAATCAAAGATAGAAACAAACGGAAAGAAGCAAATTTTAATCTTGTAGCAAGTTTTTAAAAAATGATTTGTATTACATTTGTATGCAAATTTGTATTACAATAAATAAATATGATTCCAAGAAGAATCAGAAAGTCTATATCTCAACTTGAAATTTGCAAACTACAACACATGAAAACCAAAGAAACGAAATCGATGCATATGTAATTAGGTAAATACTTAGCCATAAGATATTCATACTATAATTATCTTTCAATAAATTCCTATCCAATGAACTTTAGTGGGATTTACATTTTCCGCGATACCTATCAATCAGTCTGTGAATAGTGTAGTAGTACTCCTAAACTATACTATGATTAGCTCATTTCAATGTTCTTTACAAAGTCTGAAAGTGATTTAAAAAAGAACGCATTGTTCTAATGCATTATTAATATTTTATGCATTATTATCTGCAACAGCAACGCATCTACTGCATATTACAAGAAATACACATTATTTTCCCAACAACGCAGTACAGTAAGTTGCAAACATGGACAATGTCTTATTTCTAGCATATTATTAGACGCCTATGAAAAATAATAACACGCTAATATCCTCTCTCACTCCATTGTCATCTATTCCCCAATCCGCTATTCCCTGAGCTTTTTGCCTTTCCACCATAATAATATGCACCTATCTACACCAAAAGTACCGGAAAAAGTACTCAAGTAAAAGTATTATTTTGGGTAAACAAACAAAATATTGAATGAACATGAGAGAATGGAGAGATTTTCTTCGTTAAAAGTACTATATGGCTTTTTTCTGTCTGTTTTTCAGAGCAACAAAACACAACTTCAGCAGTGAGTGGCTCTACTGGAAACCTCAGTTGATTCTCTTTCTCCCCATTACTAAATATCTCACACGTTTCTCTATTCATCATATATCTTGAATACATCACCATCAAAGTATTTCACGCACAGTGCAGCATTTGTGTGATGACGTTTCCTTGCTGCTTCTGAATATGAATACATTTTCAAGGATTTGATATATTTTTCTACACTTTTTGGTTGTCGTTCTGGTATTAGTGTAGTAGTGTATGCATGCAATTGGTATAATATGAAGGCATCAGCCAACGCAAAAAATAAAACGTTCATTTTTTAGTTCTCACTTTATCCTTCTTTTCTCTTTTTTCCGTTGCTTCTTCTTCCGATTTTTGTATGGAGCATTTCTTCTACGCTGGTGCCTTCGCTGCTAATACAATAATATTTTTGAATATAAGAGCTTATATTTTTTGCTGTTGTTGCTGCACTACTTTCTCCATTGTGATGTGCATCTAAAGATACGTTCAGCTGGCCTAATTTTTACATTTGCCTTCCCACTTGAATTTCATTTTTTCTTTTCCTTTTCTTCGTAGCTGCAATCAGCTCAAATGTGAGTTTTAAAGCTATTTCTTGACTGGAATGCTACAGGTTAGAAAATTTGGTGCTATAAATTGAGTATTTGCATTGCTACTGTAATGAGTAAAAATATGGAACTTCAACTTGGAAGCGAACGTATGAAATACATGAAATACAAATTCAAGATTTGCTCTGAGGAGGAAGATGATATGTGATCACGTTTGCTTACTTTTTCGCAAACAATGGCAGTGTATTCCAACTATTAGATACTAGATATATGTAGAACAGCGTATTAGCGCAAGTGTATTCTCAATATATATAAATATTTTGGAAATGAAACTGTAGAAAAGAGGACAAGTTGAAGCAACACAGAAAAGAGGAAAAGAAAGAAAAAGCGAGAACATAATGTGGGGCAAAAAGGAAGGGGCACACCCTGACTACCGCCGACAGATGAGGCAGAAAGGAGGAACAGGAAATGAATCTACAATGAGAACAAATGATGGTGAAGGAAGGCTAAGAAGCAACAGATTTCTTGATCAGTGGTACTAGTCCTACTGCCACGACTTCTACTTTTGCCAGCTTCCTTTTCATTTTCATTTCTAAGGCTGCCAGAAGAATACTTGATTGGATCACCAGAGAAGAAAGATCAGAAGGGATTGTATAGCCAAAAAGATATTAAGTTTCAACGAAAGAAAGAATGGAATAGTGTATTACCATTCCATTCGACTATATATTATGCCATTTTCCATGTATGCTTACTTGTTGAACATTTTTTCAGGAAATTGAGGGGGACTAATTAGCATAAAAAGGAAGGAAAGGGTGAAAATGACATACGATAATGCAATTTGGGTTGTGCGCTTTCTACTGCTGCTGCAGCACAACCCTTAGCACTACCACCACCGCAGCAGCGTCTTGACTTGCAAGCGGATAGCATAAAGCTAAAGCTAAGCGCACAGGGAGAAAGTTGAAAGAAAGAAAGTCTCACTCTCTCCGTCAGTATATATTTACACAAGTGGTCAAAGTACTTTTGGGGCAACGCGCAACTGGCAAGCCCAACACACTAGCACTATACAGGAAATGAAAGTATTTAGTGGAACGGAAACAAACTCATTTTTATGTTTTCAGAGAAATTCTAATTTTCCAAAGTAATACATGTTCATGATGCGAAGAAAAGTAATACAAGCTGTAATGATTACATTATTACAACAATCAGTTTAATACTGTTATGTTATTCCACTTACAACGAGAATGATAATGCCCTTAGGTTACATTTTTGAGCTTATGTTTAGTTTGAGTAAGTAGACAGTTGGTACAAAGTCCATCTTTAGACGACGGTTACGTGACATGTCAGTTTTTGCCTTGGCTACAAAAAGGCTTTCATATAATGGGTACAATGCGCAAGCGTGTAAAACATTAGAGTTTTCTAATAATAGCTTGTTATGTGTACGGTATTTGTACGGTACACTCTGCTTGCGTAATTAAAAGTCGACTTGATGGAAGGAGATGAGACTTAGAAGAAGTGAAAAACGGAAGCTGAAAACTAAGTACGTGTATACTCTGAACATTGAGAAGTGCACACAAGTTTGTGATATAACAATGCACATATTGTACTTGTACTATTTACTGATGTGTGTGTGAACACAAAGGAAACTTTTTTCATAATATTGGCCATTGTAAAAAGTTTCCCCTAACTTTTCTTCTTGTTTAGCCCTGGAAATGGATCAAGTTTCAGTATAACGTCGACGGAAAGAGAAGAGATTGCCCTTAATTCCAATCGGTTTGTAACAAATTTAAGGACAAAATAAACAAAAAACAATCTGCTAGATGATGACTGATGATGAACACGTATTATCATCATCATCACATTGTCATCACCACCACGGCCATCTCCATCATGACGATCAAGACACGTAACACAAAAATCAGGACAACAGCGCGGAAATAACCTTCCCTTGTCTGTTGACAGTCATATTTTTCCTGTAAGGTGTATGACGTCTGGTATTATGAGGAAAATGTCAGAAAAAAGCTATTTATTAGCAAAATATAATCCGAAAAACTCTCTTCTGTTCCATATATCACAGTACAGTCATCATCGTTTCACCTGTCTTGACTTTTATATGCATTTGAGGAGAAAGGCTTAGAGAACAAGGCGTGTAATGAAAAGTATGTATATATTATCCTTTGGTAATGGGCTCTCCCGATTTCACAAATGTGAACGTAAACTCTCTCCTCTACTACGCTGTTTTGCGGTTTCCAAACAAGTCATCAAAAACAAGCGGTTAGAGATTAAGCGATTCCAGCCAATTATGAAATATTTTTCAACAGTTGCTAAAAGTGAAATTCCTTGTTTTCATTGTTTTTTGGGATGAAAGCCGATTGTACAACTCTGAGAAGTTAAAAGCATGCGGAAAATTAAAATGATGCAATCTCAGAATACATAAACTTGCCATTTGTTCAGAGTGGAAAAGGTCATTTCTTGTCAAGCGTGTGTGTTATTATGCATCGGTTCACCCCATATTGCACTCTGTACATTACTTTTATGGAAATTTTGGAAGAATCCAATTCAAAGTTTGAACAATGTGATGGTTGTCGTAATCCAGTAATGAAATATCAACAGGTCTAGGAAATACAATGCTATTTATTGGTACATTCTTTTTTGAAAAAGTCAATCCCATTTATTGTGAAACCAAAATGACAGCTAACTATGTAATGCAATTTAAACATGCGCCTACTTTTTGTTCTCTTTGTAAATATGTCAGGATATGTGGCTGCGTAAGTGTTTGACCTAATCAAACTTTAATTGACTGACAACTGCAAACAGGGTGCTTGTATTATTTTTTTTGCGTAGAATAGAAGGCCATACATCCGTGTTTACTTGTGCAGTATGAATTTTAGTTCTTAATTATTACGCTGGATTGAATCCAGTGAATTTCATTTAGGCTAAATTCTGGGCACCGATCTGGGGTACACGGAGATTTACCTTTTGACATTATCAGTCCTGTAGAAGTCCTTGTTATTGCAGAAAAATCTGATCATGAGATATGTTGCATTGCGATAGTGACGACAATGCTACGATGAGAAATAGTTTTACAAGAAGAAACTGGGATGGCTCTTAAAATCAGCATCAGCGAATCCAAAAATTGTAATAATCCTTTTGTCAGGTATATCCATGCTAACTTGATTTGTCATCTTTTTAGCATTGAAGTCATTATTGGAGAGTATGAGTGTGTTAGTGTGTTTGTGTGAAGATAGCTGCATATCATTATATCTCTATCTGTCTTGATGTGCATTTTATTTGCAATAGTCAACCATATATCCCTTTTCCTTACATCACTAGTGACATATGTCACATCAGATCGAAAATCGCAAACAATGTCAAAGTAACACCCTTCTCATTGGAGGAGAAGTTGTGGGGAGAAGATGATGGTGATAGCAACACTGCATTACAAAAATGTGGGGAAAATCCTTCTCCTTGTTGAGAGTTTCCTCCCCTAAATCTCATCTCATATGCAAGGCATGTGCTTTCCCCTGCTCCTGTGTTATATTTGAGCAACAGCATTTGTTGTTCTGAAGCAGTCACGGCACAGAACAACGACAACGGGAAAAGACCAAAAGAGGAACAAGAAGACGCCAGGAAGCCCTGTTGCTGTTGTTGCTGGCCTGTTCATCTGCTCTTTTCTAATATGCTGTATAAGTGAACATTATGGAAAACTAATACTGAAGCCGAAGGTTTTCATTGCATGCAAAGATACACCGACACAACACCACAACAACATACCATTATAACTATTCATTCGTACACATATCATTTGGACATCAGCACTTTTTTGCAGTTTTGACTGTTAACGTAGTTGTAAGTAGCAGCATCCAGAGGAGCAACACTGTATTGAAGACACAAGGCTTCAATTTTTCCTGCTGCAACAACGAAGCATTTTCAGCTTAGTCGAAAGACGAAGAAGACGAAGAAGAGAGTCTAAAAATCGCTAGATTGGGATACGGGGATCTCCTTCTTTCTCTTTCATTCTGTCTACGGCCAGCGAAGAGGACTAAACTTTGTCTTCTTACTTTACTCTCTCTAGTTACATTTTCAAAGAAACTCTTTTAACATTCTTCCCAGCTCCTTATTCCTTTTTCTCACATTCCCCCAATACAACTACCTGAAACTAGTAAACCTAGTACCTGACTTATAAACAAGTACCAGCAACTTTGCCTGAAAATAAAAGTAGTTTTTATGAAGTCTGTCTGTAGATCGACTTTTTAAACTTTTAAATCAGAATATTTTTGAAAACTAGAATCATATCACATGCAAGAAGAAGTAGAAAACACGGTTGCCAACGAATCCAAGTGCTCTTCCTCCCATTACCACTGCTTCCTTGTCATTTTGCTCGTCATAGTCTTCATGGCCTGTTTACTATTCAAGTTGAGCATATAAAAACCCCAACCCAAGTCCTCCTTCATATCAATAGTTTTGAAGAAAGTTAGTCTACGATAATATTTGCTAAAGAGTATCCATAATCACACCCTCAACTCTTCTCCTCTCTTTGTAATCACCATCAACTCTTCCTCAGGTAGTAGCGAAGTTGATGGAATTAGTAACTGGGTTACATACCCAAAAAGAATGATAGAAAGATATTGTACAATTTAAAACACACATCACTGCGTCATCAGCAACATGCAACTTTTTTTTCGATTTTTGATAGTTCTTATATCTGGAAATCAAAAAATTATAAAAAAGTAAAAAAAGCGTTGAGAACAGCAAAGCTATTGTAAATTTTAGCCGTCCTCACGTTCCATTAATTTTACCAAGATCTGGTGCGTGCTAGAATACAAAATCTTCTGGAAATATCTAGTAAAATATTTTCAAACACACATACACTCCGATCATATTATGCTTTGTAGTGCATACAAATAGCTATATTTTTTTGCCAAATAAACGATAAAAAGTTACATATGAGTGTGTTGTCAACATCCTTCCGTTTCCTTCGTAGCACTACTCTCCTACATCTCAGTAAATTTAGACAACGATTTATTTCAATTTGTAGATATAAAAGATTTTGCAATGAAAAATTAAGCAACAACGAAATAGATTTGCTTTAAATTATTTGGTAGAAGCAGGAACAAAAGATCACAGATGTATTAGGTATTACCTACAACACGTAAGTTCATGTGTTTCATAACGGAAAAAAGAGTACCTAAAATCTTCTCTAATTTCGTTTAATACTCTACAAATAGTTACATAAATAATAGTAAGAATAATAATAGTAATCACATTCCTACTGTTACATCCTTCCCCCGTTTATCTCCTTCCTGGTCATTATCTTCTCTGTTTTTACCACGAGCACTGTACGCAGCTTCTACAACGATTACTTCATCATCATCATCATCTTCGGCTTTTGCTGTCCGAGGATAAGCATCAGAAATTATCCAAGTAATTACAGCGCCCCGGTGCTGTCATCATCGTTATCATTATAATCCTCATAATTCTCGTCTTGGTCTTCAGTCTTCGCCGTTTTCCGCGTTCGCAAGTACTCTTTAGCCTTCCAGATTCGGAACCACGCAGTTACTACAACTACTGAGGCTTGTCAACATGTTCTACATGTACAAACTTTCAAGGTTAGTTATGCAAAAATAAGTATATTCTTAGTGCAGATTTTAAAACGTAGTTATTGCCACTTTTAGTATGTTTCCATGTAATACATGCATAAAAGGCTGCCGTTTCTATTATATCTTTTCCTTTGTCTTTTTTACGTCTTGTTTACATCTCGCCTGGCGCTCTCGCTCCTGCCACCTTGCAAACTTTTCCAAATCTGAAAAGCACTTTGTGTGCTTGTGCCTGTTGCTGCGTGCAAACCATGAACATCACTTAATACTCAAACCCATCACCAGTGACAACCGGACCCGGAGGTGTCGGAGTAGTCAAGTCAAGATGCGGATCGCCAGGCATTTCCTATACCACCATCAAAACAAGTAAGAATACTTTTTTTGCTAATTTTGCAATGTAGATTTTGGCAGCATGTATACATATTATGCATTCTTCATGCTTATGCTTTGCGATCCTGATAAAGCTACTTCACCTCTGACCTGTTGCATTGAATGATGACGATGCAGAGTATTCTTGCTAATACATACGTATTAATCTGTCTTAATATCTACTGCTAATATGCTACTGCGTAGGAACATGATGATAGCGCATAATTCTGCATCTTGAGAACATATAATAAACTGGCAAAACTTGCACTAGTTTACCTGAAAAATCTTACTTTGCCCCAAAATGGTACATATATTGCTAAATATTATGGTAAACCACATTCAATAGCGCAATAATGCTCAAAGCAACTATCCGTTTTCACCACACACAAATTGGAGCGTTAGGTGTAACGGAAAACGGTGGAAAGTACCCAGTTACCCCTTTTTTCCACGTTGTCATATCATCTCTCTCATTTCATCCTCAATTGCACACTTCTTGGTACGGACTGGGAGACTAAGCGCACCTAATACTTATTTTTATACAAGCATTTGACTCTTCTCCGACGGAGAATCTCCGTATTCAAGTCTCTTGTTGCATAAAGCGATTTTGTTGTTGTTATGCTTGTACTCTGTCACTACCACTACTTGTCTGCATTTGAGTCTTCTCTCGCACAACCTCCGTTTTTACTACAACTTACTACTATTTACTACGGCTTCTACGACTCATTCCGTTCCCCATAATCAATGCGACAGCGTTCATACCTTAAGTTCCATAAAATTAAGTCCTGTTGTGTCTCAAAACCTGAGGTATATCTTTCACCTTTGCATTTTCAACCAGCTCTCCTGGTAAAATAAAATATGCATGAGAGTGACCAAAGATGACTTTGTTTAGTTCAGGTAAGGTCTGCAATGACCGGTTCCCATATTCTGAGTCTCCATAGCAGTCTCTCCTTGCCTTCTGGCCATATTGCAGGCAAATAGGCAGATCAGCGGATGTGCCAGAGAACGACAGAGAACGATGTAATATACATTGAGGTATATACTACTCCGTTCACCGCAAAACGAGAGGATGAAGACGAAAAGACAAAATTCTAATTGAGCCAAAGAAGTGGTAGTAGTAGTCCGTGGTAAAGAGACACGGAGAGAGTTTTGTCATCTTCCAATCAAAAATACATATATTATATGCTTGCTCAAGCACCCTACTATATATCCAGTGGTAGCAGAGTATTATGAAGATGCAGCGTAAAAATAAAAGACTACATGCAATCCCCTGCTACCAACTCCAAAACAAAAATGTATGTATGCTTACTAGCCATTCTCCAGGCCAAAATTGTACAACCGTATGATGGTTAAAGCTCTACCACAAACACTATCTGTTTCTCCAGAAGAACTCATTGCACATTCATTTTCATTCGCACACATGCAATCTATTACACATTATCCTCACATTTCTGTAAATCTGGCTCTGGTTTGTCTCACGTCTGTTTTTCAACTGGGCTTGTTGTGAGAGATTGAGATGAGGAGAATACTGTTGATATGCAACCTGGAGGAAGAATAGGAATAAAATAAAAATAATAACGACAGCAGGATATCATAACATATATATTCTAAAATATTTCACTATTGACTGGAGAAAGGAAATCAGAGTTGTGTGGCGAGTGTAAGAGATACAGAGGTCTCATCTCAGTGTGTATCACTGGACATTGATACAATAACGGTTTCACTAGTATCATCTCATCTTGCTATTTACTAGTACTTCCATTTTACATAGAAACTTATCTGGGGAAAGAAAGAAGAGACAAGACAAGTTTTTGCCGTCTCTGCGTTGTTTGTTGATAAGTGCGTATGTGTCCGTGCATGTGTCACCGTTTCTACTATCAGTCTGTCTCGTGCTGTTTATTTGGTTAGTTTTGGTGGGATAAGAATAATCATACAATAATATTATAATATATTAGAGAGATAGGTAAAAGAAGTAAACAGGAAGGACGGAAGACAGTGAGAAGACACGGAAAAATAAGAATAATAGAGAAACAGAGAAAGTAAAGTAGTAAAACGACAAGGAGAAAAGAGTAGTAAGAAAGAAAGTTGTTATTTTTGGAGGCGACCAAAAAGGAGAAAGCACAGAGAAACGACAGGCAGATCAGTTTTTGTTGTTGATGATGATGTAGTGAAAAGAGAAGACAGGGTTCGACAAGAAAACATCAAAAGACAGAACAAGAATCAGGGAAATTGCGTGTGATTTTACTGTTGCAACGGTGGCAACAAACGGGGATAAGCAATAAAAAAAAACCATGTTCATATCTGGTGAGACGAACACGACGACCATCAGAGGAGGAGTAAGACATCACAGGGGACCCAGGAGCAGTCTTCAGAAACACTAACATCATCATTAACAACATCAACTTGGCATCGCAACGCCCACGTGCAATATTGATTACAATAAGCTAGTCTAGATAAGTAGGGATAGTAGGTACAGGATTTAATTGCTAAGACACAAGTTTGTTGCTGGTACAACAAAACACAAAAACGCGAGGTTAGTTGATAAGCGGAACAGATTTAGAAAAGCTTTTTAGAGAGCGTTAGGTAGAAGTAGTCGGATTTTCTAAAGGAATACTATGATGAAATAAGAGTGTGGAAAAAAACGTTGAAATTTGTCGATCCTGTGTGTGAACTATAAAATTGTTAGCTGTTATGGTAATCATAGAGCGGGGACAGTAGATTGCTTAGGGATTACGGAGACGAGAGTGTGTTCGCATATAATTATGCGATATATGGAACAGAGTGTTTAAAGTCGAATTTATTATCAGGGTTGAAAGAGTATTTTAGTGAGCGTGTGTGTGCTTGAAACTAATAGTAACAAGTTGGTAGTAGGACGACAAAAAAAGGCTAAGATTTAACGGTAGTCAGGAAAATGTTAAATATGTACGAGATAGAATGACACTAGAGCGAATGAATGTTTAGAAAAAGAAGGTGAGAAAAACCAAAAAAGACCAAAAATATTCACGTTTTGTACTCTTGGTAAATTTTCTTTATCTGCCTTTCCTCTCATTGTGAATGTTGACTCAAGCAATGAGGGTATAATTTAAAGATGTCAACTAGTCTGTAAGTTTCTTATGTAACAACGACATACCACCAAAGTGACTTATCTAACCCTTTTCATTGGGGTCAAGTAATAATTAGTTGTAAGGGTAAAAATCATCTAAACTAATACGCATTTTGCGTCAAAACTTTATACAACCTCACTAACCTCAGTGAAATAAGCAGCAGGGAAAAAGAGTAAATAATTGTTTCTAAAAGAGATTAATACTACACATTAACTGTCTTGTATTGTCACTCCAGAATTGCCTTGTTATTCCAATAACTTTCCATATATAGCATAGTTTTTATCTAAACAAATCAGTCTCTGTCTTTATCTTTCAACTATTGTAGCTCAGTTGAACAATATATTCTCAGGCAATTATTAAGCAAGATTTCTACTCTTCAAAAAAATAATTACTAATTCTACTGCTTCTTCTTCTCTTCCCCTCGAAAAAAGATTATAAAGGCTAGTAGCCAAGCGTTTGAAACAAGGTGACTTTATTATTTATATAATAGCAACTACTTCAGCAACTCTGTTCACATTAATAATCAACACTACAAAAGAAATGATTTAAACAATCTACTAAGGCTAGCTTGGTAAAAACACGTACTTAAAACTTTTATCTGGGATTAGTTTCATTAAAGTCGCCGGGTGACATTTACTCATTACTCATCATTGCACATTGCCTTATAATATTCATTTCACGGGAATAGTTACCCAGTGCCAGAAGCTAGATTGCTAGTTAAATTAGCTGAGAAGCAATACTCTGTTTCTACATTCCGTAATAATTCATCAACGTTTCCACTTGCTAATCTATCAGTTTCTGTCGCACCGCGTATAAAAAAGAGCAAACGATTGCCAACGACCTGTTAACTACGCTATAATAACTTAATTCTCAATCTTGTTCTTTCGTGTTCATTTGTGATTGATTCACAATTTGACAACACCTTCGTGTGTAGTTTCTATATAAATGAATCGTTGATCGACCGACTTTTTGCCTTCATTTTTGAAGTATACTACACACTACATTGACGCGACAGTGAGCAATATTCAAACCTTCGATTAGGTTAACTTAGCAAGTCAGTACAACAAATTCTTTGTCAACTTCTGCAAATAAAATTCTTCAGGGAAAAGAAAAATGACAAACTAGATAGGAAGATTAAGAAAGGATTGGTTAAGAGTCGCGTCATCAATTTTCATAAAAGCATTAGTACAAAGAGAAATAACTGAAAGCTGTTGTTGTTCACTTTTGTAAAAACCAGAGAATAACGCCTTGTTTGAAAATGACACGTAAAGGCATGTGCAAATTCACACAAGCAAATAATGCTAACTAAATGAACAAACCGCACAATAACTCTATCGTCAGAGATTTTGCAAAAATCAATCGATCTAATTCACATAGCCAAGAAAACTTTTCCAAAACATGTATACAATTTCAGTATTTATGGTAAAAACAGGAAGTGAGATAACCATTTTGTAAAACTAAAATAACTAGACACAAGATTTCATTGTTATTGGCGCTGGTCACCTATTTCATGATTTTCTCGTAAAAATCATACATACAAACGTTATAAAAAACATTGCATACTTGTATACAACGAATCAACCCTTAGTTGAGTGAAAACCATAATTGCCATTTTGAAGTGAAAAAAGAAACAAAGCAATATTTAATAGTACTACAATCACATTTTAAAGCATACTTAAGCCTACTTGTTATCAATTTATATTTTTAAAAACACAAAGGTAATTAAATCTTTCCTGTAATTAAATTCATATTACCAAAAGATATTGTACCACTAGTAAAATTTAATTTGCAGAGCTCTTTCTACATGGTATGAATACTGTGCTTTGCTGAGGCAAAGAATTCCAGTGAAAGGCAACATGAAATACATTTGACCCTGGGCAAACTCCGCTAGGTATCCAAAAATTAATTATAATAAAAAGCTAATTAAGAATTTTTACAAAAAAATCCTTGTCAAACATGCAGATCAAATAAGGTGGGCGTAAAGTAGAGCGTGTTAGTTGTATACATACTAGTAGTAGCAAAACTAAACTACATACTTAAAAAGTTGGTATAAAAAGGACTACGAAAAAATGATAACGGAAATGGTTTGTATATAAAGGAGCAATTGTAACTACTTAAGCTAAATTTAGATTTAAGTCTACTCTCATCGTCATCATCATCATAACGACCATCTTCAGGAACATAGCTAGTTTAGCTTGTTCAGCATAAATGAAGAGGGCAAGCAAAGGTAGAGCCGCTGAAAGTAGCGCTGCAGCCGAAAGGCTTGCAGATTACCGAGGCGACAACGCCGGGGGAGGAGGGTAAGACAAACTAAAGGACCTGGCATGATTGTAGTAGTTTATTGAAAACCTGACTCTTTTTGATAAAATAGTAGTATTTTGTATTTTGCATAATATTATATTATATATTCGCTCAAACCTGTAAAATTTTCTACGTACATGATAAAGTTTTGAAAGGATCTTTTTTTTTGCTTTAACGTAGCTCGGCTAGTCCTAGCCCGGGTTCTCCTGACACGGAGAGCGCGATAGATATGCCCGAGGCATCCTCTGATCGGGATACATCGTCCATGTCGTCATCATCAACATCCAAGGTGAGTAGGGACAATGGAATTTTCTTGGCTTTTTATCGACAAGATTATGATAAAATCATAACAATAATACTATGGTTATTAACCTTTAACAAAAGTGAGGAATGTCAATTTGTATTGTGATATTGTGCGCTTTATGAATTTATGACTCATTTCTAAAGAAAATGCAAGATTTGGCAATGGTATGATAGATAGTTTCATTACAATACTTTACTTACGACTACAGTAAACTGGTTGCATGCAAAGTTTCCATAAAAATTGGTTGCATGATTCAGTAGGATTTTCGTTCATTTGAACGCATTGAAATATAAAAGGCATTTAATATGCCAGTTAATGCTGACCAAAAAAGCAACTGGTACGTAACGTTGCAATGTTGGCAAAAGTTAATGAGTCCTTCAAAGGGTTCGTCCTCTGGAGGCAAGAAGGTGATTGGCATTTTCCAAAGAGTTTATAGTCTGTCGTGCTGTGTGAATCTGTCGTCTTAAGTTTCGGTTGTTGAGGCCCTCACAATAAAGAAATCCGTTTTGTGTGCTTGAATTCTAGGAAAAGAAACTGTCTGCGGGCTCACTGGCAGTTTCTGAAACAACTCGGCCTAAAATGGTAACGGTGAAGCATCCCGAATCGAATAAGCCGAAGCCGACGGTGAAGAAGAATAAGCCTATCCAAGCGGATTTAGATGTTGCTAAAGAGTTTATCAAATGCAAAGAGGAGGGGCTCCGTCGTCTTGATCTCAGCAAATGCAGTGTAAGTGCGGACTTTAAAACTAAAAACGAGTAGGGACACGTTAAGGGCTAAGGGATGTTGCTGGCATTTGTTTTTTTCATGTAATCATTTTTGCATAAAACGCATTTCATTCTTAATATTGAATATGGCCTGCCCGCATTTTTAGATAACGCATATTCCACCATCAGTACGAGAACTGACTCATTTGGCAGAACTATATCTGTACGGAAACAAACTGGCTACTCTTCCACCTGAAATGGGGAATCTGGTAAATTTGCAAACACTCGCACTCAACGAAAATTCTCTGACTTGTCTTCCGGATTCGCTGGTCAACCTGAAAAATCTCAAGGTTCTTGATTTGCGTCACAACAAATTGAGCGAGATTCCAGAAGTGGTCTACAAGTTGATATCGATGACCACGCTCTTTTTGCGGTTTAATCGAATTCGCATCGTGGGGGAGGAAATTCGCAATTTAACGGTAGATTCCCCTACCATTTTGCTGTCAGTATGTTTACAAGACATTTTTTATTCATATTTTGCTTGCTTGCTCTTGTTTTGTGCGTGGCAACTTGTATAGAATCTGACCATGCTGAGTTTAAGGGAGAACAAGATTAGAGACCTGCCTGCTGGAATAGGAGAATTGACCAATTTGATCATGCTTGATGTTTCTCATAACCACCTTGAACATTTACCGGACCAGATCGGCTTGTGCATCCAGCTCTCAACACTTGATCTCCAGCATAACGAACTTATGCACATTCCAGAAACTATCGGAAACTTGAAAAATTTAACAAGAATCGGTTTAAGGTTGGCATACATCATTTAATACCATGTTCACTGCCTTTTTCTTAGCTTTTGAGCTTTAAAGCATTTTGCATAGCATGCATAATATTCTATCATTGCATTGGTATAGGTACAACCGTTTAACAACGGTTCCAAAAAGCTTGAGCAATTGCACCAACATTGACGAGTTCAATTTGGAGGGTAACTCGTTATCTCAGTTGCCAGAAGGGCTGCTTTCCAGCCTCATAAACCTGACGAGTATTACGCTGTCACGAAACGCATTCACGGCCTATCCAAGTGGTGGACCTGCTCAGTTTACGAACGTCTATTCAATCAACATGGAGCATAATCAGATTGACAAGATCCCATACGGGATCTTTTCCAGAGCCAAAAACTTAGCCAAACTCAATATGAAGGAGAACCTATTGACTGCGCTGCCCTTGGATATTGGCACCTGGACCAACATGGTTGAACTAAATCTTGCCACAAATCAGCTCATAAAAATTCCAGACGATATCCAGTGTCTCCAGTCGTTGGAAGTGTTGATATTGTCGAACAATCTACTCAAGGTAATTAATCAGACACGTCTAATCTGCAGCATAATATTGCATATACATCGCATACAGACGCTATCATATTCATAATACCGAAACTGGCAATTTCCACAGAGACTGCCGCCTAGTATTGGAAACTTGAGAAAGCTACGAGTACTTGATTTAGAAGAAAATAAGCTCGAGTCATTACCAAATGAGATAGGATTTCTACGCGACTTGCAGAAACTCATTGTGCAGTCCAATCAGTTAACATCCCTTCCGCGGGCGATTGGGTAAGGCATTCTTAAACAACACCTACGTATAATATGTCAGGGGTTGTGACGAGACGAGGGCGTCATGAAATATAATACATCACCTAATTTAGTTTCTCGTACTATAATTTCCACTTTCCAGACACTTGATGAGCTTAAGCTACTTGAGTGTTGGTGAGAACAACCTGACTTGTCTACCTGAGGAAATTGGCACATTGGAAAGCTTAGAAAATTTGTACATCAACGACAATCTCAACTTACATTCCTTACCTTTTGAGTTGGCTCTTTGTTCTAATCTGCAAATCATGAGCATTGAAAACTGTCCATTGTCACACATCCCCCCGGAGGTGGTTTCTGGAGGCCCCTCCTTGGTTATTCAGGTATTGCATTCACAACTCTATCGATAAAGATTCTACAATTCACCTAATTCTACATTTTTCAGTCTTATCAACGTGTAATGCATATTCGCACGCACTGACAAAATGCAATCCTTTCCCCTAACATCAAAATGTATTTTTTTCGCAGTACCTAAAACTGCAAGGTCCCTATCGTGCCATGTAAGTAAGTTTTACTATTTACCCGCAACGCAGCGGCGAAGAACTGCGGCCAAGATGATAATGATGAATTCTACGAAAACGTATCGTTTTGTTTGAAACCAACGGAATGGACTACATTGTTCACAATCAAGAAATCAACAAAATCGCTACACAAGTTAGTGCTCTCTCTTCTAATCATTTAATTTTTTTTGCAAGTTGCATCAGAACTGGTCAAGAACGGATGAATTTACTAGGGTAAAATCTGAAATCAGCCATTCTTGACAACCCTAATAGGCAGACTGTCCTTTTCCACCCTAAAAATGTAGGTAGGTACCATATTACAGTTACGAACAAACATGTCTACCCATTCTAATATGTACCATACATAAATATAATGATACACAATACATTACAATTTATCTATAATATTAAGTTATATTAAGTTATATTTTATTTTCATTTAAGTTCCGTAATATTGGTAGAGATACTTGAATACAGAACAATATGTACTGTATAGGTGTATAAATGCTAATTCTTATTGTTAGTCAGTTAAAAGAAAATAGTTTTGTGTAGTTTATTCAGTAAAGTATACTACGAAAAGGGAGTAAAATATAAAGTACACTATCTTTAAATCGTACTATTAGCACTAGCAATCTGTCACTACTACTTCATGTTACTCTGTGCACACAATGAGGAAATGACGTGGATCTAATAATAGTCAATGATTATCATAGTCTTATTATTAGTTATAATATTATCTTTATGCAGAAAAATATGCTTTATTTTGGCCCCTCTTTCTACCTGCAAAAGTAGTAATCGGATCATTATCATTTCATTCATTCATTAAGTCAACAGTATCTGATTTTACGGTCAGTAGTAGAGTAGACATAATTACAAACTACATGTTTACAAGGTCAATGTGATGCTATATGTTACGGTAAATTGTCAGCCTCTTTATTGTCGTACTGAGGTCTGTATATTTTTCGCAATCTATTCCATCACTTGATCTTGATTTTCATAGTAGCAAAGCAAGAATTAAAAATATACTACTTTCAACAATACTACGTGATTCGGTACAACAACGACAAAAGAACACGACGTGTTTAACGAAGTTTTTGAATGAACAGTTTATGTTTCTTGTCAAAAAGAGAAACAAAGTATATTTTAATGAAAGATAAAATTGTTGTGCTGCTGGAAATTAAAACTACAGGATAAAAACAGCATTATCAAAAAAGAATATTTATTGTATGCAGAATGGTGTAACTTACACTCTATTTTTAGAAAATCTTGTTAAGCATTGCTTCAAAAATAGCCTAAAAAAGATCTTGAAACACCAAATCAACGACTGCATTAACATCCACCACTATAAATAATCAATCATGTCAAGTAGCAGGAAATACTAAAAAATAATAGAATCGGCAAAGATGAAAGTATAAAAATAACTAGTGTGGAAGGAACTTTGAATGGAAGGAAACATATTACTTTAGGCCAAACTAATCTATTACATCTTGATGAGAAACTTCTTGTCTCTTACAATTATTTATGTCATCTACTTAAATCAGTGACTATGAGTAAGTAGAACGGATTATTGATAATTAAAATATAAAAAACTGATATCTGCAAACGCACACTTTAATGGTATATGTATAAATGTAAGAACAAACATTAGGTTTGGCATAGTGACTACATAATTGTAAACGTAAAGTAACAATACTTCTTGTAAAACATTTTATCAACTTATGAGAATGCTATTATAATCATTATAATTCCTTTCCCAACTTGTAAAATTGTAAATCTAAGACCGTTTTATCGGTAATTTATCGCAGTAGTGGTACAACAAGCATAATATTATACGGAAATGGAGATTCTACATGGCAGTAAATGAGTATTTGTTATTGATTGGATTCCTAAAATACATTCTTTATTGTTAACTTTTTATTAAGTTCCATTCCAGAAATTAAACAAAACGATAAACTACTTTTAATCATTCTCAACGACAGTAGCAAATGATGGTAGTAATAATGATTGAAATGGTACTAAAAATCTGTTTTCCGTGTATCGATAATGTTTCGCACAAGTTATTTTCTAGCTTTGAACTTTGAACAGTTGAATTTCTAAGATTTATTTTATTATGAAAGTTTTCAGAGTAAAGCAATATCAATCCAGGCCATCATGTTGTAAATTGTAAATTCTAAATGACTTTGTTAAATTCTCATTACAGAGTTTCAATCAAAACGGATGTAAATTTTATTTTATTGCTAGTCTAAAGAAAACAGAAAGGACTGCATGAAGAAACTTGTTAAGAAAGTTTCTAATTTTCGCTAAAATACGTAAACTACTACAGCATTCATGTTATTGAAATCATTAGTTATTGTTGCTAGTATAAGAAATACATATATTAACTATGTAATCATGTAATTAAGGAACTTAAACTATCAACAAACTTTAAATATTGTACCATAACCTGACCTGACATCACCCTTAATCCCAAAGCAGTGGTATGCACGATGATATAATTATTTGTAAGCTAAGATTATTCATAATTCTTCTTTTCAGTCATCACTTCAAACTTGTCAATGTGTGTAAAATGTACGAAACTGTTGTTTCTAATCTATGTCTGCAATTATCTACATTATAATTTACTATGGCTAGTAATCTTGTAGACTGTTTCCTGCTTTCTTGGAATTTAATATATCAAAGCAATGAAAACACAGCATCCTAAAACGTAGTAATCTTTAGAATAATCTCACCTATTATTCTCCACCACATCGCTGTTGGTATTACGGTGATGCTAACTTCACAGCAAAGATATATAAAATGATGTTAAAAGTAGAAGATTGATTATTCTGGCCTACTAGTTATTAAAGTTTATGACGTTTTGCGAAACAATTAGCAGTTACGCATGTTATCAGAGCAACGTGTCAGTACACAAAGAGTCAAAACTGGTAATTTTTTAGAGGCTACATCCGGATATTCATATTTAGTTGAACTCTAAAACGTTTCATTGCAACCTATTAACTCAAAATTTGACATTCAATGAACCAAAACAAAAACCTTTATATCCTTTGTAAACAAAAATTGATGCAGTGAACGTTTCGTTTGCTGAAAACAAGTTTTAATAAAATTGCGCTCCGATATTATTTAAAATTGATATTTATACATTTGTAAGCGTACTTTACGACTACAAAAGGAGTTTTTAGATAGTAACAAACAACCGATACATTCATGAGATCTCAAGAGGGCTAATGAAAAATGATTCCACATAAAAGAGTTTTCTCTTGATTTGTGTAGTATTGATGTAGTGATGCCTCATGAGTCTACTTTAAGTTGTAACACATTAGTCAATCTTTGGTTAAAAAGTCATAATTTTGTTGCTTATGCTAAATGAAAATTACTGAATGTTATTTTGTCTGAAAAAGTTTAATTCTAAGATGATCATTCTGTGAGATAATGTAACCTTTTCATTCACGATTGAAATACTCTGCGTTATATGTTAATCTCGTCAAAATATGATTTTCCGGAAAAAGTCGTTGTCATTTAAAAGTAGCGCAGATGACTGACGCAATTTATTTCATTGTATAATTTATTTTTGAAAACTTGCCAAAATAAAGGCAATATGGGTATTTGTAAAACATCATATTATAATATAACTAACTTTTTAAGTGTAATAATGTAAATGTGTGGAAAAGTACCTTCATTTAGATTCAGAATCAATGGAAACATGCATTCAACGTATTAACCGTATGTAGAAAAGTAGAATTTTAGCATGAATGAAAAGAGATTGTACAACGGGAAGTTTATGTAATGCTTGAAAGGTATTTGGTTTTGCAAATGCAGAGTTTACCATCACGATGACTAGTAATGGTAAGATCACGTAAGAAGTCACAAAATATAAAGTGTGAAAATAACGGAACCAAGAATTCAGGAATTGTAAAACCAATTGTAAAAACGCGTTTTTTGCCAAAATCAAAAACTTAATATACCTTAGGTATGTAATATAGAAACGTAAAGATCGTGTATACATAATTGAAATGGAAGTATAAACCGTGTATTAAGATATTGAATAAAAGTCATAAAAATAATTTTGTCAAAGTTTTCAAATTTATTTTTGCATAATATGAGATTTTGCTTTTGAAAAAATGCAATTTGCAGAACTGCAGTAACCAACACCATTTCACAACCAGGTAAATACTAACTCTTATTCTTTATTAGTTTCCCATATACGATAGTCTCAGCAGCACCATACATTACGAATGCGAATTCATCATGATCACCATTACATATAATCATTTTAATCATATAATAATAATGAATCTACGAAGAAATCAGCACCGTATTTTATTTTCGACAAGTTTTGTAATAAGCTTGCAAAAGGATTGCGATGTATCTAAAAGGTTACACAAAGTGATAGTTATTGACGATTGACGGTGCGAATTTAAAAAAAACAGCGTTATATAGCAAAATACGTAGTGTCCTTTTTATCTTTGGAATGGCATAAACTTTTAGCTACAATAAAAACTTGAAACAAAACTATAATAAAAGATTAATTGCATAAAGCACCGATTTTACTTTAAAACTTATGTGCAGAGTACTTGCAGTAGTAATTGTAGTATAAACCAAAACAAATATACTTCTTCTGTGTACAAAATATTATATCTCAAACGCATAACAATTAGGAAAGTCTAGATCACTACTCTAACAGCATGAAAATCAATAGATATTTCATTGGGACGGCACAACTCCTCCTACAAACAGCTTTCAGGTTATCAGCATAATCATAACAAGCTAATACTGTCCAGTGTTCCAGATAATCGCTCAATAACCTAATATCATAAACAGTTGCGTTGGTTTACGACAATATGATCATGCACAGCGTTTCAAACCAACAACAGCAGTCATGAAAATTATAAGACGCCGGGCTTGCGTAAAAGTGTTAGTTAACAGAGATTATTACTGATATAGCGATCTTAAACTTAGTATGTTAGTATGTTGACTTCTAACACTCAGGAAGACTTAACTGTACAACCTTCATACTATCATGTTAACATTCATAATCCCGCTTAGATCTCTGAACTAAAAATATTTCCTAGTAGCGTATGGCATAAATACTTTATAAAGACAACCCTACTCAATAAAACACGTTCCATGCAATTATTCCCAGAGAGTTAGTTTGTTAAAAATTATTTCAACGACGACAAAAATACAGTGATGATTCATTGTAACTCGTGTTCATAAATATGTATGTTTATATCAAGACAAATCTGTTTCTGTCTGACAAAATATATGATTGTGTGCGATACAGGAATTGATAAAAAAGCTGTGTACTGGTTGATACTCACGAGTCCCCATATAATACGCAATGCATTTTTACCATGTAGTTAATAATGGTTTTGTCATCAACCGCAATAATAATTGTCATCTTACATAATATGTATAACTGTAAAGGTGGCTTTTCTAATCATAAATACTCAGTACGTGTGAAACAAAAGCCTGGCTAATTTTGTTATATAGGTAGCATCATTGCTGAGTTTATACTCTACAATATACCAGACATGTAAGTTTATACTTGCACTCATACATATTATAGTACATGGTAGTACGTACGTTGTAAAAACTAGTATCATCACATTGTTGGAATTCATTTATATTATTATATTATAAGAGTTATAAGGAGGGGTCACCAGTTCATTCTGCACACGTATTATTAATTTGCCGAGTTATATTCTGAATTCTTGATTTATTATCATCGAGACTCAAAAATTCCGTTGGACACTTATGTTGACCGATTCGAATGTGATTGGGAAGAATTTTCTGACGTTGCACATATATTGCCATGTAACTGAAGAACTTTGTGATTAATAAGCTAACAATGACACAAGTATAAATGTTCTGAATATCTAGTGCATAACATCAACATAGTATCATACCAGCAGCATTTTCTTTACACTAACTGCATATTTCTTAACCAATCGAGCGTCTTATATATTAACAGGATTAATTAATGCAGTAGATATTAATTTGTAAATCCTGTATACCTGTATACGCGACACTGTGCTGTGGTACCTTTCATGGTAACGTCTATGAAACACAGAAACAAAATACGAAACCAAAAAGTGTTGATACACACTAGTCCTTATGATATAGTTAAAAGGACTTCACACAGTGTACTCTTTGAGCTGACAAACTCTCTCAGACAACCAACAACAAAGAGGTAGTCAGTAAACTAGTGATAACAATAATAAGAATAATGTAATAATGACACGATATTGTTTAACATTTAAGTGTAACAGTAACAAGTAGCCTACATGGTAAGTAAACTCACTGCTCCTTCAGTGACAGCTCTAGCACTTTCTTAAGATTTTCTTCCTCCTCACGTCGCATACGTTCTTCCTCCTCCACTTGCTTGCGAGACAAATCAAGAACTGCTTGTAACTCTTCATAGCTACTGCTACGACGAGCACCATCGTGAGTTGCCTCTGTCTGACTAGCTACAAAACCAGTAGCACCAGCAATGGGGGTTCCGTCAGCAGAAAATGGTCGCCATTCAGGATCTTCTTGTTGGCGTGCCATCATCAAGCTTTCTTCGATTGCCCTACAAAATTCAAAACTTTGGAATTAAGAAACCTTCCAACAAAAATGTGCTAGAAGAAATGAGGTTATAGTTGGGTGTTTACTTTTGAAGGAGTTGTTCTTCCGTATCGGAATCGGGAGTAGTATCCTTTAAGGTGGTTCTTGGAACATTAAGAGCTTCATAAATATCAACCATTTTACTGTGGTCACGACTCGAAGCCTCTCCACTGAGATCATCATCCATTGTCCATCGAAATATGTCATCATCGGAAGAAGAGATAGGAGCAGGTGTGACCGACATTCTAATATCGTAGAGTGGTGGGGGCTCAAAAAGATCCTCGTCTAAAATACAGGCCAACCGACCATTCTCCTCAGTTAAGGTTTGTACACCGGGCACCTGTTCCTCAGTTCCGAATATGTTATGAAAGGTGATACTCGCATTCACCAAATGGAACATTGGAATTTCTATGAAAGAAAACAATTGACATTTATTCATGCAGCTTAACACATACACGTATTAAAATTAAATTAATTAAACATACCGATTTTCACTGGAAACCCGGCAGGAATTTGCATTTGAATAAAATCTTTCAACTTATTAAATTGACTACTGGAAAGAGCCATGATATCCACGATTGGCATGACTTGTTCTTGTAAATTCAGAGGATAATTTTCACATAACCAAACGTTGGCCTGCAATCAGCAAATGCAATGTTATTTCCAAAACACAAGCATAATATAGTTGAAAATCAAATGTACTAGACAACGTATTTTCTTTCCTTACTTTGAACTTGTTAATTTTTGTGCGAATTTCTTTGGGTCTGCCAATGTCCCTTCCCCCAAGTGGCACATCAGGATCAAAATATTCCTCAGCCGTAATCTCACGTAAACTTTGTGCAGCCTCATCACCCTGTCCACTACCCTCTGTTTCGGAAGTTTCAGTTGCACCAAACGTGCTGAGAATTCTCTGGAAGTTTGACACGTTCTCACTCCGATTTTTATCGGACTCACTCAAATGTTCGTGTCGGATTTTTGTTACGAGCTCGACATTGGTAGCGCTAAAAACTTTGCAGTCAAAATTATTTATCTTTTCACTCTTGTCGCTTCCCCAGCCCCAAATACCAGTCTTGTTTCTGAAATAAATACACAAGACCAAAAATTTAGAAACTTTAGAAAGAACCAGCAACTTTTGAGACCTGTGTGTAGCTACTTGAGCTTTCACTTACCTTTCAAAAGCTATCTTTTCCAAATTCACGAAAGATATCATGGCAGGATTAGAGAGGCGGTATGACACGGTTTTTTCATACACACGGCTGTCCTGGAGATTATTGTGCTTATCATTACCCGACAAGATGATGTTACTATAGACTTGTTTGGTGGCATGATCGATTTCCATCATTTTAACGCAGTCGTCTACGAATGAAAAAAAGTTTTGTACAAGTTAGAACCTGATGTTATAGTAATACCCTTTAAGAATTTGCAATTTCCACAAACCTTGGCCCTGGAATATCACTGAAACACCTTCCTGATGTGGCTCATTTTCTGCACCGATTACATTACTGTCCACTCGAACATTAGAGCCCATCTTATACACCCTGTGCGTATTCACTGGACACATGCGCGTAAGCAGGGGAACTGAAAAAAACCAAAACGGCCACAATGTTAAATTCACAACCAGACACATTTCTAACTAAACTAAAAACTGAAATTTTAAGCTGATTTGAAGTAGAGTTTTCTTTACTTACCCCAGCTGGTAAACTCCCAGCGCATCTCCACATAGAAATCAGGCGCCTACAAAATGCAAATATCAATCAATCAATCCATAATCCTTCACTACACCACAAATTTTACGTCATTTAAAAACACTTTGCTTACATCCTTTAAACGTTTCAATAAGTTTGGAACTAGGTCACCGCGTTGACTACGCTTCTGCAAATCTCTATACTCCAGCACCACCTTTAGCAGCTCAGGATCCCCCCGACAAACCGCTTCATGGACAACTATTTAGAAAGACAAATGTCCTTAACACATCTTCCCTCTTACAAAATAAATTAGTCTCTAATAAGTTTTCTTTCACTTTTCCACCTACCAGTCCAGTTTGACTTGTGCTCAAACTGAGCATTAGCACCAAGCTTAAGTAAGGCAATGGCACATTCCATCCTTCCCAGCACTACCGCCAGCAACAATGGCGTTCTTCCTCGTGGATCCAACTTTTCAAGATCCTCAGCCTACAAATCAACCCCACAACATTCTCATTAACTTTTTAAGTCCAAAACCAATCATAACCAAATCACTAATCAGTCTTTTTACTGAATCACTGCTTACCTTGGTTGTCTCAGCATTCAGCTTCTTTTCCAATTCCTCATGCTTATTCTCCCAGACCAGCCAGTGAAGGGGGAAGTTACTGGCAATCCCCTCCTTACCAAGTCCCATCGTAACTCTGAAAAGCAATCACAATTAACTTATAATTAGCTAATCCACATAATCCAATCATTTATTTGCACAATTGCATTATTTCCGTTTCCCTTACCTGATTTCCTTCCACCACACACGCACTAAAACAGAAGAACACCCCAAAAAGCTCAACAAATTAACTGGCAGCTCTAAATTCCTTGGAAAGTCCTCCAACTGAATATTATTGCAATTTCACAACTGCTGCTATTTTACTCCTGTTTTAGCACAGCTTTCCCTATCACCTGAGCTCTTTAAGAAACAAGTAGACCAAATGAACCGCTCTGAGCTCTAGTCTATCATCACCTGTGTCTGATGCGTACTACAACAACAGCTCAGCATGTACAATATTGGCAGATTAGTCACCAGTCAGTACCACCACCCCCGCAATGTACCACACAAGCTATTATAACTAGTGCTCTGTCTGGTCAATCTTCCGAAAAAGTCTCACTTTTTCTTGACAATTACAGAAACCTTATAAAAGGATGTCAATTCAATGCCAGACGGATACCCTATACAAGCACCACAATTTTAATTATCTAAAAAGTTTGACTTTTTGTCTTTAAGCCCATCTGAAAACTACACCGTATCTTGCATTTTATGATTATTTTCTTGACTTGAATTCTCATTCTGACATACCAACACCAACACTAGCAGTAAACTGAACTGCTTGAGTATTGTCAATGACGAAAATCCCGAAAAGCGGATTCAGTTCTCTAGTTTTACATCTCTGACTCTGCCTACTGTAATATATCACCAGGCTGCAGAGTGCAAGCCAGATTGGCATAATGTATGGATTCCATACCATGAAAGTCAGAACAAAGCTGTGGGAGAGTGGGAGTTGAAATCACAAGAATGCTCGTGAAGAAAGGATCCCACATTGCTTGATAACAGTTATTTAGTTGGATTCAGGCTAATTGGGTCTTGTTCAATTAAAAATCCTTTCATCCTGTGTATCATCATCATCATCATCATCGATTCGCATTGCTCATTAATCGTTCTTTCACTGGGTTTTCATCATCATGATATGATTCATGATCCATGCAATCAATGGGTATGTGGTTAATTACAGGACTATGAAAGTACTCAGTGATGTCACCTCTAAGCGAACTAATTCGTGCATGACCTAATCTAGCTATATCATTTTGTTCATTCTGGCCTTACCTTCCAGAATTTGTCACAAAACATGAAAATAATATGCTATGTGCTATCTTTGGAAGAAAAAACTTTGAAACTGATACTAGACTAAGAATACAGCAAACCAAGTGATGTACACAGCAAGAACAATGCATAATATGTAATAGTTCTTTGGCTGGAGATATGCCAATTCTTTCATGTATTTTAGGTTTAAGATATGACGAGTTTATCAATTAATTGCATATTTATATTTCACAATTGCAAGTATAGTTTTAGCAACAACATAACCACAATTTAATAAATTACTGTGCATTTTAATTTACACATAAACACTTCAAAAGTACAATGTTGTTTATTTTTAAGACACTTTTTTCATGATAAGGATTATTTTTTACATATAAGTTGCCTATGTTTAGTCAATACCATTTTCGGGGATCTTGTTCTAATTCAATCTTTCAGAGTATTAAAACAATCAACATGATATAAAACAATTCTAGCTTTACCCCAAAATGGTATATTAGTTACTTAGTAGATATGTAATTCATGATTTTAAAAGAACATATTATTATGAAGAAAATATGATAAGTTCTCTGAGAACGCACTATACAATACAGAAAATACAGATTGCAATAAAAAGAACTTAGTAGGAAGCTGGAAATTCAAATTTGTCTTGTATTGGACGAGTCAACCCTTCCCCGATTCCCATTTGCTTTCGAGCCTCAGTATGCTTTGCCTGCTTTTCCGTCTGTTGTTTTACTTGTTTGTTAAGGAGCTTAAAGATTTCATCCGGCTGCACCTTTTTCATAACCGAATTAAGCTTTTCCTCCCCCTGGGCATCCTATAATACACAATATGAATGCCTATGAGTCAGTATAATTATAAAAGGATAAAAGCTTAACATACAAAGTCATGCAAAGTCCTTACAATTTCCCCAACGATAGCTATGTTATCCCCCCGAAACATAAAGACCCCTCGAACAATGTCGCCGTACTGATTGCCCACTATGATTCTCTCAACTGCGTGGCTCAAAACAACATGGCCGGTTCCCCCACCGACGCTTTCTAAATCACCGATCATGATTTTGTCATCTCGCAGGACCACCTGAACACGCTCTGAAACAATTTTCGATAATTTTCAAGCCCTCTATAGATACCCAGCATTCTCCTAATTAAATCATATCATTCTGCTGTTAACTTACTGCCAATGAGTTCCAAAATATGAGGATAGTAATCCTTTCCCCACATTGCATTCATGGATTCTCCTTGGGAATCCGATTTTTCCTTGCGAAAGTCATATTTCGGCTCCGTTCCCATCACCACCGCTTTACGTGGCCCAGGTGACGACCGGCCGAAAAAAAATCCCTTATTCCCAGCAGACATTTTTGGTCTTTGAATTTTGACCTTTGAACACGCACTTTTTGATTTAATCTACAAATTTGTTATCAATTTATCGTGTAGCAAAATGTTAGTACATTTCACAGCTAGAAGAATAAAACGGCCTGTTTATAGAATTTCCTCTCGTTGAAAAGCCACACACCATAACAGCCTGGTAGTGTATAAAGCTATAAAAGGACGTCAATGTCTGTCAACTATCACTACAGCTATAGATGGGAAATTAGTGGTTGTAAATCAATCGGATATCCGATACCTTTACTAAAAGTTTGTAAAAAAAACTTGAAGGTTGATTTTACATGCTTTCTGAAAATAAAATGCTTGCGTAAATTCTGTTACCGGTATGCACAATTGCCAAGTTTCCAATTTCTCAATCTATAAGTGTTGTCTTTATGATATCCAGGAACTGTTTATGGTCGATGAAAACAATACTAGCATAAAGCATAACGTGTGAATGAAACAATATCATGAAATGTTTTATTAACTGAAATTCTTTATAGTACAGTGTATCCATTTATTCAGCGATGCAAAATTGGTGCATTGAAATGAAATAATAAAATGAATTTTTAATAATTATTATTGATTATTGGAACGTCTTAAAACGAATGCCTCGTAAGATTTTCGTCTGCAATTTGTTAACTAATAATAGCTAATGTGTTTGTTTTTGCGCTTACACTTAATACTAATAACAAACCCAAGGATTATTTACACTTTATAAATAATAATTAAGTGATACATCTTCATGTGATTTTGCATAAGCTTTTAAAACTTTTTATTTAACATTAAAATTTACAGTCATACAATTTCATTTACATATCTGTATCATAAACCTTTGAACTCTAAAAGAACCAGCTCAGACAACAGTTTGTCAACCCGGAATACAAAGTGTAAAAGGCTTATCTAGGCACTAGAAGCATTATGAATCCTGTATCTAACTATTTTCCAAAGAGAAGACAATGACAATAGTACTAGATAGCTACTAAATCTAATGCCGAGTTAAAAAGAATGAAATCATTCATATGTCAATTTAAAATAGGACGCTTCATGATAAGTCATCATTTTTGGGGGAATTTGAACAGAGATTTAACTGACATTATCAGTACCGGATTCCAATGGTTCTTGCTTTATTTCTACACAAGGATAAAATGTCCTCATCACACGCTTAACGACGACCGTTAAGTCCAGATGGATTTCCAAAACTTTATTCGAAGGCCACAGCTTTGGACGGGGCACGAGCTTACTCATGTATAAATTCCCCAATTTAGTCCAATCTCTACCTATAATAAAGACAACAAATTTTCTAAACCTGTATAGTAGCTTAACACGTCTCCAAATAGGTACAATTTTTATTCTTAAATAAGGTGACTTTACGTGTTCCCCCATAGTAAATCAGTCCCGCAGCGTCCTCCACTTCAATGGCCAAATTGAAAAAAACTGTAGAAGCGCCTGGTGGAGCTGAAACCATTCCATAGCACAAGGTCAGCCATTGTTCTGTCACTTTAGGATTTTCCACCGGAGCTTGGGTCAGACCCAAGCCAATATCCCACTGACACGGGATATTCTTCTTTTCTCCAACAACAAAGCTTGTGTCATACATCTTCAAGATGTCCGCGTGTTTTGGAATCATGCCAAACTCATCGATTGTCCAGATTATTTTCATTTGGTCTTGTACAAGCTAAAAAGTTAACAAAAAACATCGTCAAAGTGACAACCATTTAGTTGTCAGGATTTAAAAAGTACTCATTAACTTACCGATTCCTCCGCAGGAGCCTGTTGTCCCTGAATATAATCGCTCATGATTTTGTTCTACAGAAACCAACCAAATAAAACCCAAACGTATAATATATAAATAACCCTAGGAACGAATGTGAGTGATGAAAGGAACCTTGAAAGTACTGCTTACACCGACTTTCTTTCCGCTTTCTCCAAAAACAACTCCGAATGACTACACAATCTTGTTTAAAAAAAATATCTTCTAGCCTTCTCGCTGAAATCCGCTCTGTGACGTACTCACAATTCTCACAGACGGTCACTCTGAGAATCTGGAAATGTGGTTTTTCGTTTCCGAATGAATGAAAAATTATTATGCTCACCCTCAAAAACACAAGATGCAGGCTTGAGTAAGGCGGGAGAACGCTACACAGAGACCATCTTGTTGAATGGACCAAAACATGAAACTATTTTGTGACCAGAAAGCAAGAGTGACAGTGAGAGAGCTTGTTGAGGAAATTTCTACTTGGTCTTGTTTTCGTGCTCCGTCCAACAACCAAAAGTGCTAGACGCAAGTTAGAGTTTTCAGAATTGTTTTTTTGGATTTAAGTTGGAAATCTGAAAGCGAACTAATCAGCCTTTTGATTAACTTTTTACTTGAGACATTCTTGTGTTTTAAGAGAGATTGAGGATGGCCGCGGGCGGGGGCGGAGATGACTTAGCAAAAAATTTGCAAGGGCTTAGTCTGAAGGGAAATGGGGATGTAGCAGGCAAGGTGTTGGACGACAAGTTTGAACTGACGAAATTAAGTGCTGGAGATGATGGTGATGGAGCCTTGTACTGTATTTACCTGGATAAAGATACGGTTTCTAAGGATCCAAAACAACTGGATGGACACTACCTGTTGCCTCGGGGATTTTGGGGTTCTGAGTTTAAAGGTATAGAAATCATGCTTTCTGTGATTTTTTTACAGGTGAAGGTGCTGAAATTTGGATGAGGAGGATGTGGAGTGTGTTAATTTTTATGATTTTTTTGTTGTAGTCAACCACCCGCATCCTAACGATAGGCTGGTTATATCGCAGTCTTTTATGAAGATCATGAGCAGTTTGAATGCGCCAATTGGACGATGCCTGCCGTATTTACAAAAATGGAAAGTCGTTCCTGAAAAAAAGGAGCAGTTAAAAGAAAGCACACCAAAGGAAAAGGCAAAAGAAGTTAAAGCGGTTTGTATCAAGGACACTTGGAAATCGAACTCCCAGTCCGAAAAAGAAGGTAAACCGGCTGTTTTACAAGATGAAGAAACTTCCTGCAGTTGTAAGTTATGTCAATACCGTAATTATTTAATTCGACAAAAAAAGCATCAGAAAAAGTAAATTAGAACAGTACTTGTACTGATGTAGGATTTGTCAATAAAATATGTCATCAAAAAGCGTTGTTAGAAAAGTTCACTTATGAGACCAGTTATTTATTTAACTGCTCAAAATCTTGATTCAGTTTTATTGTCAAAGTTCTTTATAAATCATTTCAACATCTAAAAGAATTGTCAATAAGATATCGTGTTCCATTTTGATTTCTTGATTACCTAAATAACAACGTTATAATATAAAAATCCTAGCTTTAAAACTATGGTACATTTTTTAATTCCATAAATTATTAAAATATTATTATTAAGCAGAGAAAAGAGAAGAAAGATGGAAATTCATCCAAACAAACAGCTTCCCGATAACACGTACTAATCCCTTTTAAACCTGTTCATAATTATAATTACAAGTACAGAAATACAAAAAGAGGAGACAGTGCAATTGCCATGAAATCTAAATGGCAACATTTTTACAAACTTAATATTATTACGTTGTACTTGAAAATGACAAATTAATTTCCTCATCTTACTTGACTTACAAGATAAAAACAATGTTGATAACACCTAGTTTGCATGATTGTTCATCATCGCACTCCAATTCTGAACAAGCGAAAACTCTTTGTTGCATCAAACTGCGTCTCAGGTTCGCTCGACAACATTAACATTTAGTACTGACAAAATACTTGAAACATTATTAGCAGTAGTACAGGTATTTAGATAAAACGAGCAACAGGTATCCGGTCGTCATGTACAAATGTTGAAGTAGTACTTAGTATTAAGAATCACGTTGTAAAAATGTATTAAGTATGTATATTGGCTGATCCCAAAAAACGTTTTATTCTGAGAGCAACTGTATAGACGATTAGTTTTTGAAGTATACATTCTTCAAATTTATGAATTGATTAACTTTAATGATCAATTTTATTCGAGCATTAAAAGTTTTGTAGATTTTACCACTTTCCGAACCTCGGTCTAGTTTCGAAAATAGTACGTACACATAATAATATATGAATGCGATACACACACTATTTCTATCATTTTGTTGATGATAAAGAGGGAGGCTTTATTTACAGTATAAACAGTCGATATATAATATTTCGTTGAGAAATGATTTGGCATTTCAAGCGTTTCTATTATAGATTTTTTTCAAAAGAAAACATTCAATATTTTGTTGTTTGACGTTTGGAGGCACAAGGTTTCGTTTGTAATATAATTATTTGGTTTGCATGTACACTTGTATATCATTCATTTAAATATCTGTCATTACCGTAACCGGTACAAAAAATCTTGAGTTTAGACTAAATTACGGGTGAAAGTAATGTCTAGACAGTGGTGTCAAATGAAACTTAGACAATTTTATTTCGAGGATTAGCCTGATGTGGGTATAAGTTTAACACGCAAGTTAAACGTATTGAGCAGAAGTTAAGTTACATGCATTCAGTAATATCTATATATATTGGAGTAGTTGAATCGAAGACTGGCCTTGTTGGTTTCATTTTATAAATATTATTAGCTTATTAAATTGGCTATAGGTGGTGTGGACCAATTATATATCTCATCTCGTATATTTTTGTTCATTCAGGCTGTAACAAACGGGTTTCGCTTTCATTTCTACTATTAACTCTCACTGCGATTTTCATGGAACAAATTCCAGAACAACGAGACAGATATTAAACTTAAGCTAAATACCTAAATAAGTCTCATGTTTCAACGCTAGAATTCAGGACAGGAAAAGTTGCATGTATAATGTATAAATACAGAATTCAGAACCTTGGTGAAGTGCATTGTTGCCTCACAAAGTGATTAATGATTAGTTTAGTTCCTGATTTCCAGTGTAAATTCGATGTACCATTCTTGAAATTTACTTGTGCGCCAATTTCCATAAGTACCTATACTATCTATTACCTATATACGGTGAAGACAATATTTATAACAAGCAACTTGATAAATTCATGAATCATGACCTGCTGCTTGACCACTGAAAATCCCAATCTGATTCTAAATACACGATGAGGACAAAAAGGTTTTTTCATAATTCAAGAGACGATGCAAAACGCACACAATTTTATTATTTGAAGTCAAGCCAAAACTTGACTCAAAATGATTTTCGTTACTGAGAGGAAAGAAAGACATTGCATTTTCACACTGTCATACAATTAGGATGTCGGAAGAATCTCAAAGTCCTGACTGACAGAGCGAGTAGTGACCTACAATTAAAAACTCACAGTTAGCGTGTTGATTAATATAATATTACGAATAAAACAGTACGACCCATTTTTTCTGGTTTATGAAATGATTTCTTAAATGGGTGTTTCGTTAGTTTTTCGTCATTTTGTATTCTTAGTATCGGTAGTTAATGAAATACACAATACAATATTCAATTACTTTCAGGAACTTCAAGCTCCAAGCTCATCAACGGCATCCGTCAAAAGATGCTAGCACATAATATTAACCTATTACTTATACATTTAGAGTAGACACAAACTTTACATGGTGTCCACAAGGTTTTCGGGATGTAATATTCGATGCGACTAGTTACTATCTCAGTAAGAACTATTTAGAAAAATGCAAGTGTGTTTAGCAAATGAAACAAAATTACACACTCATCAACGTTTTTGTAATGATGCTACAAAACAGGATGGATCGCTATGAATGCATTTATAGTTTAAGTAAAGATATTTAGATTGGAACTTAAACACTAGGTCAGAATTGGTTGAAGTAACAATTTAAAGTTTAAAAAAGCTTACTTCCAAAACTAGCTAAATGTAATTTTGCTGACTAATATTATAACATAGTCACATAGGTATTTCTGGTCGCCTCCAGACTTTGGATATTAAAAGGAAAAAATCAACTATTACTACTCTTGCATTTGTATTACTATATTACAAATTGTATCTTCTTATCCGATCACATTTTTGATTTACAAATATTGTAAATCCACTGTATTACTAAAGACAAGGTAAATGACTAATTATATGGAGCTCCCATGTTATGGACTGTGTGGACCAAATTGAAATTCTTGCAAAGTTCGAGTGTATGGTTTCACTGACATTTTCATAGAAATTTCGTTTTTTAGAGATAAATGTATACTTAAGTAATAACGAGAACAGTTTTATTTCGTTGCTCAATGTGTTCTCTAATGTGTAGATAATACCTGAATAAAGTAGTAACGAGGATATAAGGATGATGGATAACATACGTTTTGAAGCAAGAACAGGAGAGACAAACATTTGAATTTCCGAAGACATTTCTTTAAAAAACTATTCATTCCATTTCTCTCTTGCATCATTATAACATAAATTAGCATCCACCCACATCTTTAAACCATCCTATCACATTATTAATTAAAAGTCAGCCATCTCCCAATCACGCAGCAGCACCAACCAGCACAGTCAGAAGACTTAGAGAGTACGTCAATATAAAATTTACAAACCATTGGAAAAAATAGCCCTACTTTAGTCATTTACATATTATCTTGAATTTATTACAGAGTTTTAGATAAACTAACTACAAATAGATATTTGAGTTCAAAGATTCCAAAAAAAACCCTAAGGTATAGCAGACTCCATGTCTTCATCTATTTCTTCTTCTTCTTCTTCAGCATCATCATCAACTTGATTCTCTTCCTCATCTCCAACTTCTGTTTCCTCTACTTCATCCTCGTCTCCCTCTTCTTCTTCCTCGTCATCTTCTGGTTCTTCATTCTCCGCTTTATCTTCCTGCTCATCTACTTCCTCTTCTTCCTTATCCCGACCAGTTTCTTCATCGTATAGTTGCTGCTTTTCTACATCAATTGGCTCAAACTTTTCAACAATGCCCGCATCCTCCTCCAGCGCCTTTTGCAAGTCGGTAAAGGAAAGAATGCGAACTCCTTCCACGCTCTCTTGCATAAGAATGCGGTGAGCTGCTCGGTCCATCTCCTCTTCAGTCATTTCTAAAGCCTCTTGCATTTCCTTTGAGGTGTACTTCACAAAGTCGGGGTCATTACAATACTTGCCTAATCCCTGTTGAGTGAGTACCTATAAAACATTTTTTTACAAAAAAGTATAAGAAAACAGGTTTCATTCTATGCACATCATGAGATAGCAGCTACAAAATCAGTTACCCGCAATACGAGGCTTTCTGCGGAGCCCACCACACCAGGAAGGGACAGTGTCCTACTGTCAGGAGCCTTTAGACCTTTTCCAATATCTTCGCCAAGCCCTCCATTATTAAACACGGGTTTCTCGTAAACTGTAACATTTCATAAACCGGATGCACATATTAGCTTAGCTAGTCAATGTATCATTTTAAATCGCAATTAACAAACTCAAGCATTTACAAGTATAAGAAATTGAGATATATAAAAAGCAATGAAATTTAAACCAGGAAGCATGATTGATTTTGCGATTGTTTTTGAGGAAACACAATGTTTAATCACACATCACAAAAGCTTGATTCACAAAAGCATGAAAGATTTCCAAATAATTAATGAAGACAGAATATTACTACGTGCACAAAGTGAAATAGAGAAATAGGAAAGTTCACACAAAGACGTAGAGCGTTACAAAACACAGACAGTTGACAGTTAGATAGACACATGAAACACATACATATTATCTATTTTTGCCGCATATTTTTTAAAAATCTCGTTGATAGATTTCCCTCAACTCCAATTATTCTATTAAAGATGAGCAAAGAAATTTATAGAGGTTGCCTGCTTTTCATATGGTTTTAGATTTCAATTCGCAATAGGAATTTTTTATTGACAAATGAGCATAATTTGAAATATCTTTTGTGCGAATCTATCAATTGCATTTCCAAAGAAAGAACTTATAGATAGAGTTTCAAGAATAAACATAGTAAAAGTACATATAAAACGTAAAAAGCGGTTTGCAGAGAAAGAAATTGAAAGAGAGAAAGAGAGATATAGATAGAGAAAGTTGTGAAAAGATTTGTGTGCTGTCGTACGCTTTCTTTTTGTTTGAAAACAGTGTTTAGTATCTGGTGACCAAACCTCTCTTTGGAGTCAGTTCATCAGCACTAGCGGACTGAGCAATATTATTAGGAATAAATGTTAGTTGCTTGTTAGGCCGCATTTGCGAAGAAGACGAAGAAGTAGTTGGAGCAGCAGTAGAAGTGGTTGCAATCCCAAGACCAAACACGTTCGTAAGACCGGCAAGCGCCAGCGCTTGCACGTTTGCAGAATGAAGCCCCTCCGCTATTGTGAGAGGAGGAGCGCCCAGGAATGGACGCCAAAGATGACAATCCACACCCAGATTTGAGCTGATAGAGAAAGAATATAGAAGAGAGAAAACAAAGATGGACACACCATCACACATATAGTAATAATAATAATAATCATACACAAAGTAAACAGGGGGTACTTTCTACAAAAACTCTACTACTGGAAAAAAGGCACACAGTTTTTGAATAATATATTTATGCTTAGATATCTATGAAAAAACATTAGATTAACAATAGAACGTAGTAGTGGATAAACGATTTTTAGTGAAAATATGTTGCTCAACCAGACAAACCCCGACAAAAACCCATGCACCAACCCAAACAAATTGATTGGCAACCACAAACACCTATATCTGATATAACCGCACACAAAACCAGTTTTCAAGTAAATTTTGCCGACTTTCTTGCGTGCTGATTTGTTTATATTCTTACCAGGAGCTACCCCACGGGAAAGAACTGGAAGAACAGGTTTTTTCCTACCCCAACAATAAAACCCAATCATACATCATAAAAAAATAATACTGAGCGACTATATAGTGATTGGAAAATATTGTGTGCTTTCTTTGGCCCTTATTTTCTGTATTATATATTTATATGAATGAAAACAAGAACTATGCAGAGTACAACAATATAATAATTATATTAATTACTACGACGACTACAACAACATGACGCTAGCTAAAGTTCATGGCAAATTGCTTTTAAGAGTATAAAACGATTGTCATTGGTTTCTAAAATAAAAATTAAGCAGTTAAGCACAAATGCATACTCGGATAAGGAATGTGGAACCATTGATGAGTTCTCAAGATAGGATACTTGAGGCAGCGAAGGAACTCGCAGAGGACGCAGGGGAATATCATCGCCATCTTCATTTCGCGCCGCCCTGGTTCCATGGAGAAGAAAAAAGATTATAAAGATGAATAAGTGATACTCAAGTGGGAAATGTGCGCCATGTGCTCTACCTTTCATTCATTATAGACGCCGTTAATTTGGCGGAAGGTCCTATGTGATTTGCAATTTCAAATATAGAAGGAGTCTTTGAGTTCTCTTGAACACTCTTAGCCCGCGTCAACTGTCCATGCTTTCTACGTATTGAAGACCACATTGTGCCAAACAGGGAGTGATTTCGTCGGTGCATTGGTTCAGGATCATTGTTCACCAATTCTTCCAAATCTCCTGACACAGCACGTTTTAACTCTGGTCCTGCATCGTGCAACGTGCGGAGTCCGGCCTAAAATAAGTTTCAAATAAAAAAATAGCGTTTCAAACTGCATGAATCATGCATATTCTAATGAGCTTTAAATGCATTCCATCATACCTGCAGCGTAACCGCATTTTGCGTTTCCTTGTCCCCACCACCAGCAGCATTCTTGTTCATTTCTGCCTTTCTCTTCTTAAATCTACGGAAGTAGTCTTGTATAAGGAAGGTGGCATAAAACTTTCCAACGGTCACCTCATCATCAACTATAGAAAAACGTGAACAAAGCCAGTGATCATAAAGTTGAACAAAGACATCTCCGGTTCGTTTTGTTTAGAATACGTACCACCAGGTGGGGGCACCACTTGATCCAGAAGCTTGGGACTAGTTCGCTTCCAGATCTTTTTGATCACTGCTCTAAGCTCGGTATTCGCTTCATCAATGTTCCCCTCCGTTTTTATCCTAAGGGAAGTACGTACCACAGCAAACAACGTAGCGTTGAACATAACCGTTCCATCGCTGTTGAGTGGCATGTTCATTGACACCAGTCTCTGCACAACAAGAATTCGATCCAAGTTTAGCTTGGCAACTTAGCTTAGCTTACCAATTCATGAAAACAAAACAAAAAGGATGTGTATTGTGTCTTCTCTGCGACTGTGACAAATGCCTACCTTGCAGGCCACCCTGTGAGGACACAATTTGCCGAATCCCAAAGGAGGTGATATTTTTCTGAGCAAAGTGACTACATCCAAGTGTTTGATCCTACCCTTGGCGTCTGGATCATATTCAGACCATAGCCGAACAAACTCATCAAGATGATGCGGCCCCAAGATGGACCAATCCCGTGTTAGATAATCAAAGTTGTCCATAATGACGGCAACAAACAAGTTGATAATCTACAAAAGCAATCCATTGTTTTTACACACACACACATACTTACCATTTGGGTATGGTTGGCTAGTTTAGAAAAGCAACATACCAGGAATGAGCAGAGAAAGTAAAACGATATAAAAAATGGAAAGGCAAAATCGTTGCCACAAGTGGAGTCTGGAAGTTTTGTGGAGTTGCCAGCCAACTCCGGATCAGGGTCCGATTCCGTCTCGTCCTCTACAGTGGCACACTTCACATCGTCCTTATTTGAGCAAGCCAGCATAATTTCTTGCCAGGCCTCGCCTGCACAAAAAAAAACAAAAGGAATTTTTTGCTGGTTTTTCTTTCTCTTCAAAATATCAAGGCCGAATGATGCCTTCCTTTATACTACACCTAAAAAGTAACGGCAATAAATGAGCCGGGTATAGTATTATTCTTGTCGTCAGGCTTTCTTTACCTGTTGCAGATCGAAACAGAACGAGTACGGCTTGAGGGAAAGTTTGGAAATTGTTGTTCCTATTAATCTCAGTATCCGAGTTGAGGGCAATTTTACCAAAAACCTGTCACAAAATGTATAGCACAGAGACAAAAAATGCTTAACATTCCAAAAATTCCTTTTGAAGACTTTCTCCTTCGACTGACTTGAAAGGAAACTACAAGCTTTTGTTCTGTTTTTCCCAAAGAATGTTTGTACCTGCATTCCAATGACAGCAAAAATGAAGAAGAGCATGACAATCAGGAGAGCAACGTA
Source organism: Entomobrya proxima (assembly GCA_029691765.1). NCBI lineage: Eukaryota > Metazoa > Arthropoda > Collembola > Entomobryomorpha > Entomobryidae > Entomobrya > Entomobrya proxima. The sequence continues at coordinate 16,497,456 of CM056173.1, forward strand.
CGGGAGAGCCTGGAAGGACTTGATAAAGGTCCATAGTAACGTCCGGATGCCTTCCCCTTTGCTGAGCAACTTCACAAGGCGCATTACCCGGAACAGGCGGAAGAAATTGATGGAAATGGAAATACTCTTTCCAGAAGTCTGTTTAAAATTGGGAGTACAGGAAAGAGAATACCTTGCATGTATTGAGGTTTGCTTATTTCACAAGGATTCAATATTTTGACATATGGGCATTATTATTTTTGTCTCAAAATTACATTAACTTCCGAGTAGACAATGTCGATAAAGCTTCCCAGTACAATGATAAAGTCAAAGACATTCCAAGCATCACCAAAATAATTCTAGCGAAAAAAATTGAAATGCTTGAATTTAGGTTCATATATAGTTTTCAATCAACTTCGTGAGCATGTTAAGGTTTCTAAAAGCAATTCAATTGTAAAGACATGTTCAATCTCTTAGCTTTACCTTAAATCGGAAAGCAGCCAGCTTGAGAACAAACTCTAGAGCAAATATCGCAGTAAAAATCATGTTGAGAATGTCCAGCGCGTCCGTGTATCCCTGAGGTTGTCCATGAAACTTCATGGCAAGCGTGACAGTATTGATAAGGATGAGAATAAAGATAACGTACTCAAACGGCTGGGAAGTGACCAGCCACCAGACTTTATATTGAAGCCGATTTTTTGGAATGTACCGACGAACTGGTTTGGCCTTTAAAGCAAACTCTATACAGTTTCTCTGTGAAGAAGGAAAAAGTACAAGACGATAATTAAGATGAAAGGCTTCTTTTCTCCAGATATCTTCTCACATTTTGCTGGCTTTTAGCTTTGGTTAAAAGCAAAATCGTGGACCACTTTTACATCTGACACAATGCATTAGTTCAGAAAATGGTGTGTCGTGTAATATTATGAAAGTATTGTAAAAATTCCAATAACAATCTATTACTATTTTGTCTAAAAAGTATATACATATACTGGACTTGTAGTGAATGGAATTTCGCGTTTCTATATTAAGCTCATAAGCACATTTTGGTTTTTACACTTGGGAACTACGGGACTATCGCAACCGAGTGGATTAATAACGTATAAATCATTCCTGGTGAATTTACAGCCAAAGTCCGCAAAGTCTCCAAGTTTGGATTATGTGCTATTATTCTGATAAACTGGATTTTGCTAGCGCCAGAGAGAGAGAACGTACCTGGTTCTTATCAAGCTCACAGTTTTTGTACTCCTGCTCTCCCTCGTTCTGAAAGGTGACGATAACAAAGCCCACAAAGATGTTCACCATGAAGAAGGCAATGATGATGATGTAAATGATGTAGTACACGGCCACAAAAGGACGGTGATTATGGATCGGACCGTAGTCCTCCTCGTGCGAGTCAATTGACTTGTACAGCATTCTGAAGACAAGAGAGAAAACAAAAGGCAGAAAAAGTTAGAACGGGAAACTCCGCAAGTATTAGACCGTCATATTTGTGTAACGGTCTTTTGCAAGCCTAAAGTGAAAGCATTCCGCAGGCAGCAGCAGAGCACTAGCACCACCAGAAGAAGAAAATGTTATGCAAGCTGACAATACATTCAGAGATTTACTAAGCACGTCACAAAAACGCAAATTCATAAATCAAACAAAAATATGTAAAAAGAAACCGTCTTCCTTTTCCGGCAAATACTATTCGCGTTTATCCTTTTGATTGCTGTTTTTAACGATGCATTACGGTTTATTCGTACCAAGGCATAAAAAATATAGATGTATGAAGCTTTTCTGCGTTTTTGTGGGATGATAAATCGCGTTAAGCATGGGGAAATCTTGACTAGTAGCCACCCAGACAAAAAATCACTTTGCTGCTTTACATTTGAAAGAGAGTCTGCACATAACGCGTATACTTACTACTGTTGTACTGCTAAACAATCATTCCAAGTTTTTCTTTCCAAAAAATAAAAATAATTCTTTATTCATTGCGCCGCTTCTATCTCCCCATTACACTAGACTACAGCTTTTCCCCAGCACTTCTTTCTCCCGTTTTCTTTACTCTGAAATATTTTTATTTCTAATATATGTGGTCATTGTGTGTATTAGTAGTAGGCAGCATCATGGTCATAATCATAATCATGATATTATACTTTTTCTTGGCATTTTGCCCAACACTCAACAAAAATCTTCCAGAGAGAACGCCAAAGCAAAACTATTTTGTATTTTGCTGCGTCAAGAATACCGCTGCTTATGTACTTCTCCGATTTACATTCAACATCCGGTTTGGGACCGACAAAATCATGCCAGCAAACAGAAAACCAGAAATGTACCTACATTAAATACCCTGGTAATCCGCTGTTGTTCTTGTAAAACCTATCTGGAATGGAAAATGTTGAAACGATACAAACATTCCCAAAAAGCGTAATTCTTGTGGAGGTACTAGTATAATCATCATCAAATATATTTCCTTAAACACGCTTAAAAACCGTTGTCCAAATCTCTGAAACTTGCCTCAAATCCCAATTACCTACTTTACTTTCCGGTGATGGTAAGGATATCATTCTTTGTTTGCAACGCATTTTCTTGTCCGACCAGCACCACCACCAACCATCACTCGACTAACTTTTAGCACTTCAAATAATCCTTCTTCCCACACACCCATTTACTCACACTTCATTTCTTGCATATAATAGCGGTATTATGACTCTCTCATCCGTGTTTCCTTTCATGGAGTGATGGCGGTAGTAGAGCAAGGTCCAGATTATTTTGATAAATATACACAGAGAGAAAGAGTGAAAAGTTTGCCTTTTGCTGCTTAGTCGGCCTTTTTGCTTTGATGTAACTTTGTTCCACTCTGTAGTTGATTCTCAAAGTCTTCCACCATTCTACTAGCCTCACTTTAGTTGCAAATTCCAAAAATGTTGTGTGTCTGCCTGGCCTAGTGTGATTCACACTGTGTGAATGGTGTTAGCAAACTAGCATACTAGTCTGACAGTTTTGTTGGGATTTTTTTATGTTCCACCTCTCCCTTTGACCGTTTTAAGCTCTTCACATGCAAAACAGACACCACGCTTTCCTTTTTGCAGAGAATAAAATCTGAAACGATTTGGAGAAATCTTTTCTCTCAAATTCACTTTAGCATAAGAAACGCCACATAAATTGGTGGAAGCAGAAGTGATATCCAAGACACTTCTATAATAGCTTTACTTTTTGCTTATTGTTGGTACAAGCAAGGGACTATGGAATATTATATATGTGTATATTATTATGCATGAGGGACGAATAATATTCTGTTGATGGTGAAAATGTGAGAACAATAGCAATACTGAGAAAGAAAAGTTTAAAAAGTGGAAGAACAGAGTGTGTCTACATGTTCACTGTACATTCAGGGATTCATACTACAAGCAACAATGAAATAAGTCAACCATGATCAGGTCGTTAGCATTTTTCTTATTATCATTTTTGGCATGCCGCCTGCTTCCATTGGTTTTCTCTTTCAAGATGAAGCACAGCAAGAAGAGGCTTCGTTCTGTTCCATTTTGTAAGAGTTTACGATACAACTACACACATACAAACGCAGTTTTGTCCGTTTTCATGCCACAAGGAATTAGCAAAACGATAATGATAATTATATCAAGAACTGGTATTAAAACTTTGGTTAACTAAAAAGTATGAGCCTATATACTACTAAAATTGAATTTTGACATAATAATTTTATATGCTTATTCATGTATTAACTGCTCTTTGTTTGAAGCCTGTAATGATGGTAACAGGGGTACTCAAGAAGCTGGGAAAATGGGAATCTAATCATCTCCAGCAATGTGGCACAGATAATATAGTGCTTCAGTATAATATAAAAATGTATGCTGACTATAAAATGCAAAAACTTATTCAATTAAAACAATTTTGTGGAAACTTCTTGGAAAAGAAAGATGTTAACAGCGCGAGAATAATTACACAGAAATGTTCAAGCATTTTTAAAGTTACAATTGTCAGATAGTCAAGCAAGAGGATTGTACTTACTGAGGCCATCCCTCGAATGTAGAAACAGCAAAAAGGGTTAACATGGCTTTTCCCACATCGTCAAAATTAAAGTCACTATTTTTCCACTCCCTCTGCTCTACAACGGGACGGTGAATGTCGTTGTCGTCATAGTAGATATAATCCCCTCTACAATGAAAAACGGTAGGTTCACATAATTATAAAAAATCATGTATTATATCGGTTTCTGAGCCCAGATCCCAATTATTTTTCCACGTCTTACCTACACCTATCCTCAGTAATTTTTGAAGTATCATTACAGTAGAAAAGTTTTCCCTGTAAAGCGATAACAAAGATTTTACCAGTTTTATCCCACTTGCTTTCAATCTCCCTGTAAACAATGCATGAAATTGTCAAACTTCCCATGTCTAATGATCACTTACCTTAAAAAGCTGCACGCCTATCACGGCAAACATAAATTGAAGTAAACACGTAACCAATACAATGTTACCGATAGTTTTCACAGCAACTATCATGCATTGCACAACGTGCTGTAAAAGGATAGAACATGATATCAAGATCTCCAATTCATTTTACACGCTAAAGAGAGTGGATACACGCTCTAATATAAAATTACCTTCAGTCCTTTGGCTCGGTTTATAGCCCTAAGTGGCCTTAATACTCTCAAAACTCGGAGGATTTTCACCACTGAAATCGTCCCTGAACTGGATACGTGGTTGATGGGGGAACACAGAGAAACAACAAGTTCATTGCATTAGTTCATTATTATTTTTCGTTGAAAATTGTAAGGTGATACATTGATTGCTAAATAGGTAGTTTTGGCAGGTATAATATCATACCAATAAAATGCAATGTATAGATAATATATTACTTTTTCATATATGAGATACATAATATATTTTGAATTATTAGATAAGTGAGTTGACTACAAAAGAGTCTAATCATTATTTTCTCAAAGTTAGCTAACAAGGTTGGCATGAAGAAAAATACTACTAGGCTATAAATTATGGTGTACACCAAAGAACATTCACTGAACACCTAAAAACAACTTGGCTTGAACATATCAACGGCTAATGAGAACTATTTGTTAAGGACGGTAAAACATACACGAATAAATACATGTAGAGACATACACAATGCCAAATTACTAACCAGGTACAAACAACATATCAATCATTATATGCACACCTTCATGACAAAATATGCTTGATACTTTTACTGGAAAACCATATATCAGGCTATAAATAATAAGTTGAAATAGAGAAACTAGTTGCTACTGGAATAAATAAATCAGCAGAACACAATAGCATGAAAATTCCATTCCTTTTTTGTCTAATGCTTTCACAGAGTCCAATCAAATCAACAGTTATTTTCTAATAATAGCTAACGCACACGCCAAAAACGCACGCACAACAGCAGATATAACAATAAATAATCATTCAATTTTATGAATCATTGGGTTGGATTATTGGATCAAAAGTTAGAGAAAAATCAGTCATTTCTATTGTTAGTACCTTACACATGGCATGTAGGTATATAAGTAAAAGCCTGGGTGTTAGTGCATATAGTATACAGAACATATTCTTGTGTAGGATTCGAAAGATACCAGTCCAGAGGGGTAAACAGTACGTCTTCAAAATTGGATGACTTTTAGTAAACTTGGACTTTTCCTACTTTCTACTCTACCAATATGGAAATTAATTTCAATTCTAACTTATTTAAAAAGTAAAAAGTTAAAGCAAGATGAAAATTAGTGCGCGTCTCAACAACTAACGCAAGGACCAAGAATAATCAACTTTATATTGATTGTACATTCACAATCTGCATGAAAACAAGTACGTTCCAGTTAACTCGTCAGTATAGTGTCTTTTATAAAGGTCGGGTTTTTAAAACAAATATTTACGGTAATTCTAGTCCCCGATATACACTACACTTGCAATACAGAACTTTTCATAGCTTTCGTATGAAAATGTTCAGGCAAATGGAACCTAACTTTTGACAAAAACGCATTTTTTTGTTCCGGTAACTCCATGCTTTTTTACCAACTGATTGCCTTAACAAGAAGAGTGAAGGAGCAGGCTTTAGAACAAGTGGAGCGCATTCTTAATCACCATAACCGTGGGCGATTGTAACCTTTTAATCAATACTTTTTCCAGTTACGTGCGACAGTGCGATTTCATAACACAATTTGTTGGAAAAACATACATAAAACAGTTACGATTTATATTCACATCCATTTCAACGGAAGGAGACCGGTACCATAATATATCACACGAGAGGTGTTGTGGGTGGTGACATAACATATTGAACAGTGAAAGTGAACAGTCAAGTGAAAACTAAATCTAATTGATAGGAAAGTGAAGAAAGAACACTATTATTATGTGTTTGATGAAACGATAGTAACTTTGGTTGACAAAGGTGAGCAATGTACCACATCAAGCTGGCCACGGCATAGGTCTACCGAAAAGGATGTTGAAGTTTAAAGGTCAGCAGTGCATATTTTTAAAGAATTTGCAAAGAAAACATGTTTTTGATAAATTAGCAACTGAATTGATCACTTTGACCAATCGACATTCATGTTTCAACATCCTCATCGAGCAAAACATTCTAAATAATATTCTTGTGGTGATATAGTGATGATAAGTGAACCGTGGAGGGTGAGAAGATGACACAACATATTTGTGGTGGTGACATAGGTGGTGTTGCTTTAACTAGTCATACTAAAAGTGATTTGGTGATGAAATCAAGTGAATAAATCATACTTAACTAAACAATCAATATTAATATTAAATTGCTGTGCAAAACTTGTAACCATTACAGAATAAACACTGAATTATAAAATATATAAATATATGCGTGTAGATTCATAAGAATTATATGTGAACAGTGAGCACAAATAGAACGGAAAGATACTTTTAATGAAGAAAAAACGAAGACAAAATTAGAAAACAGAGATAGAGAGAGACACATAGAGAAAAAACATACAGAGAGATATTAAGTACATATACAGAGAATTTTCGTATGTATCTTAATATTTTGTTCAAATTTTTAGAAAAGTCTTACAAATCATGGGTTTGGGGTCTGTTGATAGTGGTAATGCAAAAGTTGGAATCCTTTCTTAACACTCCGCCTAGAATCGACTCACACAGAAGCTTTATGAAACTTCTGAAACGTCCAAAATTCCGAAATTCATTTCCAGTATATTAATAAGAGTATTGTAAAAAACGTACTGACTCATATTATTATTAATTTTTATCTATATAAACGGCACAAATTGGACATAAAAATGTATTAGGTTAAAAAACGTGTTAGTTATTTAAACTACTACTGGCCCAAAGTACTGGCCGCTCGGCCCTTCTGTCTTTGTCTCGGAGAAACCATAGACGCGATACAGATTTTTAGTGTTGTGAATAAAAATGTTATGAAATTAGTATTAGTATTTTAAAAAAGCTGGTTAATGTAGTACGAGTAAGCATTTATGCAAAAAATGTTTACTTGATCAATCTCTATCCGTCAGGATGATCTGGCTGCCTTTGCATTATATAAAAACGTCCATGGTCATATAGAAACCAATGCTTAAGTAAATGTGAATTTATTGCAAATTATGATTCTAGTTAGCTGCGCTTGTGTTAGTTTTAGCAGAGAGGCTTTTAGTTTCAGCCTTGTGACTTTTGGCATTTTTGTGTGTGGCTGAGAGCTGCATTATAAAGTATTAAAAAACAAGCGAAGCAATTTGTTGATAAAAAATTTGGAAATGAAAATTATTATGTAACTGTTACAATTCTCTTGTTATTATGCATTCTTATGAGCTAATGATTGTGTCTGATGAAGATTGTGTTACAAAGTCATGTAGTTGATGTAATTTGATACAATTTATGTTGATAGCAACACTGTGTGCTGCATTATGTCTTTGTTGGAACTGCGCAAAATGGAAATTATCTGATAGAGAATAATATCACATCATATCATTTCACTCTGTTATTATTCGGATTTTCACTTTGTTGCTTTTCATAACACACCGTTATTGTTGGAGGACAATTGTGATCATTAGTGAGTCGGGCGAAATTTGCATGGATATTAAATATCAAAGAGGATGATGACAACACCAACCGAACGAGAAAACACGTTGATGCTTATATCATATTATGGAAAGATGGAATATCGGCATATTTGCAAAGAATGTGATACTATGTAATTTGACTATTATTGTGCTTTTTACCTCCATCCAAAGGAGACCAGGGAAACACACACGACCAAGAGATCGAGCAAGTTAAAGGCAGAACGGCAAAATGCTCCCTCATGAAGCACAAATCCAAAGGAAACCATCTTTAGGCAGATTTCTATGGTGAACACGGTTGTAAAGAAGTAGTCGAATTTGTTTAAAATCTGCAAATACAAAATATACAGAGGCAAACGTGGCCTTAGTTTTTTATAGTTCCACCAATAGGTACGGTGCATGAAATCATGATGCTGCCATTAAAGGCTTTTTTGTGGTCGTTTCTACTTGCTGGAGAACTACAGAATATTACATGCTTTCTCATTGAATGTTTGAAGAAAACTTGAGTGAAGCACTGTTGTGTCGAAGAAAAGTGTCGTTTGCATAATTTTATTAACCAAAAGACAATGAGCACGTATTCCAAGAAAAACGTTCCCAAGAGCAGGAAACACTATCACCATTCTGATCATCATCATCGTCATATCATCACTGTCATGATGGGAATGACAGGATAAAGAAAATAGAAAGCATGTTTACTGTTTACGTGCTAGGTTGCTGTGTGCCGACAAGGAAACTTGACACTTACCATGTTCCTTTCAGATCTCTCGTACAAGGGATCCTCACAAGCCAACATGGCAGATGATATGAGAATACAAACAAGAATCACATTGCCGAACATGCTGTGGTTGACAAACCAGTAGCAAAACACGCGAAACCTAGAAAGAGAAAACAAAGAATGGTTGGATAAGCTACGTTTGTGGCAAGAGACGTTTACTATTCTTTCGTATTTGTCATACTAATTTTGTTGCATATATGGCTTCGTGTTTCACAAATAATTCTGATTTCAGCTTTACCTGTTTGTATGGGAAAAAATAAAGAAGCTGCTAGCCTTTGGAAGAGGCTTTACTTTCATGCTTGATTTAATTTCGGACATTCGCCTAGGACGAGCTCCAGCCTTTGGCTGACCATCTTCTTCATCGTACTCCACGCCGTCTTCGTCCTCATCTTCTTCGCCTTCCTCATCATCTAAAAAGCATAAAAGCACACCATTGACATAGCATCAGCAAATTATATACTTTAACCACCTCAAACCAAGCATGCTTTTGTTAATACTTTATTCCCATATAATGCGACTCGCATTGCAAAGAATAAAACATTATGCTAAAATTGGGCAATGGAATTCATTTCCAAGTTGTAGGCGCATGATAAATATGAATTGTATGTACTTTTAGTATCCCATTGGCCTTCAGTTCGTTCATTTTTATCGGTTCAACAAAATGAGGGTCATTTTTGTTTCTTCTTGACTTTTCCTATCCGAAACTTTAAAAATGACTTTTTAATAGCGTACAAATAACCGGGAAGACGTATGACAATCCAGTTAATTGAATCCGAGACCAATAATACTCTGTCATTTTTTATCACAAGTAATATGTAAGCCCAAAGTGGTAAAAGATATATGACGACTTTTGTAATGTCTTCTCTTTTCTGCAGCCTTTCCGAAATAAAATTTGAGCATAGACTTTATGATGATATGCATACAGAAAAATAGGAAACATCAACGGAATAACGTATTATATTTTCTAAAGCATAAACCCTGCTGCTACGGATTACTGGGTATTTTGTAAAATTATAAGCCCAACCATAATACACCATATCATGGCCTAGTAAACAGTTGCAGTGGCCATAGATATTTTTTATGTTCAGTTGAACAGTTTGGCAACTAGCCGAATGACACGACACGAGAATGCCTTTTGGCCGCTGTGACTTGCTTTTATGGCAATTCTACAGTCCCAGTCAGCTTGACATTTTGTGATCATTTAGCCCCAAAAAGTTGCCAAGTTCATGTGTCCTTTTCTAAGCTGACCCGCACCTCTGCACAATTTTGTTCCTTTTTAAAGGAATGCTTTTAGGATTTCATAGAATTACCCGCTTGTCCCAAATTCAAAAGAAATTATTTAAACAGTCAGTTTTATTTGTTGGAACTTCTTACCTTCTGCCTCTCGGCTACCCTCAAAGTCTTCTCCTTCGGTGTCAAAGCTATTTTGATGCTCTACCGGCTCACTAGCTCGTCTGAAAGGCAGTAAAAGGAAAATTAACATGTTAACAGTTTTGAGAATGCTATAAAAATCCACAACATATAATGGATCTAGTTTTAGTACTTTATAAAAGATAATCATTAAAAAGCATCAGGAAAAATTATATAGTTTGAAATAGAATTGGCGAATTCCGTTCATTTTTAAAAGGACCAAAATGTTTCAAGTTGTCCATGAATTCTGTGCATTTCAAGGTTTTAACGTAACACGACAAAGATTGATACGCTGAATGTAAGTGAAAGGAGGCAATGGAAAGAAATGAATGAAAAGAGGACGGAGAAAGAAAAGTTTAAACCCAAGAAAAGCGAATAAAAAAGGGAGAGCGTGTGGGGACAGTCAGTATAGTATCTACGCAGCATGTGAAAAGAGTGCAGCAGCAATAAAATCTGTCCCAGAAAAGTTGTTCTAATCTGTGATATATAGGACTCGGTCATCCCTAAAAAAGGATAAAAAGTTACACTAAAAATGAGTGTATTCTGGAGTTTCATCCGATCTAATGCAATTAACCCGGCGCCAGCCTCTAAAAACTCTTCTCATCGTACATCTTTTTCTTCGCAGAAAGAGAGGCGAGACAGGAAAAAATAAGATGGACTGATGATGAGCATGAAATACTAGTGACAAGGTGGCGTTCCAGGGTAACGGCAAAGCACACACATAATACTATGCACCAAATCCTATTTTATGACCAAGACGATATAAATGTTGCGTTCTGCTGCACACGTACGAGTCAAGATTTGAATTCCCTTTTCAAGACATTTCCGATTACTTAAATCTTGTGCTGTTGAGTTTACTTTGAGGAAACTTTACTACTACCACCTTCAAGGGTTACCACCAAAATTTATCTGAAATGGCGAGTTTGCGTTTTGTTTGGCTCTTCAGTAAAGCAAGTTTCACTTCTTGCGTTTTTCTTTCCGGAAAACTAAATTGTGTTTGCCTGCAAACTGCGATACTTTACATGCTTGCTTTCACTCTGCAACTGCAAAAAGCTTCCGCACCACCACCTTACTATCTCCTGCTGCATGCAGATATTGCAGAGTTGCGTGCAAACCCTGTTGTCATTTTGTTGTTTATTTTAAATGTTTAATACTAAAAGTTTAAATGAAGTTTAAACCATTAAATGCATCGAGGCAGCCATTCTATAAAACATTAAACATTTACCCAAATGAATACAACTCAAAAAGCGTATCGGCAAGTCATAAACCTTTTGCTTGCCTTCATTTTATCAAAAGACAAAATTGTAGGCAAATGTATACTTAATTAACACCTAGGGTGTCATATTTCACACCTGTATTTCATATCCCCTTATTTAAGAACACTAGTCACGTTTTCAATTTATTTTTCAATAACGGGTTGTTTACGTATACATACTAGCTAGCGGGTGACATGTTTCTTAGTCTGTATTAATTAATAGTTCAAAACCATGGCTATCAAGCGTTGCTCTTGCTTTTTAAACAAGCACCCGTGTGACAGTCCAATCCCCGTTAACAGCGTAAATTAAATAGCTTTTCATCATCATTCATGGCAACGAAAGCAATCAAGCGGTATTTTATTTCGTTTTGCACTGTTATACTTTGTACTTGTGCCACAAAGGGAACATTTTTAAGACGAAAACTTTATAGACGACAGAGAGTAAAAAACGCTATTCACCGAATGTGTACCTGAATAATTGCAAAGCTACATTAATAAAACTTTTACTTGTATGCGTACGTTAGGGGGATAATAGCATTTCATATTTCATTCAATGAAACATGCATTTTAAAGCTAAATTATCATTAACCTTTAAACCATGCTCAAATAAAAATTTATATCTAGATTTGTTGATTTAACCAAGTTTTACTTGTAAGTTGTAACGTTTGAACTATGCTCGTATAATTACTTTTTTCCGTTTCACTTTAATCATCAAGTAGGACTCATGTTCTAATTGACTTTAATTGCAAATATAATTGGACCACTTCAAAGCACCCTTATCAAATATTTATTTATCATCAGCCTAGCAATGCCGTTATTATGTATGACGGTCTCCATAATGATTCCTATTTCATCCAACTTTTCAAAAAGAAGTTGTTCACAAACAGAAAAGTGAAAAAAGAGATGATGCGGCAACAAGAAAGCTGTTGTTACTCAGGTAATTTATGAGTACATTGGCATCGCTTTCCCTTTCTTCTTCTTCCTTGGCTGTATTTCATGTCCCGAGATAAAACAGAATACATGCATTTTGCCAACAAAAAAAAGTAAGGTGAAAGGAACCCGCATAATATACCGTTTACAAGTCCTGTGAAACGGAATCACACAAGAAGCGAGTCAATATTATGCATCCACTGGAAAGAAAATCGAGCAAGCCGAAAAAAGCATGTTAGCCCAGAAAGCAAAAAGAATTTCATAGGAAAACTCTTTTCAAAGTTTGTAAATAAAGTGAAGCTGATGACTTGATACACACATACTAGAAGTTGGACTACTCCAGAACCTTTTTTCTCTGGGAAAGGTCTCTAGTCTCTCGGCTAGTCTGCTGTTAAGTTAGAAGTGGAGTAGAGGTCTTAAGCACATGATCGTCGTCGTCATCATCATCATCATCACCATGATCATCCTACTTATTATTATTATTCCTATAAAAAAGAAGATGGTTACACACATAAAAAGTATATGTGTGTTTCGTATAACCAGCTGGCTAAAATATGTACCCGATTATTTTAAAAGGACCATGTCGATATTACTATAAACACTGTTACTTATATTACTGCTGTTGCGTTTCTTTCTCCACTTTTTCTTCTTCTAGACTAAAAAAGTCTTTTTAAGTTGCTAAACGTAAACTGGGCTTTACATTACTGGATTGGATGTAAAGAATGTAAAAGTACATTAACGCAAAGTTTTAGACGCGAGGACGACTGCCCTGCACCATCTCTATATATTACTAGTACTTGGTTCCACATTACATTCCTTGTGCTATTTTCCGTACAATTTTTTTCCGTTTCACTCTTGTTCCAATGGTTATCAACATGATCATCATGCACAATCTTCCTCTTCTTTACAAAAAGAATAGGGAAAAAAGTCACTTTTTTTTTCTCGGGATAAAAATGGAAAAATGTAGGACGACGGCAATGGAGCATCCCCTTTCTTTCCTTGGTTGCTCTCCAAAGGCCATGCTGCTGTTCTTGGGGAAAAGTAAAAAGATATCTGCTTAAGTCTTAAGTAGCTACTTCAACTTTCACAAAGACAAAAATCTGTCTTTTTTGGATTGTGATCCAGGACGACAAAGCGTAATAATAATAGTAATAATTTTTATAGGAGGAGGATACCTACAAACTCTTTTGGCGATACATGTAGTTTTCCGTTTTTAGAAGTACTGTGGAAAGTGGTGTAAACTAGCCACAACAATGGCAATATTCATATATATTTTGTTCGGAGTACTTTGTGATAATTTGGTGCTAGCCAACTTTACTTTTTGAGCATACATAACTTAGGCGAATGGCTACGTAGAATTTTATTACTATCACTTTGTAGCTGATCATGGATTGCAGCATTTAGGCTAGGAAAAGATATAAAACATGATGCTTACAAAATGATTTTTTAGAAACAAGTACAGAAGCAGAGACAAATAATGTCTTGTATACAAGTATGCATGTCTAAACTATTATAGAGCGCATTTTTAAGAAGCCGAACAAAGAGGTGTTATGTACGGGCAATTACGATGTTCACAAAAAATGTGAAGCTCGATGCAGCCAGGAAAAAAAATGCAGACGCAAATGACTCGAGAAATAAACAACAAGAAAGAGATCCTAAGGCAAGATAACGAGAACTAGACAAATTTCTCACGGAAGGAAAATATCGGTCTCTCTATACATTTTATTGGAATCTGGGGAAAGGGAAAGAAAGGTTGGTGATGAGGCCCATATAATCATTTAATAGAGCATTTATAACAGCCAGCGTATTTGGCAGTCTTGCACAAGAGAACTTTTAGAGTAATGCCTTCCAATGGCATTCTCGGCAGAGATTCCGTTTCCTTCTCCCAATACTACTTACTCTTATTTACTAATAGAGAAAGCTCAATCAAACTCAAACTAGAAAATTGATTCCCCTTGCTTTTTTCTTTCTTTCTTGGTTTTCCTCCTGTTAGTTACCACCAATGTGCGAATCTTGGGTTTATGTGTGAATTTGGTGAAGAGGCGCATCCAATACTTCCTTCGTAAAAGTATTAGATTTTTGCTGTAATAAACCGCGAAGAAAGTAGAACAAGAAGTAGAAAAGTATCGCTGGCAATACAAGTCTTCTGTGCAGGTTGATTACGGCCTGTAAGCCTGCATATAGGCGATAATCCCATTGCAATAATGTCATTCTCTACATGACAAAAACATTTTAATAATAACGTAGTTCTATTGGCAACAGTTTGGCAAATTTCAGGTTGAAATTTCAACTCAATTTTTTTCATTGTTATTACCGTGTCACAACGACAGATAGCGGACAAGGAAATATCCGTTTTTTTGTGAATCTTATGGCTACTTTACTAAACTGCCGACATGTATAGGCACAGGAAACACTTTCCTACTAAGTTACATTTTCCCACTATCCTCTTCTTCTGGCACGTCTCTATCATCGTCATCATCTGCAAAAGCCATATTATACGTAATATGGATGGATACGCTTGTTGAGTGGCAACAAAAAAGACGAAAAGAAGTTGGAGGACTTTTAGTAATAATGGCCTTTCCAACGACCCTATTCACTTTCACTTACATTCATTCCTTCATTCAGTCATTCATTCATTTCGACACACACACGGAAAAAACCCGGCTACACTCAACACATACACATTTATTATTGCTTATTGAGCACACTTGCAAAAAAGGCTAGAGTGGAGGAATACGAAGGAAGGAAGGAGAAAGCGGAAAAAATCTCTCATAAAAGTGACTGCAACACTGCACTACTCTTGGTTATGGACTAGCACTTTCTCCCTTCTTTATTTTTTTTGTTTGTGTAGCCATAAGAAAGATTTTGGCGAGAAGAAAGAGTAGGTGGGAAAGAATCCTCACTGCCACAATACTGACTCTGTTGATTACACATCTTCAATCTCAATCCATTTCGTGGACATGTAACTATTTATGTACATAATATAATGTCTTTTGGAAATGAAGAAGGCTAAAGACAAAAAGGATATTATATTTTGTCAAGAAGGCTCTGTGTCTGCAGGCTTCTTCATCATTGCACGTGTATGACAAATTTGTAGAATTGCTAAGAACAACTTTCTTCGCAAAGAGCGTGGCACACTTGACAAGTGGAGAAATAAAGGGGAACGAAAGAAAATTAATAAAAAGAGAAAGGAAATAAAAGGGCAAGGAAATTCAGAGAGACAAAAACACTTAAAATTACTGTGTGTGTGGTAGTAACTTGAAAGAGTCTGGTGTTGAGTAAAAGCCGAGAAAAAGATGCTACTCAAAGGGTATTAGTAAAGTGGAGGGATGGACAGATTGAAATAATAACATAAAAATATAAAATCTTGTGCTACTCACACATCGTCCGTATTGTCCCTCTGGTACTCTTCTTCAGCCTCTTCGTGCTCTCCAGCTTCGCTATGTTCTTTACTCGCGTTGTCCTCCCCAGCACAACCCTCTTTCAGACCTTCTTCAGCGGTGTCACCCTGCCAAGCCCAGACACAACAGAAAAATTATTACAAGGCTCATCAGTTGTGAAAAGCCATAACTAAACACCCAGGAAAAATAGGACATGGTAGGCAGTTTTGTTTTTGCATGGACTAACTGTAGTCGATTTCTATTTTTGTAGTCAAAATGATTGAAGTAGTTTAAGATTATGCGGTTTTATGCTGTTGTTACAAGTAGGGATACATACAATAAAGAACAGACAGACAAGTGGGCAAAATCAATCCCTTTCTCCCAAACTACTTAATAATTTAATCGGCTTGTTAGCATTTTTACCCAGTATTATATTATGCTCGACTGACTGCATTACCTACGTAAAAATATCCATTACTTGCCTGACTGCTGTTACTGCAATTTGAGTGAAAATTGGATTGAGCTGAAATTTCATACTTTGGGTCTAGCAAAAACATCTATTCTTCCTAGTATGAAACTTGCAGAAAATAAAATATAATAAATTTTTGAATTAAACTTCTCTCCAGCCAAACCTCATTATGCAGATGCAGTCGGGACTCTCTCTTTAAACATATTTTTGCTGTGGTACCACAAACCGGGGCTTTTGTGTCATGCTATCTCCTTCCTAAAATGCGACATGGGAGTGAATGATGCAGTAAAAGTCAGGTTCATTTTCTGCTGCTCTTCTCCTATTCCAGCAAGCTAGTTAATTTGCATGATAGTCGAAAAATGAGCCATTTTTTACACTACGCCCAAGAAAAATGTGTAAACTGGGTGAATGAGTTTACATGCAAAAACATTCTATATCTGCAGTCCGTTCCAACCAACACCGTCATTTGATATTTCGCATTACATCATAATAACTTTATGTTGTGTTGTTGTATATAGATCGGAAGTAATAATCAGAGTGATCACCAAGGAAGTTTTAAATGGGTAACTCTACCACGAGAAATAAATGGAAAAGCTAATTACCTCTGCGGCGACTTCACCCTCCTCCTTCTCTATTGCGGTTAATGAGTCCGCGTCTGCCAAATTGTCGACCGCAATGGCCAAAAAGACGTTGAGCAATATATCTGCATAGAAATAATAAAAAACAAAGTATATAAGTAATACAAAGACAGCATAAACAAATTTTTTGCTGATGATGTCTTTTGGCATCTTTTCTTTTTCTTTGTAGGAGGCACCCAAGCAATAAAAAGCCAAAAGTTTGATGGTGTCTACCGAAAACGGGTTGACAACGGCAGTGTGTATAAAAACCATGGAGATATTATGTTGTGACTGGTACTTACAGTTACCACAGATGAACAAGATGATAAAGTATATGCAAGCGATCACACCAACGGAAGATACGCCACCGTATGCAGCGATTCCCAAGTACATGACTTCGTTCCAGTCCTCACCAGTGAGAATCTGAGCAGCAAATAGGAGGTTTTCGACAGTGGTAAATAATAATGTGGGTAGATTATAGGTATGAGTGCACTTACCTGGAACACTGTGAGCAAGCTTTGCCAAAAACTGTCGAAATTGTTTCTCGGTTTGTCTACTGTCGAATCAAAGTTGAACTTTCCTCCAAACACCTGCATTCCCAGCAGCGAAAAGATCACAATGAAGAGGAAGAGCAAAAGCAGAAGGGATGCAATGGATTGGATGGAATTGAGAAGGGAAGCTACTAAATTGGAAAGCGATCGCCAATACCTATAAAATAAGAGCAATTAAATTATAAAGCAAGTACATTAATTTTAGCTTTGGTTTAAAAACGCAATTTAAACAAGGATTGACTCTTACTTGGTCACTTTGAAGACGCGAAGCAGACGGACACATCTAAGGACGGAAACACCCAGCGGTGGTATCACTTCAGAATTGGTGAGCACAATCTCGAGTATACTACTCACTACTACAAAGCTATCAAAACGGTTGAACAGGGAGACAAAGTAGCCCTGCAAATGGCATTCCCAAAGTAAAAATAACGCATATTTAAAAACTTCAAGTAGGCATTTTTATAACAATAGTACTCATAGCAACACCCCAAAGCATAATACATGTAAGGTTAATTTAAACAAGCACATTTTCACTTTATGGTTTATGTTACAACATCAGCATCGTCTTCATGTTTTAGGGATGACCACTAAATGACTACATGTAACTTGGCATTTTTAAACAAACAACAGAATACCCTTTCTTGGTATAGACTTGGTTTCATTATCATTTTCTATCCTACTAAATGACCTAAAGTGCTCTAAACAGTCACCACAATGAAAAGGGCACGTCTACTCGTGTGCTTTTTAGTAGCCATGAAGCCCCTACTTTTAGGTAGCATAACCTTCTCTTTCAAAGGAAAACTGAAATCACATAGACAAGAGCGATGAAAAGAGTTTCAAGTTGTCTTTACCAGGAAAAAAACCGTGCCCCACTTGGTGCGTTCGTTTTAACGACCCCCTTTTCCGTCTTTCACACACCCAAAAAAGCCTTTCTTTCTTTATGATTATACACCCATTTAAGAAGTTCGCCAGCAAATAGGAAGTCGAAAAAGAAGAACAGCTTGCCAAAGAAATCTCTTGCTGTTGCTTGCCCCTGCTGCTGCTGTGAAAAGAGGAAATCTGGAAAATGACTCTTCTACTTAAGATCAGCAAGCTAAGTGCCCGGAAGAAAATCGTTTCATCCTCCGCTTAAAGAAAGTTATACAGTGGAAAAGTGTGCGATGCTGAATTTGTAGAGGCTCGCAGCATAGCCAAGTAGCAATTTGTATGTCAATATTATGCAGAATTTGTGTTGGGCACACATAAAATTGTTCCTCTTTGGCCATTTTCGTTGCGGTCGGTCAAAATGGCTGCTGTCTTCATTCAGCTTTATACTAACCTAATGACATCTTTCACACGAAACGGGTTATGGGATGATAGCCTTTTGCCACTTGGCTCCCAAACTCTACTCTGACATTGGCTCAAAGACCGAAAAAGCATGGCAATAGAGCATATATTTTTTATTGTGTTCTCACGCGACAAAATGCGTACAATTTTATGGCAAAGTTTTAAATTTCTTGGTGGGGTGTGCGTGCTTGTAAATAGACTGCGATAAGTATGATAAAAGCACAGGAGTTTGTCTCTCGTCTACAAAGATAAAGCTTTTGGATGGCAATGCTATATTAAATTCTGTAACCAGCCACCGGCCAAATTAGGTTACCCGTCTGGTGAAAGCAATTCTTCCTGCTTTGTTAGGCATTAAACGAGCTACGTTTTGCATTAAAGTTTAGTCAAATACTTTTCTTTTGGCGGAGCGGAGGTAATTTTCCGTTTTGCTTATGTCATTACTACATTGCTTTGAGTTTACAGTTTGTAGTACACATGCTTAGCAACTTGGCATTACAATCTATGATGTTTTGAATTAGAGAACATGGAACTGATAACAAGCTTACCTGAAAACCTAAGCTGAACATTTTGAGAAGCATCTCCATGGTAAAAAGGACCACGAAAAAGATATTGGTCACCTCTGAAACAAAAGGAAAGTGTGCATAAGGAATTAAGT
Organism: Entomobrya proxima; assembly: GCA_029691765.1. Lineage (NCBI taxonomy): Eukaryota > Metazoa > Arthropoda > Collembola > Entomobryomorpha > Entomobryidae > Entomobrya > Entomobrya proxima. The sequence continues at coordinate 16,516,847 of CM056173.1, forward strand.
TATCATCAGACTGTGCCAGGCTATTATTGGAGTCATTGAACTGACAAAATTTCCAGCGCATGTAGCTCTGATCTTTGCCAGTCTTCATATCAGTTCAACTCATATTAAACTTTACGTCAATAAACACTAAAGTACAGATCCGATAACTATTACGCCCTTTTCTTTACATAATCAACCGCACGCGCGAGCTAAATATCATCCATCACTCATCTTACTCTCATCTCATGTTCAAACTAAACTTTTTACTGTTGTAGCAACACATGCCCCAAATCACTGCTGGAAGATCTCACTTTTCAAACTAGCAATAACTGTAATTGAGCCTATTAGCTCCAGTATAAACTTTTGATGGATAAGGCAAATAAATGACTAGTCAATACAAGCTAATTGCCTTGTTAGCTCAGTAGGACTGTCGAGTTGCTGGAAAATGATATTTCATAAACATGTTTGTGCTTCTCCTGCGAAACAATTAGTGAACAAGAGGGCAATTTCCACAGATAATTTAAAAACGAGGTCATCCGGGCAATAAGAACTGGTTTATTATTGCTTTCTTCCCAGATGCTTTAAAGTTTGGCAATTCAGTATCTCTTTGGCGAACAAATATTTTGTAAATGCAAATCCAACCCTTACCTTGAAAGTCATCAAGCCACTTGGGTTGTTGATAGTGCTCTGTGGCAAGTATACCCGTGTTTAGGAACACTAGCACGATAATTAGCCAGTAGAAAGCCTGCGATTTTACAGCCTTCCTGCAAGCTCGGCGCATTCTTCGTATCAGCCTAAAACATAAGGGGTGGAAAATGTCCCATACTGTTAGAGTAGTCGTACAAAATAATATCAGAGCATTTTTTTCCATTTTGGCAATACATTCCTCATTAATAGCTCATTCCGTTCTACTATATTTTTTATTTTTCCAATCCAGCCAGTACTACATGCAAACTGGACAGGATAAATACATAATATGCACTACTACAATTGCTAGACTATCATCATGCTTCTAAAATCTAGTGACTAGATATTCTAGTCTGCATATTTCTAGAATAAAAAGTGTAAAATGAATCACTAAGTTGCATTTGGGGCAATATGAAACTCATGCTGGAATCCAGTGCTGTTGAATGCGCAATAAGATAACATACCAAAATGTTCAGCTTAACGTACCATTATACCGACATGCTTTAAAACCGGTGAAAATTAATGCAAAGAAAAGATACCAAATCTTATAGTACTAGACTTATAGACTAAAAGGTAGCTTGGTTTTATAGGTGTGCATTCAGAAAAAATGAGCAGGTAAAATCATGCAACGTAGTATAGAGAAAAAGGCAGAGGCTATAAAACCCTCAAGTTAGTTGTGTGATGAATATGTAATAGTGTCCGTCTATTTGTATCTAAAACTGTGAGGATAGCAGTGCGGTGTGTCGGTGAGTCAGTCAAATGTTTTGTGTAGTGAAATCCGTATAAATGTGTGTATATTTAAGAAATTTTGACTTTTTCCAATTGGAGTATTGGAAATCTCTAGTTTTTTGCAAATATTCAAAAAGTTTCATGGCTAAAAAGATCATCTTCTCGACGATGATGCATGTGGATGCATGCCGCCTGATCGAACAAAATGAAATCACTCTCCCAAATACTTTACCGGATAAATAAACCTCTTCTAAATGAACAAAGTCATAAGTAGTGCCACTATTCTCATGGTCGTAGATGCAATATTTCTGTATACAGTCAACACGCCCTATTTTTCTGTTATTTGCTCTACGTCTGGGTAGTTTTCTTGTTAAAGCAAATATTCAAGTCCAAGTCACAAGTACTTTCTCCATTGTTGTCTGCTGCTACCACTGCTGCAGCTTTGCTATCACTCCAGCACTTGTGAATACTAACGAAATGCTAACTGAACTTTTTTCCTCTTACTAAAACATAGAGAAAAGAAACATGTTTCACTCTTTTTTTATCAACTTTATCTCTTTTAATCTAGTCAAGATGAAAGGGATTTTTTATAGTTCGATTCGATTTATCTATACCCTCTTAACCATGTTCATCACTGCATTGTCCTTCAGCGGATTCTTGCATACGAAATAAAGAATAGAGTTTGGCAAGTAGGAGTACATTGGAAAAATGGATTAGTCAGTAAATATTCAGTCAGTATTGAGGAATTCGCAAACTCTTCATGGTCTATACAATCAGCACAAATGTATAACCTAAATCATATATGTCGACTTGATGTTAAAGCAGTAAGTAATGTTGCAGTTTTGAAGCTTAGTCATCATAGCTCACAAGTATAATATACTGGTCTAGAATTAAATGAATTCATAATTCTTTTGTTCTCGCATTAAATGTTTATTACCTTGGCAAACTTACATGCAATTTTATTACACACAGAGTGTGCACCTTTCTTCGGCAGGGTTTATAGTTTTTGGCTGATGCATTACTAGTCATTAAAAATGGCATTAAAAGCTGAATTCTTGCAGAATATAATTTGCTGTAGTTGTTATGTTTTTGTGGAAGCACGTAGAGATGGTATTTTTTAGTGCGTGTGGTTTGTGAGCGTGTTATGTGTTAAATATTAACTTAAAGGTAGGTAGGTAAAAGGTACATGTATTTTTTTGGATTATATGCTTACGCTTGTACTTGTGTGATGATGTTCAACTGTAAGTGAATATTGATACTCGGCTTTCGGACTCTGTAAAATGGATTGAAATTATTTTATATGGTCCATGACATTACAAGGGTATATTGTTATTGGGTTCAATGATGAATTGCTTTTGTGGGAGAACTACATTTTAGCTACATGACTGAAGAAGGAAACCAATATAAATTATTTAGAGAAAGTAATCAAACATTTTGTGAAGTATGATTCTCGGTTGTCTAAATAATTACATCTACAATGAGGCTACGATATGAATGAATGAAGTATGAAACCGTGTATGAACTTTTATGTTAAATTAATAACAAGTTTTGTTCATTTTTATTGTGCCCCTCTTACCTGTCCAAGTCTCTCTTTTTCGAGTGAAACCAGGGCAGTTTTTGTGATTGAGCGGGATCATTTTCATTTCCTTCTTCTTGAGTGGCCACCTCACTGGTTCCTTTTGCTGTTACAAGGAAAAATTCCACGAAATCAATAGAGTAGATGAAGTAATGGAATAAAAAACATAAAAAATACTTATGTAAGTAGACATTTCATAATAGCATAGTCGCTTTTCATAGAATTAATTTGAGCGTTTAATTAGCATCTACAGGTATCTTTCTTACCTTTCTCCTCTCCGTCCAGCTCAATGTCTTCCGCTTGTGTAATCCAGTCCAAGTACCCTCGTAAATCCTCCTCAATTTGTTGTTTTTCTCGAAGCTTTTGGAAGTCGCCTCGTGCTTTTGCTTTTTCTCTTTCTTTGGAAAACTCACTGGTGCCATGAAAATTGTAATCCAAGAGAATGAATTCAACAAATGTCATAGATCATTGCACCCATTCAACTCTGGACTCTTTTGAGCTTAAGCAATCAGGGTAAACTTGAAACCCTTGTTCAAGCAAAGACCAGTTGGACAAATAATCTTGTTTTCTCAAAGAAAAACAAGCTCTGTTGACTTAAATAAGAGGATTGACATACCCACTCAAAACGCCAAGAATTAGATTCATGACGAAAAAGGCACCAATAATGACCATCGAAATAAAGTAGACCCACTGCCACGAACTGCCCATGGAATCTTGAATCTGTAACACAACGGTGAATATTTCAGTGTCCTAAATGGTCAGATTTCTTGACGACGTAGCTTTCTCTTTGAACTTACATTGTACATAACGTTAGTCCACCCTTCTAAGGTAATACATTGAAACACGGTGAGCATGGACAGTCCGAAATTGTCAAAGTTCGTAATGCCCTTGTTTGGACCTTCCCAGTAGCCCCTACACACGTACTCCCCCTCACACATGTACGCACCTCCACAAGGCACTGGCTCATCCATCATTTCTCCTGTTGGCACGTGTGTCATGAGAAGTACACGTGATTATCGGGGCCAAAAGTAATTGAAATCGCATGTGAAATAAAATGGAAACGGTTTTAATTACCCGTGGCATTGTGGAAGCACGTGCTGTGCATCTTCCCAGAAAATAGCTCCAGCCCGACAATAGCGTAAATGATTATGACAAAAAGGACGAGAAGAGCGATGTGGAGTAAAGGCACCATGGCACGAAGAATTGAATTCATTACTACTTGTAAACCTGTCGAGAAACGTGATTGAAGCAGAAGAAGAAAAGAGGAAATTAATTGGATGGGTAATTGGGACAGAAGAAGATGGAGTTACATGATAGGTCATTGAACGATCTCTAAAGCTGAACTCAAAAGCGAGTGTTTATCAAACCGTCAAATAAATAGGAAACGAACATTGTTGCTCGAACAATAGTTTCATCTCATAAATTGGAATTCTTAATCACAAACTTGATGTGCTTTCAACAAGTTAAAGTAATGTAAAATGATATTGCCAGGTTATGAAACAGTTTAGTTGTGTAATCTTGTTCAGTTGACAACTTACTTGGTACTCCTGACACTAGCCGCAACGGCCGTAAAACACGGAATGCTCTGAGTGCTTTCACGTCAAACCCTTCTTTCATCAGGTTTGACAGAGCTGTGCTAATAATTCTGGAAATAATGAAGAACACAAGACACGCGTGAACGAACGGAAGAGGACATTATTTACATGGATAATCACAAATCAGTTGTAATTTAGCGCAAAAAGTGATCCCATTAAATCCATATTGCTGCGGCTTACCCTATAACTACTATAGTAAAATCGAGAAAGTTCCACCCGTTCCTGAGATAGGAGCCCGGGTGGAGTACAAATCCATAAGCGATGATTTTCATGATGCACTCTGCGGTGAAGATTATTAGAAAGATGTACTCTATCTTTTCCTACAATGACATAAAAAAGGGAATAAAATACAATAAATGCGAGCAACTTGTCATAAATACTACACTTGTCACTTGAATTTAAGTAAGTTGTTTGTTTACCAGCGTTTGATTCGTACTGTTCGAATCACTGTTTGGATACGGAGTGTAAACTGCCAAGGCCACACAGTTTGCAAAGATTGTCAAGAGGATCAGGTACTCAAAAGGTCTGAAAGTGACATTAGTCAAATATTAGCGAAAATAAAACGGAAAATTTACAAAAGCTTTCATCTAGCAACTGTTCCGTACATTCCAGCATATGGGGCAACATGAGACCATGTAAACGAAAAAGCGTAGAAACCGGAAATCTATACTCTACATACTGTTTTTCATTAGCTTTATTGTAAAGTTAGCAGCAGCCTCAATGACTTTTTGTATTACATTTGCAAAAGGGTTTTTTTGCAAAAAATACAATAATATATCTGGCTATTATGGATGGATAATGTAATCTAATATAACAGGTTCTTTCACATGAATGGATGAAGTGCTGGGCAAGTAGGAAAGATGATGGAAATCGAAAGAGGTAAATAAGTTGGGAACTGATAAAGAAAAGTACACGCCAGAAAAGTAAATATGAGTAGGCGTCATCATAATAGGCTTCTTGGTATGTGCTGCCTGCTGCTGCTCTTCACAAGGAAATAAGTAAATAACTGATATGAAACACATTTTCCTTTCCTTCTATAAAAATGGACAATACGGCTATTTATCAAAAATAGTGTTCTTTGTTGCAGCTTGTTTGCTAGCCCTCCTGCTGCTGGCTTCTTTGTTACGCGTATTATTTGGATAAAGAGTGGACAAAATGAAAAAGAAATGCTCGATACTGAATACTTGCCAGAGAAAGCAATCTGATAAATAAGTGCTCCAGCTTGTCACCATTTTAAGCCACCTTTCATGCATGTATGGTATATATTCACAGTGTATTTGGCTGGATATTTGAGCAACACTAAACAAGAAAGTATAACTACACTTTATAGAGAGTAATGTCCAGAAGATTTCAGCAAAAAAAAACGGAGTAAACAGAAGAACCCCATCGTGTTCTTGAACATGCTCGCTGCTCTTCTTCACTCGCCAACTTTGCCAGAGTGAGTGGATTGTTGAATAAAAAGTTAATTGAATTTTCGGATAAATAAGACAGACCACTGCTGTGAATAAATTGAGGCTTAATCGAGCTCGTGCTGGCGAGCTCTCCCGTTTACATGATCATTCTAATATCATTTCAATAATAATATGGTAACGATGTACTGAAAAAGGAAAACTTGGGGACTCAAGAAGATTCTGAGTGACTTACTTCCATTCGACGACATCAATGCACAGCTTTCGTATAGGATTTTTTAACGTGAAGCAAAAGAGGGCCCGCTGCGGGCGGTCAGGAACTGCCTTCCCGCGGCGGGCAACTTGCCTCCTCTTATTGGCAGTCATTGACGTGGCACTTAGGGCACACTGCCATGCCGATGATAAAGGCTTATGATTTGCTCCAGCTACCGCTGAGGAAGGACCTGCGGTGGCGTCTCCTTCAGCCCCCGGTGGAAATACGCCAGCAACGGCAGCAGCCGCGGATACGGTGGCTACTGCGATTCCCGGTGGAGCTAAAATCACATGCGGGGTTACTACGCTGATAGGAGGTGCAACGCCCAAGGGAGGCGGAGCCCGGGGAGGGGCGGTGGAGGAAGACGGAAGGGAAGCGGCAGCCTCGGTGACGCTTAATACGAGCGGGTTCAATGGGCTGATTACTATTGGAGGGCTCCCGGTGGTTACCTCTCCAGGATATATGCCGTGGAACCCTTCCCCACTCCCAATGTCATAGTTTCTTGCAGCACCTGCAATAGAGTAAAAAAAAGGAAATGGTTTTGTAACTTGATATGTTTATCAACAGACTGTTTTCAGTTTGATGTACGATAGCCGGAAAGGATTTTAAGGCATTTCCAGCAAGTTAGGCTACCCAGGAGAGACTGGTAAGCTTCAAGGATGTACTTGAGCACTAGCCACTGGACAAGAAGAGAGATGAGAAAGGAAAGGCAACTTCCTTTTCATTTTCTCTACTCCGACTGAGATGCTCATTTGTGGCAATCATTTATCACTGGCTATTTTTACGTGCGTATATTGTACAGGAAGCTAGATGTGTGGTAAGAAAAGAAACGGAAAAGATGAGAAATTCGTTTGGATACTTTTGCTCATTTGCAGTGGCAATCAGAAATAGAAAAGGCGATGGTCCAAAAAACATAATAAAGCATCTTGCGAAAGCTACTACTACATTTAGAATCAGCATTCCACGGTAGCATTTTGGCTTGTGCAATCTAATATTTAGGTGTGTGTATGTGTACGGGAAACGTGATGATGAAATGGCGAACATCTTCCTGCTGCATTTCTTTCTACCGCTGACGGTATGGGTGGGCTAGAGATACAGACATGATTAAAGAAGGAAAGCGTCAATTTATTAAAGGGAAGTCAAAAGCGAAACTAGAGTGTATTGAAAATTCGATGGAAATGGTAAAAAAATATGTACAAGATAATCTGTATTACAGTTTTATGCAGGATAATCAATAATCAGTTATAAAGTGAGTGGGTGGAATCAAACATCTATTTTGGTGATAATCACTCGCTAGTAAAAACATGCGCTATTGGTTGTTACTTAAAATACAGTGCAAAAATAGTCTCGACAAGTGTCTTGATATTGGACATCAAAAGTTTGTTATAACATTTATTCCATGTTTAACAGCTTACACATGTTAAACCAAAGCATGTACCGTTTTCCCTTTCCGTGCTGGCAGGAAATTGGAAATAAAGAGAAAAATCTCAAGACTGGAATCTCGAATCTCAACCTTATTTCGAGCATGATTGGCAACATGAAACTGTGGTTTATACGGATAAACAATGATAAGCACTTTACGTTTGTTACTTTTTAGCAAATATTTTGTGCTACTTTTGCGTTAAATTGAGTAAAAATGTTTTAGTAGTTTGTAGTATCTTTATTCGTTTCTATGTGATTTTTTTCTTTGAAAATATGTGACCAACCACAAGTCTTTAGATAACTTTGAAACGTGTACGACAAAGACATATGATGCATATCATAGAAACGTATTGCGTTTTGGCAGGTTTTGACAGGAGTCATAGTGCACTTGACTATGTGTGCATAAATTAAAGTATTTGTATGCAAAGCACATCCATTTATCAACATGAATCTTCTAAAAGCCTTTTTGCTACCAAAAGCTTCCGCTCTTGGTATTGATATTCCACGTCAAAGTTGAATTACTCAGTGGCCTACGAAATATGTACTCATATTTTCCCTCAATCTGTTGGAGAAACAAATGTTTGACGGAATCCATTGAAATGCGCAGATGAGCTCGATTTCCAATCCGAAATATTTTCCTTCCAGATTTCACCAGTTTTGTCAACCAGAGGGAATTTTTGTGGTCATCCACTTCTAAACCATCATGGTTTCCATGGATAAAACATCTTGTGACGGTAAGTATCCTACATTTTTCTACTGCAACGAACAAGACACCGCTGGCATCATCATGATAATGCACATAACTTTTAGACATCCATGTAGTAAAGAGTAAAGATATGGTCATGTATGGAATGCATGCTCACATAATGCCGATACATTATTTCCAAGAACGTACAAGACAAGGTGGTCAGGGAGAAAAAAACGCTTCCTTTTTCCTTTCCATTATTATCATTCTACCAGTTCACATCATCATGTCAGCAGCCAAAGTGTGTAATATGAGGAAAATTTGTACGTGTGCTGCACACTGACAAGGGACTCAATGTCCATCCATTTTTACTTTGGCAATCTCTTCTACTTTCTTCCCGTCTCACTCACTTTTTCTCGTAGACAGACAGACGTCTATGAATAGAGGGACAAGTGAGGGGTAAACCGAAACCTTTTCCCCTCTTTCTCCAAAAAAAGCAAAAAGCAGCAAATCTTTCTCTATCTTTCTCCCTCTCCCTGCTGTGATGATGAAGGATATCAGCACTGGATGTTTCTAGCTAAATCCAGCAACCAGGTAGTTTCTCCCATCAGAATATTATACAAACCATAATAACGCATAGCAGTAGGCAATCGTTTTGTTATCCATTTTTTTTGCAAGAGTTTAACTTGCGTACTTGTGGCGCTGAACTTTTTTCCCTTGAAAATATTTGCACATCCAGCAGTTTACTACTCACTCGCTCATTCTACATTCAAACAGAATCTGGGATGCGATAAGATATTTTGGGAAAAAACGTCAGCATGGTAAGCACACACGTATTTATGTACGTGTATTACTTACAAACAAACAGAGGGAAAGTGTTGGTCCGTGTCTGCCAGAAGATGCGGTAATTTATATGATGCATGCAATCCTGCCTCGTCTGTGTCGAATTTCCAATATTTTTACCGATATCTAAATCCATTGACCACCAACATTGTACTAACGTGGAAGAAGCAAAACCAGCAATGCACCAGTTGAGCCGTCCATTTTTATTTGATTGATGAAGCGTTGCATTTCAACAAGGGACAGTCAATATTTATTGCAGTAAACGTGCCTTCATACAACCCGTCACCATATTTCTTTCCGAATAGAGCAGTATTACAGTTTAGCAACAACGAACACAGTTTTCTTGTGCTACCTTACCCGCCTCCGCCGCCACCACCATTTCACCTATTGAGATCACCTCACCGCTACCACGCAATAGACATTTCATCCTATCATCAATGTGATCACGGTGATGACGATGATCATGTTTTGTCAGCGGATTCACTAGTTCTACCAAAGTATCAATTTTACAAATTGAGTTGGCCATCCCTTTTCAGATTTTCCGTTTTGCACCTTCCCTTTTCATCATTTTTTACTATACACCAGATTGGCACACGGCTGAATGTACCTGTAACGGAATTAAATGATGAGAGTGTATACACAACACTCGTACAATTCAGAGAAAATTGTGTATTCCCTCCAAATCTTTCTACAAAGAAGGTACAATGTGTGTAGCGTTTTTTTTTTTCAAAATAACTTGTATGTGTAGTATTCGGCGTGCCGTGCGTAAATAATGAATGAAATTGCCTTTACGTTTATATATCGAGAAAAGGAAGACTAAAAATGCCAAAATTGCAGTGTAGTGCATGTTATCTTTTGGGCTAAAAATGAAAAATCTCCTTTTACCGTCATCTTTTCATTTTTTCAAGCTAGTCATCTTGCTAATTATTAATTGCTGATTGCTGCTCTGTTACTGCAACGTACAAATGAATACCTAACCATATTTTACCTTGCTTACTAAAAACTTGGTTACAACTTGCTGTACTAACCTAACATAAAATGTAACGAAATCAAAGGTACAGTCATTAAAATGTTTGATGTCAATACTCACCCGGTCAGCGTGCTACTACCTTCTCTATTTTTCGCACACAAGAGTACATTGACAGCGTTGAAACTTTCTTCTCTCTTGTCATAGAGTATTCTTGAAGTCATTCCCGTGAGTCAATGTAGTAGTAAAAGTAGTACATCATCAAGTTTATATAACATTTAGCATTACGCACCAGTTTCATCCTCTCAAGAACGAAAATGTGGGCCAGGACATTTTGCAAGTAAACGTGCTGGTAGTTGTTCATATAATTCTAGTAAAAGCTTAGAGAGAAGTATGTCTGCCTACAAATAATACATTTTATCACAAAGTATATCAAAAGTTGCCAGTTAGCACAACAGCAACCCAGGGACAGACATATTTTTTATGATATTAGCGGCAGCCACCCAACTACTTTCTCGAGAGCATCTCTCTTTCCCCTCTTCTTTCAGTCCGCTTCCCCAAGTAATATTCAGTGAGCAAGAAGGGTAAAAAAAGTTAGTACAGCTGAAACAACTATTTCCGATTTTTTTTATGATTTTACTATTACTGCCTCTCCAACAACTACAACTGCTCTTACTGCTCTGCCACAACTTACTACAACCACTGCCTAATCTGGATTTTGAGAATCTCTGTAGCGAGAAAAGAAGTAGCATCTACACAGAGCATCTCACTCCTCCTCCACCGCCTACAATATAGCAACAACGCAAACAAGAAGTCGGAAAAGTGGCAGGAGCAAGAACAATTTTCTCTGCAAAAAATAATAGATAAATCTGTGTATTGTACAATGTGTAACAACTACATCAAACTCACAACAGCCTTATTTCTCCCTTAAACAACATTATGCAGACAGAGGAAATCCAAGCATGAACCAAATTTTCACAAAAGGCAAAACCACCTAAAAAAGACAGAAAAACAGGATGTTGCTTTGTGTCGTCTTTTGTGGTGGGTACACACACATTTTTTCATTCATACTCGGAATAAAGTAAACACTAGAATATTTTTCATGCGGCAGTAGCTATATCCCGGCATGAGAAAGTAAATCCACATTGTGTACAGCTTTCCAGAGAAAGCTGCCGTTATAGTTATTACTTACAAGAGCAAAGCACACAAGTTACCCCGATTTTCCCATTCGCCATGGCCCTTCAGTGTTCAATGCCAAAAAAAGACGTTTTTACAAAGACTTGGTTATAACTTACAAGATGATGTAAAAGCTGTGATAGTACTGACAGCCCATAGAACATTTAACATTTTGCTATATATACTCAGTTGTGTGTTTCTTTCTGGTTACCTTCAAGCAAAAATCAACGAATATAAAATGTTAGTACATTATACACCCTTACGATGACTAAAAAACTAAGCGAAAAAAGGTTTGTTTCTCTTGGCTGACATTGTGTGACGGGAGAAAGTCGTCGTGGATGGAAAGACGGAACAATATATTTTCCCTTTTATTTGCCACCACCAGTGGCAGTATAAACTTGCCCTGGAACAACAACCAATAATCCAAACAACAATGACGTTGTAATGATTTTTACTGCAGGAGTAAGTCTACAAGGGCTTACTGTCTAGTATACATTTCCCCCCATTTTAGCTTGTAAGGTTATAAAAGTCATCATCATCGTAACAGCAGCAGTAGCAGATGTGAAAGTAATGCGATGCAGTAACATGGCAATATGATGAAGATCTCCACTCAAAATTTGATCTTTCACACTGCAGGCCATTATATACTACACTAGTACGGAGTGGAGTGTATTGTGTAAACTACTTTTATGGATAAGCTCCATTATGTCCATGTGTTGCATAATCATCTTTTAGGTGATTGTTATGCAAAGCTGAACTGTTATATTGCTCGTTGTTTATGTTTCAGAGTGAAAGAGCATGTCATCCTGTGAAAAGATGCAGAGATGCAGCTTCCAAACAAACAAAAACATATTATGTTATAAAGTCAACTTAATAATCATCATCCAATGTAGTTTAGCACTGTGTTTTGTTTACGATCCTCTATGGCCTATACATGCTTGCTTTCCATGTGCAATAGAATAATATTGTGATATAACAGGATTCTGAAAGATGCTACTGGTGACACACAACAAAGGGGACAAGGATATTAAATAAATTGCCAGAAAAACAGACACACTGAGAGGCTACACATATTATAGCTGCATGCTTATATTATTTTTTGGTTCCTTCCTAGTGAAAATGGCTAGCAAGAGCTTTTTGATGGCTTCCTTATGGCAATTAGAATAAACTTTTATGTGAATCGTCATCATGATCATGCTTTTGCTATATGACCTCCCTTTGTACTAGTGAAGTATTCACATTCTCCATCATTGCTCACCATATTATCCTTTCCGCTGTCGCTATATTATTATAACGGAGGAAAATTGTCGGACAAGGTAATAACGGGATTGAGTTACGGTGAGATGCACAGACTTGATTTTTATGAGTATTTATGAACATAATTTTCCAACCGTGGCGTTGTCACTGTCATTGAGTTGCAAACTATTTTTTTAGCTGAACACAATTCTTGATTAAATGTGGGTAGAACCATGATAATCTGACCTTGTGCTCTGTTACACACAACTTTTCTAAGGAAAAGCGACAAAAGTTTGCAAACAAAATGTTTGCTTTTTCTTGGATTTTTTGCAAAGCAAATATGATGAACACGTAATAATATATAGCGACTATATACAAAAGTGCATGCATTTAGTTAACTACACGGAAATGTTTTGCAATATAAGCATTTAAGGATATTCTTTCCTTATGCAATGAAATAAAGAATAATTGAATATAATTATTTTTCAACAGACCGTTTTTGTGTATTAAGTACAAGGATAATTCCCTGGTTGGCAAGTTGGCAAATTACACATTGATCCGGCTTTAAAAAAGACTACAATAATATTATGCATTCCGATTCAATGGTAGTTATTTTAAAGGTTAGCAACTCGTTTATGATTTATTGAAATTAGGATAGGCATGTTTGTTGCGTTCCCATTACAATGGAAATGACAGAATAACTTGGTGTTACTTGGTGGTTGGATGATCAATAATCAATGAAACTTGGTATAATACAATATAATTGCCACGTTTATACTTTATATCAATATCAATACAATCATAATCATCAAAAACAAGGCCTTTTTGTGAGCTAAGTGAGTCTGCAATTCAGTCTTTTCAACAAATCGTCATTAAAAACGGTCATAAAACAGTTACTATTATAACAGATTCGTCCCAATGTTCCGCTTCTCATGCATGTTTTATAAATTGTTTCCCAATTGCTATCACACCATTACTATACCCCATTCCGCAAGAAAAAGATTAATTGCCGAATAATTGTTATCATTTCCTTGACGAAATTTTATGCAAAGTGTAAATTGCACTGGCACGACATTCATTCCCCATTTTGCATGCCATTCAAATCCCTCTCCCCACAACTTTCTTAACACACCAACAGATCACACGCCTTTCTCTTTTTGTTCTTTTGATAATGGCATTATTAACGCAATAAAATTTGGTTTCGTTTGCGGTATCTACCAACTGCCTATAGCTTTCAATTGAAATAACCATAACTTAACTGATATCCTTTTCCTGTATAGAGCAAATTGCATCACTATAGACAAAGCATACAAAAAACCGCTGATGACTAGCACAATAACACTATTCGCATTCTTGATGATGATCATCATGAGAAATTCATGTAAATGATTATCTGATATTGCATCCATCCACCACCGCCACCGCGTCGCGTCGCCAACAAAGCAAAAAAAATTCACAACAGCAACTCGCTCACATCATCTCCCTTTGTAGCCTTTTTAGCTCTCGGTTCGTCGCCAAACCGTGCAGCAGAATATGTTGGCTGACTACTCCCTCCTCCACTCCACTTTTCCTCCATTTCGCTCAACAAGATTCAGCCAGCATGCATAAAATGATCACCATCCCCGCACCACGCCACACACACACGCACACACTTCTCTAAATTGTATACGCTCTCATTTCATTGTTATGAGTATCATCTTACAAATTTGTTATTTCTTCATCCATGAGAAACACGAGCAGAGAGAATTAAATAAAAAATATAATACTGCAAAGTAGCAGAGAATTAGTTGGCAGCACGGGCCACGGACAAAAAACAAACAAATATTCTCGGACCAAAAACACATTTTGTCCCACACACAAAACACCACCAACATATTATATACATTATCATTGGCCATCTAAAAGAGGAGAAGAGAAGGCATCAGGCCAAGACGAAATAATGGGTTATCTTGAATCTAAAATAAGAGGAGACCTTTTCACAGCGCTCAGAAGCAGCGTTTTATATAGAATTTTTCTTACTGCTACACATGATGTTGCCTGCCTGCCATTTAATAAATCACCGTGAGCGTGCCAACAACAAGCGTGACATATGCGTTTCTTTAAAAAAAGCCAGTATTGCACTTATGCTTAAAAGATGATATGGAAAAATAGTTTAATGCTGGGCGATCAACAAAACGCGATACCATAAATACCCTCGTGTTGTGTGCCATGACAGAATATAAAAGGAGAAACCGGGAGAGAGGAATGAGAAAAAAATAAAACAAATTATTTTTGTCTGGTGGTCTGCCTAAAGAGAGAAGAGACGGAACTGAGAAAGAAGAACACGAGAGTTTGAACTTAATAACCCTTTGAATTGTTTGTCTTTTACAGACGATGACAGACCAACTTTTTCTCCTTCTGCTTTCTTTCTCACTCTCTCGTCTTGGTTCCATCTCACTCTCTTTGGTTGGCTTGAAGTGGCATTATAAAATAAATACATTATTTATCATTTAGAAGAATAGTGCGACGACAGAAGTATACCATCAGTATATAGCCAAGTATAATATCAGATGACAACTGGGAGTCCAAAGGGAAAAAAGTAATAATTAACGAGTAAAAGATTTATTGTAATGGTGACAATTTTTGCAAACAATATTGTCTGCGCGCAACCAGAGACAAACTAATCTATTGGCAATAAATTTTGTTCCATTTTTTGTTTCAACACAAAACTGTCGTTTAAACCACTTGTGACTTGTGAAAAGCTAAAAAGACGACAGAAAGGGGCAGGCTCAAAAAACAAGACAAACAAGAGTTGTGTCATTTTAGGTTGAGTTTTAAAGCTAATCAATTGAATTCCAAGTGTGTGTAATCCTGTCCATTAAAATGTCTAATGATGCCAGTGGAAATAGCTAAGAATGTGAGATTATATTCAGGAACAACGCTGAATTATTTGTATAATCGTAAAAAGATGTGCATGCGAGTACAGAGAGATTTAATGTAATCATGTCATGTCAAATGTGTGTGTTCCATAATGTCATGTTCTTTTCACAACATTTCACATATCACTTGCAGAACATGGATTTATTTGTTGCTTGATACTATTAGGAACACATTACGTCTTTAACTGCAGTCTTTTATATTTGAATCACAGCATCAATGAATAAAAAAAACAATTTTAGACAGTAAAAACCATTAGCATATTTTTTTTCAATCAGCTAAAGAGTTGAAACTTGGCTTGACGTAAGACATACGAATGGGTAAATTAGTCTTGCAGTGTTCTGAACACTAATGTACTACATATTTGTATGCCAAATTGCCAAAACGACACAAAGAATTAAACGGTGGTTATGCATAATCAACCAGTAAGTAGAGTAACAGTGAAACTGGTGGCATATAAACCTACATAAAGGATTTATCCTGTATTAAAAATTCCAATAAATTTGTAAGTTGACGTAAGCCTTCTTATATGCATTTTATGCTTTGGTGCATATGAATTTCTAAAAGTTCAAACATGCGTTTCCAAAATATATTTACAATCTATGTAATTTGTCGCATTATTTAACGGAAGTAGAGTAAATGTGTTTGCACACGCCACAAACAACTTCATCCTTTACCCTAATCAGGTTGTTTA